>WEIU01007086.1:460111-479637 GCA_013389925.1 Aegithalos caudatus | reverse complement strand
TTTTTTTGGGATTTTTTTTTTTTTTTTTTTTTTTTTTTTTTTTTTTTTTTTTTTTTTTTTTTTTTTTTTTTTTTTTTTTTTTGTGGGGAGGGTTGATTCACACCAGATTTTTCATCTGTGTCAATATGTCTAATGTAAGACATTGTAGGCACAAAGATCTACAAGCTGAATATAGTAGAAGCAAAGAAAAAAAAAAAAAAAAAAAAAAAAAAAAAAAAAAACACTATCATTTCAACTCCAGGGAAATTAAGTCAAGGTCCATAGATTTCCCACTCCTCACTGCTTCTTACAAACAAGACAAATATGCCTGAGCAGTTAACAACTCACTACTCCAAGAAGTGAAATTGCCCCTTATAAGCCTACAGCTTCCACTGAAAAAGAACATCTAAAGCTACTGCTGAACGTAACTGCTAAGACTCATTTGGCTGAGAATTTTCAGACAATCCATTAATCCAACAGCAACACACCTGCAAGTTCCTATTTAGTCACATCCCCCCAGTCTTAAGTTATTCAAACACAGAAGTTTGGTTCAGGCCCATTCCCAATGAAGATGTTATCAAAACTGAAGATGACTTAGACTGCTGGTAAATCTATTACTCAGAAATTCTACTTGTCTGGTTTCTTGTCAGCCTACAGAGGTTTTTTGTTGTACCTTTTTTTTGACAGCATAGTAACATTTTCTTTCTTCAAAGCTTCATTAGCTTGTCTTACTCATGCAATTTTCCCCATTTTACTTCATGTAAATCAAACTACTCATCAGCTCTGTAATGCCATTAGTATACAAAGAACCCTCTATTAAAAAAATAATCATGTAGTAAAAAAATTAGAAAAAAAAAGAAAAACAAACTTATGCAGGTAATATAAGTGGCTGGAGAACAGTTCATAAGAGGTATATAAAGCTAAGGGTTCTTATGAGGCTAGAAGGACATGGGAAGAATTTTAACGGGATTAGATTCTTTACTATGTGGCTGTGGTAGGATGGTATGGAAATATTTTACATACTAAAGGATTTTTGCCTTACTATACCTGTTTTTTCTTTCTTTTAGCAAGTGTGGCTAATGGTGGTCACGCTTCAGTGCCTTAATCCACCTGCTAAATATTTCCCTCTTAAAAGGCTGTGTCATAAGCAGAATATTCTGGTTTTTCACCAGCAGAGACAGGTGAACTGCAAACAGTTTACAGCTTTGCATGTGAGTATTTTCTCATCTCCTGAAAGATCCAAAATGACAGCAGAAGGGAGCTGTGGGGCTGTCAGTGCAGAGCTGAGTTTGGCTGTGAGAGAGGTTTTCATGTGAGGCCTGGACTCAGCCACAGCCTTGGAAAATGGAGATTTTTTTAGCACAGGTCTGGTGAAAGGGTGTGAGAGCAGGGTGTGTGCTAGGACAGGACATGAGATACCCTGCCAGAGATCTTTATCCTGCCTGGGTATCTCCCCACTGAGGACAAGCTCCTCCTTACATGTGTAGGATGCAGGGCAGAGAGGTAGAAAGCAGAGGGAGGGGTTGTGAGGATCAATGCCCTAAACACCCTTGTAAATCACAGAGTCTGAAAAAAGCAGCTCAACTAGAAAAAAACCCACAGTTTTTCATTTATTAATCCTGTTATACATCTGATGACTGATATTCAGATGCATAGATATATGTGCATGTGCACACAATTCAGCATTTTTTCCCATTTTACCACTGCTTTTTTATCCTAACATTAAGATAGAGTAAAATACTAAGCAAAAATCACACCATTAAAGCAGTAAGAAAGCAAATGGCTGAAAGCTGAGTGAGCAGATGAGAAAACAGTGTAAATCATACCTGCAAACCCTTGGGGGTCTTTCTTAAATGTGATCAATAACAAGTCAGTCTTCTGAAGAGAAGGAATTTCCTCTAGGACAGGCAGGCAACAGCACCTGACATTTATTTTTCATAAACAGTATATAGGAAAAAATTTATGGATATCACTATTTGGAATACAAGAGAGACAAGCAAAACTGGTGACTGGTAGGATTGTCTCATGTATACTGAAAGTGGGGAGAGAGAGTTCCAATAATGTGCAGGTTAAACCAGAGAGCAAACGTTGAAGAGGTATCAGTAAGATGAGACACTGTCAGAAATCTTTTTAAAAAATTAAAATATAGATAAAACAGCTGTTCAAAATCTCAGTGAGAAATTTGGTGTCAATTTCATTAAAAAGAAACTTTCACTTGTAACGAATGCCCTTGCTTGCAAGAGCCTTTTGGTTTTAACAGAAAAAGAAAGCTGGACTTTGAAAAGATCACTGCTCATGGCAGGAGAGCACTAATTAGCTGGTAGGGACCCTGGGGAGTAGATCTTGTGCATAGTTGTGAGGCTCAACATTTCTGGCTAAATTTCCTGTCAGTCTGCAGTGAGGCAGGATGCAGAGCCAGAAGCAGCCTTTTCTGGCAGTACCACTGCTTTCAGCCCTGTCTGAAGCTCAGAACTGTACCAGTTGGTGAGAGGTAAAAAAATATCAGCCAGTTTTTCAACACAGATTTTGGTTTTCCCTCTCATTCTGGATTACATTTCCAACAGTTTAGCCAGTAATGGAAACAGCTGCACACAGCATACCAGCTGTGGCTAGTGAGCCTTCAGCATGGTTTACACTCCAGATTCCACTCCCAAGGACTTCTCTGGGTCGATTCAAGGAAAGAAATGATAGGGAGATTTCAACATCTACCCCAGTTCTTGCCTGTCATTTGTCCCTGAAATGCACACAGCATAACAGCAATCCAGAGCCAGCACCTAACACATCTCTAATTAGCATTTTTCTTGCAGTTTTACTTTGGATTTTTCCCCTGTGAAATCATTCTTTTTTCAGTCAGGACACTCACTGCAATTTAAAGATCTTTCTGCTGCATTTGTTTGAGATTATTTTTTCCTACCTGATCACATCTAAACGCTCTTGGAATGGATGGCTGTAGGCATCTTTTCAATCCAGAGGAAATCATCAGATAACTAAGAATTTAGTGCAAAAATATTGTCCTTCATTCCATTTACTCATTCTTTTACGTGATTGCAGCTGACTGAGGTGGAAATTTGCAGAAGGTAAATGCTGAGCAAAGCTGTGTCCTTGCACTAACCTCATTTTCACAAGAGAACTCTTCCTGAACTTTTCACAGACTTACTTTATGATTTTTTCTTTTTGTTCTTCATACCCAAACAGGTCAAATCCTTACCTCTGAGAACTTCATCCTGTGTTACTGTTGACTACTGGGAATCAGATCCACCTCAGATGCCCCATTTTTAGTAGGAATGGGACTTAACAGAGCAGTTGTTTCTAACAGCTCGGTGAAATAAAAGTGCCTGATCAGCATGGGGCACGGATTACCCAGTGAACATTTTTTTCATTTTGAACTCTTACAGTTCCAAGGTCTTCACATTCAGGAAGCCCTGAAGAAAGGGCTAAAGGACGGAGGGGTTCAGGTGGCCTTGTTAGCTCAGTGTCAACATCATCACCAGGCTGGAAGAAAAGTGGGGAAAAAGGAAGGGGTGGAGACACGGCCCATCTGCTCAGTAGAGACTTGGCTGTTAGGGTCAGGAGCTGCCCATACTGATACACTGCTGCCAGGTCCTGCTCTGCTCCTGGAACAGAGGAAAAAGTCAATTTGTACTTATTCACCCCCAATTAAAGAAAGAATTTTTACCTGTTCTACTTGTATTTGTCCAAAAGTTGAGAGGACAGAGAGTGTAAGCGCTCTTGCTGAGTGATGGAGTTTGTATTAGGGCTGGGAGAGCCTCGTTAAGGCCTTCCTCCTGAGTGAGGCTCAAAATCTGTTTTATAGGTGGAACAGAGGGAACTTGCAGAGAAGGCTGCCTCCCTGCATCGTGTGATGGTGGCTGGGTTGCAATCTTGGGAAAGTTGGGGTCCTGCAAGGACCTCAGGTTCCTAATGGAGCTTATAAAAGAAACCAAAGGAAAGCAAGACAATTTTCCCTAGGATAGAACCTTCTACATGGGGATCCCTTCTTGCCAAAATAAGAGGATTCATGTGCAAATGAACTGAAACCTGCAGGAACACACAGTAGCACGAAATGCAGGACAGGGAATTTTTGCATTTTCTGTACATGCTCTACTGAAGGGGCACAGCATTTTCACAGCACCTTACAGAGTCTCAGTTAAAGTTTCAGTCTTGCCTTCCACTTGTGATGGCTTTCCACCCCCACCTTGACAAAACCTCCAGCTGTGTCTGCTGCATTTCCCTTGCCACTTGCACAGATAACAGCCAGTCAAAGCCAGGGGGCCAAAGACAGCATCTCTCTAAATACAGATTACACAGGCAATTCCCCTGCATCAGGAAAAGCAGACACTTGCACTGGCCTCAGGTAGCTGGAGGCTGTATGAGGATGCTGGTGCTTGTCCCAAGACAATTTTAATTTGACTTTGTGCAAGAGTGGATAATAAAATTTTGGGAAAATAGAGCAAGGTTATTGCAAAAGGGCCCCCAGTCCCTTCTTGTCAGAGAAGAGCCATGTCCTTCCTTCTGCCCCTCCACATTTTTCTGGGTTGCATAGCTATGAACAGGGGTAAGACCCAAGAATGTCACAGTCCAAATTTGTTGCTGTGCTTTGCAACTGTTGTGGGGCAACCTTTGTGGGATTTCCCAACGGCAGGAGGACATCCAGTATTGCAAATTCCAAACAATCTCTAGCTCCAGCAATGCATTCATTGGGAGTGCACGTCACAGCTTCATGAGGTTCACTGAGCTGAGAGTGCTCTGATTTGTTGCATCGAATCAAAATATCCATGTGGTGCAGAGATCTGGAAAATGTGGGCATGTGAGCTTCACTAAGCTACTCAGTCTTCATAAATATTGCCAAAGTGAGCTTTCTGAATCTTCAGGTCCTACAGATAAAGTCCTTCTATCCTGTAGGTTATAAAGAATATTTCAAACCCCCTTTGAACTCATACAGGAGTGTTTTGAGGAGGAAGATAATGAATTTTTCTCCCCTCTTTCTTGGAGGGCTGTAGATTGTCTGTGGAGGGCAGGAAAACTCCCCCCTCTCTCAAAGAACTAGGAAACCAGAGGTGCTGTTGTTTCCAGCCTCCCTTACCTGCCTGCCCTGACATCAAATTTCTGTGTTGCACCTTCAGCAAAGGTATGCCCTCAGGTTTGCCCTCACTGGCAGCTACTTCATCCTTAATCCTCCCAAGAGGTTTCTCCAGCAAGTTTCAGGCTCCTCATAATAATTCAGTGACACGTATTTATTGTGTTCAGGAGAGTGGACACACTTCTTCCTCTGCTCAGCACCAGTGGCCTCTGGAGCAACCTACACAGAAACTGCACCTCTAAGGCAAAGAAGACACAATTTCCCCAGTCCACAGAAGGTAAAAGTATTTGATTTCCATAATACACCAAATATATGCAAGATACAAGCTGTTTCATGCCTCCTATATTTTCTTATATAAAGTCTGAAGTAATAACAGATTAGTAATTTCCTCATTCCACACAACTACATCATCTCTGAAGCACTGGCAAGAGGTGCAAGTGGTTCTCTGAGCAAGTGCACTGCAGTTGTAAATAAAATTAAATGCACCTGGAACTGTAAATATCACAGGCAACTACAGGACTACAACTCTGGCTGCTTGCTTCAGCAAGGAAGGAAGGAAAGAAGGAAGGCTGATCTAGGTCCTTTGTAATACAAGCACCAAAGGTGAGCTTTGACACCAGTTACAGCTCTTTTTCCCCTGATAGTCTCCTGTGCCCATGGTGGGAATATGCAGTTATTTTAAAACCAGTGGTCCTTGGACTTCATGAAGATTTGATGTTTAAAATGTCATCCATGATACAGAAATTAAAACCAGATAAGGAGTACTAGATCAGTCTGTACCTTCCCTTTCCATGGCAGGGGCCTTCCCTAATGTGCATCATATAGTGGTCTTCTCATTTGATTTTTAAAGGTCAAATTAATCATGGATCTATCAATTTAAAGGTGGCTCTGGCATTTTCACTGCATTTGTCACCTTTCCAACATATCCAACCCTCCCTTCTCTTACCCCTACTTAATATGTGGGTAAGACATCCTACGTAACATCTCCACCTGCAGCACGGGCCCCTTGGTTTGATGGCTTAAAAGATTGATGGAGGGATTGTGGGCAGAACTAACTTCACCATCCACAGAGTGCACAACAGTCAACTCTGATACGAATTTGAATTATTCACAAAATTCAGTTTCCCTGACTCAGATAACACATTTTTGGCACCACAAGGCTCAGAACAGCATGTTTGCAAGGCTGAGGTTACCTTTGCCAGGCAGAGATGGCCTGTCAAGTCTGTAACCTCTGCTGAAGTGGCCGCCGAGTCACAAGGTCATTAGCAAGAGTTTGCCAGCACGACACAGAGTGAGTCAGGGCTAATAGCCCAGCTGCTGTCACACTTCATAAAATATTTTCCTATTATTCCTCCTTCCTGTTCTATTCCTAAGGAGCAAATCAATCCTCAGCGGATGTGTAACTGCCAGAAGCCATTTTTTGCAAATAAAAGAGAAGAAACAGTTGTTGCCTTTCCCACTACCCCCAAATATCTGATACTTCTTATCATTCTTGCTGACATTTCAACAGTGGTGACTGCTGTTCAGGATAACCATTAGGATTCCTAGTCACAAGCTAGTGACCCACTTTACTGTGGGCTGTAAAGACATCACACAAAAGCTGCACCCCAAATGGCTCCAGACTAAAGACATGCAGAGGGCAATTCCCCTCTCTCTCAGCATGGATTCCCCTTTGGGAGCAGCCTCCTCATTCCTGCTGCTGACTTTAACCAGCCTTTATGGGGATTCTTTATGACTACTTAATTCCTCATTCTTTTCCTTTATTTGCATGCTCAAATCTAAGTTAATGTAACATTTCAGTAGGTGTGTTATTTTATTGTTGTTTCTGTCTCCTTTTAAAAAAAATTAAAGAAACTCGCCTGTATTTCTAAAATTATCTAAGTAGCAACAACTTTCACAGAAACTGTCTTCATCCTGCCATTTCATACTATGTAAGTTCCATTAGTCACCCTGAATTTTATGGCTGCATTTTGCTGTCTGTTGGGGATTTTTTCCCTAGAGGATCTGAAGGGGGCAGGCACAAAAGATTATTGTGAATGAACTGATCATTTTCTGAACTCATTAAATATGCCACCAATTATCAATATTTAATGATAACAGGGGTACATCCCCTCCTTCCTGTGAAGCCAAGAATGCTCTTTAATAGCTGTACTGCAATCCTTTGAACAAAAAAGACAATGAATCTGCTCCTTAGGGGTAACAGTAAATGATCTGGATTGATGCTTTCCATTCCTCTTCCACTGCACTTTGCATGTAACATGAACTTTAAAGAGAAAGGATTTGCTTTCTAGTCAGTTAATATTATATTTACTTCACCTCTGCAAATGCCTCGAAGTCTAAGCAGCAGATGGCACAGAGCAGCCTCTGGAAAACTTTTTTACTACTCATCTCTGTGATGGAGCTGCACTCTGCAAATGCCAATAGCTTTCTGCTGAAGAAGCCTTCAGAGACATTAGCTCCTGAAACCCTGCATCAAACAAGGCACCCTTCCCCTGCCGTGGAAGAGAGTGGTGAAGCAGAAAGAGTGACTTTCAGGAGCCTCAAAGCCAGAGGACAAGAAGGAAAAGTGAGGATGAGCAGATTCCTGAGACTGGCGGCTGGGCTGTCCTGGTGAAGCCCAGGCAGCCTCGATGCTGGTGGCAATGGTCCATGCCTCCTCTTGCCAGTCTGGACCAAACCACTGGAATGCTTCTGGGAGCAGCACATGCAATTTTATTTCACCAGTGGTTGGTACAGCTATGGCAAATGAGGAATCTGAAGGGGAGGATGAAGCAATCTCATTCTGAATGCATGAAGCTCAGATCTTCTTGTACTTTCACAGCAGTGAACATTGTTTGTTTCGATCTTAAACAACTTAGCTGTTTACCCATAGGCAAAGGGCTGATGTTTTCTGGTCATGAAAATAAAAGTAAAACAACTGAGAGAAGAAAACAAAAGGAAAAATTATCTAATGATCAGCATATTTTTACAGAAATTCAGAGTTTTATGTAAGGATTAGTTTGTCTTTATGTTAAAAGGAAGAATGAGATTGGAGGTTAACAACACTAGTGAAGTTTAACCGATTTTTAATGTAACATAAGCAAAACCTCTTCATCCTTCCAGTTCTAGTAAGAGAGGATGCACTTATGCAAAAGCTTAAGGACATGGACCAGAAACACAGTACCTTTTGACTGGACCAATCATGCATAAACATTCTCCTTTGCATCTTGCACTGCATTTTACATCTTTTAAAAATAAACACATAATTTAGAGTTGTCTTTCCTTACGCCTGTGCCAAAAAAAATGCAAAAGTGGAACATTATAGCCATATGGAGGGGGAAAAAAAAAAGAAAACCAAAACAAACAAACAAAACAAAAACTGTTTAAAGACAGAATAATATTTCATTCGTTTGGCAGAAAAAGTTATGGTTTCACCTGTAAATAAAGAGGAAGAACAGACTGATTTGCTTTAACTGAAAATAAGGAGATTTATACTTTCAATATTTCCATTTAAAACACAGATTCATTTCTGGTGGCTGATGAAAAATGGGCCACTTTTTTTTCCTAATTATTTTATTTTTAGGAGATAGGATGGTGAGATTGCCTGTATGGGTCTGTCAAAGGATGTGTTACTGATCCTGACAGCAATTTTACTCTATTGCATAAACTGACAAAGAGGAAGGAAATGTTCATCTAAAAAAGCAATAGCAATGAAAAATTGAGATTCTCCCTAGCATGGAGAAGTAAAAAGACAGTTGTGAAGACAGTTGTGATCCTATGTAGTGAGGCAAATAATACTTGGAAATTGGTGTCATGTTAAGTTTCACAGGAGCTGAAGAGACCTATGCTGTTCTAACCAACAAATAAGAGGTAGAAGCACTCAGCAATGTTTGGTGTACATGCTTGGGCCTGCAGGGAGCAAATTAGGGAAAAGTCTCGAGTTACTACTTTGCAAGTGGTCCTGAAGTCTGGGAGAAAGCCAAACTGGACAAGGCTCTGAGCAAGCTGGTCTAGTGGAAGCTGTCCCTGCCCATGGCAGGGGGATTGGAACTAGATGATCCTTTAGGCCCCTTCCAGCCCAAACCATTCCATGAGAAGGTTGAAATTTAGCACCCAACCAGCCCAATCCTCACAGTGTGATGACTTCTGCAAAGCTGAGGATATGAACCCTGTGTCAGCTCTGTGAGAATTGGTTTTCCCAAACCACTTCCACTTCTGAGATTTCTCTCATTTCACACCAGGATACTTCTGTGACATCTAGAAGGTTTTCTTGGACCTCTGAGAGGTCCCCATCTCACCTGGGTGAGTAATGTCATGGGCAGGGCCTTCATGCTGGATAGAGATGACCCAAGTTCAAGTCCCCTTTTTTTCCCAAACATGGGCTGGAGCTCAGGTTTTTCATGTGCCAAGCAAGTCCCATAAATACCTGTTGTGTGCAAAGCAAGGTTAGTTAACTAAAAGAATACAACCTCATATCAAGACTCACTATGAAAAGCACAGATTAAAACCTTAGAGAACTATCAGGAAAATTAGTGCAGCTAGGAAAGATTTCAGTCTGAGGAGACTTTCCTTCATATACTGAAACAATTTGCACTTACACAGTCCACATGAGCTTCAGGGGGAAGAAAGAGTTCTGTGTGAACAAAAAAAACCCATTAAATTGACTGAGAAAAAAGAAAGACATCAACTTCTGTAGTAGGCAGCCCCAGGAAAATGGAAAGACAGAAAAAGAATATGAGCTATACACTGGAAAACTCCAGAGTGAAGGGAAATAGCAGGAGAGAAACCAAAGGGAATATTAAGCTTTAAAATTAGTGGGAAAAGTAAAATTATGAAAGAAGTCTCCACAGGAAAACAAGCAGAGGTGGTGACTTAGGGGAAGTTCAAGGGTTTCATCTGTAAACAAATGTAAGAGATTTCAGAAAAAAAATAAGGAACTATTAGTAGCAGGAGGAGGTACACAGGAGAGTGTTTCAACATCATGGGCATAACCAAATCAGAGCAGGGAAGTGAAAGTCTGAGAGGGTGGGTCTGAGATCAGGGAGGGTAGTGAGGTAGCAGGTAATGACACAAAAACTTTCAGATTTTAGCCTAACAAAAGTGAGATACTTTGTCTTGCTGTGACTTCTGAGCTCATTTGCATGTCAGAGCTGCACTCCAACTATCTTCACCATCTTTGTTAGGAAAAAACTGCCCTCAAGATGCCAGGGATTGTGTATACATGCCCTACCTGGGAAAATTACTGTCAGTTTAAAGGATCAAGTTACCACTGAAATCAAGAGTAGGGAGGCATCTTAGGAGGTTTCCTAGTTTATCTCCATGCTTAAGACAGACTTATCTGAGCCTTTTTCAGTCCTGACAGGGGTATCCAAATTAAGTCATTATGTAATAAGACTCCATCAATTTTTAATAAATAAATCTGTTTAAAACTTGAATATACTTCTGCCCAGAAAGTTGTCATCTCTACAGACTGAGAAGCCAGGTCTCTCATGGGGCTGCAGGAGGCTGACCCTCTTTCTTTGTGAATGGGAATAAAGTCGTATATATGGAAGAGCGTTGTGCTGTGCAGAGTTATGTTCCTTGAAACACATATCTAATTCAGTCACATACATACACTCAACATACAAAGAATAATCTGAAAAAGAGATCATTTTTCAAAAACAAACAAACAAAAACGGGAAACATTGCTTTAAAACGCTCCACTTTAATCTGAATGTGAAAGTGGATGATGTCATGTTAGTGCTGGAGGACAACCAGCAGCTACAGACCAGCCTTGAGCAAAGCAAACTGCCATGGCACCATGCAGCTTCTCCTCCAGCTTCTGCCAGATGCACTGCTCACACCCCACCTGCTTTGTACCACTGGCATTTTTAAGCCATTCCAAATCCTTTCCAACTTGTGGGGGCTGCAAGACAGATTCCTGTAGGCTGCCATGGCTCAAAAAGGGTCTGGATGGTTGGTGTGCAGTCAAGCAAGGCTGAAGGAATGAGTCAGCCTAGCTGGTGTGGCCACCCCAGCTCTCTGCACTTGCACCAACACTGTCCCACAGCAGCAGCACTCAGCTGGCCCAGGGTTGGTCTTGTGTAAACAACCACAGCACAGAAAGTTCACACTGAGCAGCACCACACGGCCAGTTGCCAAATATTTATTGTACAAGCCTGGCTAACCATAATAGGAACTTAGCTTGACCAAAACCAAAAGAAAAAGATGCTTTTCTTGGGATGGAAGCCAAGTCAATTATTTCATAAACAAGCTTGGTTCTCTTCCAAGAATGGAGGTCAGATCCTCATTTGGTGTAAGTGGGTATGGCTTAAACTGGTCTCAAAGAGCAAACCAGGAGAAGCTGCTGGGCACTAAAAGTCACCTTATAATGCCTGTCCTGCTATCTGATGCTCTCCAAAAGGTCAAACACAATCTCCCCCTGCTCTCCACATCCACTGTCCTGCACAGGACACCTGCATTGCCATTCCTGATGCTGGCTGGAGCACCAAGCTGTCTATGGCAGTGTATCAGCAGCTGGACAGCAAAATGGTCTAAAAGGCTCAAGACTTCTGCCATGGGAGGAATGCCTCAAAAGGTGACTGATGCCTCTCTGTGCAGTTTGCTGCTTTACCCACAGCAGTAGAAAATCAATGTAGGAGGTTATCTACCTGGGATGAGATAACCAAGTTGCTCCTGATCAGTCCTGACAGGGCAGCAGAAGATGGATAGAACCTTGGATGCCTGGTGAGGTGGCAGGCAGGGGATGGAGCGAGTAGAAGAAGAGCCAAGCTGTTCTGCTGTGACTCATTAATTTTCCATTTGAGTTTGTGTCTATTCCTATGGGGGAAAAAATGCCAAGGCTGTTTTGGGGTCTTATTTTAAATCTTTCTGAGACAAACAGAGCTTTTCTGCATTTTTACTGTTTTTCACCATTTTATTTCTCAGTATGGGAATGATGATGGTTTTCTTTTGTGTTACCCCATTTGATAGCTACAGATGATGTGGTAGCATTTGATCACATTTATAAAAAACACAATTTTTATTCTTATTATGCAACAAATTTGGAATTTGGGCTTAATTTCATTCTGAATGGAAGACTATCTCAAATGCTTGCTTTTCTAACTCACATTTAGGGGATCTGAATACATTTACTAGTGTTCAAATAGTTTAAGCCCTCTATTTTTTTTCCTGACTAAAGATTTTTTTTTTTTTTTACTGTATCCATACAACACAACTCTTTACACATCTTTTTTTTTCCAACACATGGTGAAATATTTTTCTCTAAAGGGGGATCTGAATCACTATGAAAGGAAAAATAGCAAAGAATCACTCCCATGCACACAGACACACACACACACACACACACACAACCAATGGATTAATTTCAGCAAGAGCAGAGGGAAAACCTGGCAGATGAAGTTTTCCTTCCTCTGAGGCATTTTGGCTAATTTACATCCTCGTTTCAGAGCTAAAGGCTCCCACTGAAAGGCAACCATGTGTTCCTTTTAAACAGGTAGATTTGATTAAAGGCTGGACTTCTGGAGCATGATCCTGCTGCCTCCGTACAATCAGTCCTACCAAGGATAATGAGATTACTCACATGAGTAAAACACTGCAGAACAGAACCCTGGAGTCTCACCAATTAATAGGAGAATTTTCTTCTCTTTTTCCATCCTCCCCTTTCTTTATTGCCCTTAAAATGCCAGGGGAGCTCCAGAGTTATAGCAATTATTGTTATGGAGAACAGGGCATAAAATGAACTGTTATTGCCTTTAAAAGAGCTGGAATATCTTTACCTTTCAAGAGTAGGGCACAAAAATCTGTATGCAAATGAATAAATATAAATGCAAATATAATCTGCACCAGGAAAAGCTGTTTTTCCCTGAGCTAAAGAAGCATAACGATAATCAGGCTCCCAACTGTAAACGGTACTCAGTGTTTTGTGAGAGCTGTGGAAAAATGAGGCAAGGGTTTAATCCACTTTCTCTCCTCTGCTTGGATGAAACAGGTGTGGCTCCATTTGCAGGTAACTTATTATTTTTCATGAATATATTAGAGGCGCTCTTTGCATATTTCAAGTGGTAGAAATTTTGCTGCTCCTGCTCAGGAGCACTCACTGGAGACAGATCAACATGGACTGAGGTTTAACTGTGCTGCTTTGCTCAACTTTGATGGTTTATGAGGATTTGAAGAGACAGGAAAATATCCTTTGGCAGACAAAGGCTTCCAAGTGGATTGAAGATGAGGCATGCTATTTTTATCAATGGACAAACAGAAGTTGACTAAAATAGCAGAATTGCTTCTCAAACACCCCACATTGCAACATATATCCCATGTGGGAATCTTCCAGGAGATGCCTTTCCCCAGCCCATGGGATCACATGACTGAGATCTTGCTGCCAGCAGAGCTCCCTGAAGAAATATTTACATCAATTCACAATTAAACACCTGGACCAATGGTGAAAGAACAAGGAGGGCATAGAATATGTAACTGGGCTGAGGCACACAGGTGAAAACACAGACACCTGAGTGTGAACCAATGAGAGCCACATGATTCCAGCACAACTGGAGGAAAAGTGTTGGAATGAGCACTTCAATTTTCTATGCTTATGGTTCCCATGGCCCAGAGAAGCTGTGTTGAAACAAACCCACTCAATACCACTAATCACTGTGGTTTCAGCACTGGAAGGAACAGAAATGAGGTACAGTGTGCTCTGGTCTCAGTCAGAAGGACTTGGATCACTTTGGACAAAACTTGATAGTGTCAAGGAAGAGGAGGGAAGCATTAAGTGACCCCCAAGTCTGATTGTGTCCCAAAATTTAGGTTGCTTCCTGTGGCAAGCTGGTGGGAATGAAGTTCATTTAATGAAGAAAACAGCAAGGAAAGCAAGAAAAGTGAAAAATAAAGACCAGAGGTCATGGGGAAGGAAGGAAGGAAGGAAGGAAGGAAGGAAGGAAGGAAGGAAGGAAGGAAGGAAGGAAGGAAGGAAACCAAAATTACTCAAAAAGTACCTTTTCAAAGGAAAACTTCTTAAAATGCTAAATGAAAAGACCAGTAAAATTCAGATGCAGACAACAGTCTGGGAGAAACTAAGAGTTCATCAAAGGAGACAGGTTTTAATCCTCACAGGATGTGGCACAATTTATTGGCAGAACAGAGAAGACATTAAAAAGTCCCTAGTGAAACAAAAATTAAAGGGCACTATTTTGCTGTAACACTCACAGAAGGACAACAGTGAAAGAAACATACATTTTCCACGAGGTGCGAAGGTCATAGCAGACAGAAGAGAAATCGAGACTGCTACAGATTTGATTGTAGTGATAGGATTGTTGCCAGCACCGGGAAGAATTGCAAACTTCTAAAAAGAATTTGGCAATAAACTAATGTGTCAGGAGACAGCAATGAAAGTAGGACACAATGATGACCTTAACTTCTGTATTAGTGGAGAAGAAAAGCAAGGCACAAGACATTTTTATCTGGTATAAGATAACGTACCATTGAGACAATAGGTAATGTGGGAAGAAAAGGAAACAATAAACAAAATTAAGAGTCAAAAAGAAAACCCCAGGAAGTTTCTTCAGATTTGATGAAAACTTTGGCAGAGATGTATTATCACAGAATCATGGAATAGTTTGGGTTGGAAGCAACCTTAAAGATCAGCTAGTTCCAAACTCCCTGTCATGGGCAGGGACATCTTCCACAGGACCAGGATGCTCGCAGCCCCAGAGAATCTGCCCTTGAGCACTTCTAGAGAAAGGACATCCAACTGCTCTGGGCAATGCCTTTCACCCTCATAGTGAAAATTTTCTAATGTCCAATATAAATTACCCTCTTTTAGTTTAAAACTTTCACCCCTTACCCTGTCACTTCAGGCCCTGTTAAAACGTTTTTGTTCATATTTCTCATAAGAAAGACATCAAGGGAAGTTGGTGCTGAATAAAGCAAATACTCCTGATGCCAACTGGCTCTACTGCATCCCAGATGGAAGAGTGGCAGGGAACCAGCAGGGTGACAGCTGGGAAAAAATCATGATATCAGGGAGAAGGGTGCCCAGGAAAACTGTGCATGGGTGGGAGGCATACTACTGGCCTGAAAAAGCATCTGTAAAAGAAAGGTTGGAGAGAATGCACAATGGAGAAATGTCCAGGGAACCAAAGTGTCTCAGTGTGGCTCTCTGCACACACTGATAAATCTCTTGTGTGCAAAGCAGGTGGAGAACAGTGTATGTCCACAGCAAGGGAACCAGATGGGACACAACAGGCAGGGTGCATTGGCAAGGGGAGCCATTTCAAGGCACAGAGGAAACCTTTACAAAAACACACATCAGGCAAACAGCTCTTGTGTGGAACTGGACATAAGCCTGCAAGGAACAAATAATAAATGAGGTTAAGTCCAAGAAGATGATTATCAAGTGTAAGATAGAAAAAGAGGCCCCAATGTTGTGAGTCGTTCTGCCTGGGCAGGCCCCTAAACTTGCTCAAAATGGTGCTGATTTCAATGACTTTCATATCTCTGCTGCCATCGGTCAGAAAAAAAGCACCAGGATGAGCTGGAAGGTGCTTACATACTTCAGTACCTCATTTTTCCCTGCAGCAGGCCAAGACCCAAAACAAGAAAAGCAGCTTCTCCATGGGCCTTCATTTGAAATACCTACATGGCCAGGGTAGAGATGAATCATTGGGAATGGAGGAAATCATAGTGAAAACCCCAAAATGATCAGCAGAGTTTTCAACAGCAGTTGGAGAATTACTCACTGGTGATTCATATATTCTGTGCTCAGAAGGGGCTGGTGATCATACCCTCTGGTCTCCTGCACAACAGACAACTAAAACTGCACTTTCCTTCAGGGTCTTTATCACTGGCTGTTGTGGAGAAGGTAATTTAGGCTCAGTTCTGCAGAGACTCAGCCTTCAGAGACAGAAATAACCCACCTGCACTTAGGTGCCTGTCTTGTAACCTGGTGGTCCTTCTACATCTGGTGGGGATAAACTCAATATATCCATTAGAGTTTTGGAACTTTCTTTGTTTCATCCTAAATTGACTGTCATTAGCTAGTTGAATCATACCCTGGTGCTGACTGGATCCTCACCCAAATAAAACAAGACACAGAGTTCTGAGAAGTGGATACAGATGCTGTAGGCATCCAGAACTGGGTGAGATATGTCCCAGGCCAAGAATCCCAAGGTCCAAAGCATCCTTACATTTATTATGATTGTTAATCTCATTTATTCTGAGTGTGTAGATAAATCACTCTAGAAATTAGGTATCATTTTTCTGCCTTCAGCTTCCAACCACTGACTTTTTAATATAATTTTCTACTTAACTGAAGAGCCGTTCACAATTAAATTACTCTGCTATTATATTCTCATTTTCTTTGGATCAACAGAGTTCATTATGATCTAGATCTGCTATCACTGAAGACTAGAAAATGACACTGGATCAGATCAAATACTTCCATTAACCAGAAAAGAAGAATCTAAAAGAATTTGTGAACCAAATGATCTATAAATGGGATTTGGTTTGCCACTACTTCACCTTTTCCTGCTAAAAAAAAAAAAACAAAACAAACAAACAAAAAAAACCTAAAAAAAAAAAACTTCCACAAATGCCCCCAAATTCTTTTGTTTCCAAAGCAATTATACACATAGATAAGTGTGGATAATGATAGATAAAATAGAAGTTCTTTTCACAGGGAAGAAATATGCTAGGAGCAAAAAATATGGTACAGGAATTTCCCCTACTTGTTTGACCTGGTGGGTTTCCTCTTGGATTGCATAACAAGTGCTCACAAGGTGAAGGCTTTGCCCCCAAAAATACAACAACCAAAGAGTTGTCAGGTTCTATTTTTCTCTCAATCTAAAAACCCAGTTTCTTGCTAAAGGCCAAAGATGAGATTTAAATGAGCAAAAATCACTGCATGTGGATCACAGAAGGAATTCTGAAATCTACCTGTAAAGCTGACAATCAATTATTAAAAACTACTGAATGTTTGAGTAGAAAGCTGCCACTCTGAATGTTATATTCATGAATAACTTATCTGGAAAGGTGCAGCTTTCTTTTTTATTAATGTATTCGTTTTTCACTAAAACTATTTTTATTCCAAAAATAATTTTTCTTCTCATTTTGTTTCACAAGCAGACCCCCAAGCCAGAGGGGAAAAATAAAAACCAAACAACATATGTTGCCAGAAAAGTGATACATCATATTTTACACTGCTAAATGATAAAAGGAGCAGCTCAGAAAGCAACAGGTTAGATGTGGAGCATCTGCACTGTTTGCTTAATAAAATCTGATGCCTGTTTTGCTGTTTCTCTTCCCCCATTCCAGTTAGCTGAGAGCAGACCAGCCTTTCTCAGAGCAGGATCCTGTTGTTAATGATAACTACTGAAATACAGCGTTGGCAAAGACTTCAAGAGACATCCAGCTCAGTCCCTGGCAGCATCAGGAACACCTAAACCATCTCTGACAAATTCTGATAGCACATGACTCAAAGGTGTTTTGATACTGCCTGGAGGATGTGGGAGATCTGTGCACACACTGACAGCCCAACTCAGACAGCAGGGACTGGGTCACACACATGTTTAGAAGATGCTCTTCCCACCAGCCCTGAGGACTCTGGGAATTGTGTAACAACATTCACAGCCCAAGGGCTTACCTTACCTTCAACAGCTTATCAGTTCCAAGAGCTCAAAAGGAAAGGAAAGTCAGCCACAGCTCCCCAGAGGGGTTTCCCAGCATATACAGGAGAGGAACCCAAGCAACCCTGAAGAGCCTTGCAGCCCCAGAGCTGGAGGAAAGTGAGGATGTAATCTCACAGAGGACACCAAGCTGGGTGGGAGTGTTGATCTGCCAGAGGGCAGGAAGACTCTGCAGAGGAATCTGGACAGGCTGGGCTGATGGGCCAAGGTCAACTGTGTGATGTTCAACAAGGCCAAGTGCCAGGTCCTGCACTTGGGTCACAACAACCCCTGCAGTGATACAGGGCGGGGGCAGAGTGCCTGGAAAGCTGTTTGAAAGAAAAGGATCTGGGGCTCTTGACCAACAGCAGCTGAACACAAGCCAGTGTGTGCCCAGGTGGCCAAGAAGCATCCTGAACTGTATCAGCAAGTGCCACCAGCAGGGTCAGGACAGGGATTGTCTCTCTGTACTTGGCACTGCTGAGGCCAGACCTCAAATCCTGGGTTCACTTTTAGGCCCCTCACGACCAGGAAGACATTGAGGGGCTGGAGTGTGTCCAGAGAAGGGCAGTGGGCTGGGGAAGGGTCTGGAGAGGAGTCACATGAGGAGTGGCTGAGGGAGATGGAGATGTTTACTGTGGAGAAAAGGAGGCTGAGGGAGACCTCTACAATCATTGAAAGGAAATCATAGCAAGGTGGGGGTTTGTCTCTTCTCCCAGAGACCAGGTGACAGGACAAGGGGAAATGGCATCTAGTTGCACCAGGGGAGGTTTGGGTTGAACATCAGGAAGAATTTCTTCCGTGGTTAAGCACTGGAATAGGCTGCCCAGGGAATTGGTGGAGTCACTATACATGGAAGTGTTCAACAAATGACTGAACGTGGCCCTCAGAACTCTGGTGTAATTGACATGGTGGTGTTTGGTCAGAGATTGGACTCCATGAACTTGGAGGTCTTTCCCAGCCATAATGAATTTTATGAATGACTCTGTGAGGGAAGGGTGGATGCCTGAGGGATCACTGGCTGACAGGTACTTCCTTTGAGCTATTTCCACAGCGTTTGCTGTTACTCCTTTACTGCCTGAGGTCACAGGGGAAACTTGATCATTATAACTTCAAGGCAAGACTCCAGCACCTTCAAGACCTGTGCCCCAGAGGGCTGAAGCATTCCTGATGCCACCTACATAAAATACCTGTTCTCAGGTATGCCCAGGATGTCCATGTGAGACTACCAGGCAACAGCAGATTCCAGCCTTCCTTCTAACTTAGCATCCCCATCTCCTAATCAGCTGGATCTCTACCAAAAGGCTACAGAGATCTTCCCAATCTTTGGGCACTTAATGCATTAAAAATTCAACACCCTTCAAATTCAAGTCATATGGTAGTACTCTGCAGATGGACATCAGATGTTTGTAGAAAAGAATGAATAGGTAGAAAACAGTAGCACAGAGGTGAAGACTGGAAATCAAAGTCATCAGGGAAAAAAATAAAACTACAAAAAGTCAGAGACAAAACCTCTCTGTTTAACAACAACAACAACAACAACAACAACAACAACAACAATAATAATAATAATAATAATAATAATGATAATGGTAATAATCTAGGATGGCTTCATTTCATGATAACATCATCAAAATTGCTCAAAAAAAAAAAAAAAATTTTTGCACCTCAGGTCTGCCTGTATCAGCCATATTTAAACAAAACCAAAGAAAATAAGTCCAAGAGCTCTTCCCCTCTCCCTCTCCAAAAAATCCCAACAAACAAAAAATGTCACAAAACTAACTCCACAACCCTAACAAAAAAAAAAAAAAAAAAAAAAAAAAAAAAAA
>WEIU01007086.1:295898-460075 GCA_013389925.1 Aegithalos caudatus | reverse complement strand
AAAGAGGGTAAAAATCTTACAAAAATAACTTCTAATTAATGACTATTGACAATGTGAATGGATTTATATGCATGATAATAGTGAGCTAAGTCTTCCAGTAATTTTTTCTTAATATAATCACCAGTGCGGAGAGATGAGCTCTTTTTATCTGCACATGTCACCTCTGTTCTCTTGGAAGAGCAAGAGCAATATCTGACATTCTCCAAAAGCTGCTGTCACCTACTCTTCTTCCCAATTCTTTCTCAAAACCAAACTGGTTTCTTGAGCAGTGAAATTAAGACATCATTTCTCCAGTGGGATCCCACTAAAGTGTCTTCTAGATACCACCAGATACCATCTTTCCTGCCTTTTTTTTCAACAATTCAAAGAGATTCAAGTGGCCTCTACTCAAGATGGGGCATTCTGTGAATAATTCTTCTTTCTGAAAAATGCTCTTGCCATTTAGAGTTCCTTCTTGTCCCAAATACTACTGTAATTGTTGCCATCACCTCCCTTTAGTCCCCTGTGAAGCTCACCAGGAGAAGTGATCCAGCAGATGAGTATGGAAGCTGATTTGGGAAGCAGACAGGCACCCAATTTACATGAGAGCTGGCAGAATTACCTTTCTGCTTAGTGATATCTCAAACTTCCTAAGCAACACAGGGCCTTCCTCTGATTAAAAGCCAAAGTTATTTTAATTCAGTTATTTGTATTCAGCTATGGCCTTTGTTCTGGGAACACAGCCAAGTGAAGTACTGAATGCTTAGTGAGTATAATTAGAAAGGTAAGCAGCTCCAAAAGGAATGAAATCAACACACACACACAGTCATTATACAGGATGCCCGAGGAGGAAGCTGAAGAGTGGAGGGCAAAGACTTGGACACATACACACAATAAAACTCTCCACACCCTAAGTGATCTGTCTCTACCAAACTGACATCTCTGTCAAATGAACTCCATTCCCCTGATAATTTGGAGAAATGTTTGTTTGTGGAGTGGGTGGGTTGGACCTGTTTGCTGAGGCAACAAAAGCTCTTGAAAAAGAACCTTCCTAAGATCTGACAGGCTTTGGCCTTCAGCAAACACGTTCAAAATAAGTAAATAATGAGCAACCTTCATCAATGAACTACCAGCACAGAATGCCTTCAGATCTCCTGGAGCAGTTCCTGCCTGGCTGTCCTTCAGGCCTTTTCTCATGGCCTCATGTAATCACATGTCTCTTCTGCTCTTCAGCTTTGTTTCCAGCATTTGAGTCACTGCTGTGTTTAACATCCAGTGCAGCTTCATAAAGAGACCAGCTTATCACTGCCCAGTCTGCTACAGGTATTTACATGCTACCTGGATCATGAGAAAATCAATAGGAATCAAGTACCTAAATATCCTTGAGAATACAGACTGCTGTTTCTCTAATGCCCATCCATCTCCTGTCCCTCCAGTAGAGTAAAAGCACTTCTTTGCTGTAGTGGTATGGCACAACCTTCCCATCCACACACAAAGGTGTCCTCTGAGGAGCAGAGGTTTTGCACTTAACTGGAGCAGGCTGCAGTGACTAAAACAGGGAAAATATGATCAAAACACCAAGTGGCTGCAATCACTTAATTGCTCCTGGGTGGTTTATGGACATGCATTTGTTCAGATGAGTCTTTTTGAGCAGGTTAGGCCCTGCCTGAGCACTTTGTGCCATCCCTAAAACATCAGACTGTCATCCACAGGGCTACCTACCAAGATCCAAGTTCAAACCTGATAGAGAAACCACTGGAAGGTCAGCAAAGGTTTCCACTAGTTTAAAATTCTCATTAGTTCCTAACTAGAGTCTGGTTGCCCACCTTAGGGAAGTCAAGCAGCAACTATGTGGGGTGTGTAAAAAGGAGTCCCTCTCCTGTGAAAAATAATTGTTGAAACCTGCAGGATAAGGACTACAATATGAAGACACAATACTCTTTCCACCACTTAGCATATCAGCAACCCAAGAATAGAGACCTCAGGCCCCATCAGTGCAAGACACACAGTCCCAAGAACTTGTGAAACCTGCTCAGGTCTGCCCTGGTTTCCAGAGCAGGGAGAAGCTGTTACAGGGAATCCACCATAAACCGTCTTCTTCTCCCAGCAGTGAAACATGAATTTCAGAGACAAAATTCTGGATCCAGCCCATGTTCTAATTTGAAATCTCACATGTGACTTTACAATCAGGAGGCTTTAGCACCCAAGAGAGTAAAGAGGATGAGAGGATGTAATCTGAGGTCAGGCTAAGGCTATGAAATTTTGCCATCCCGACTTTGCCAGATTTGCACTGGCACAGCTGTGCTAACTCCAGAAGCATGAAGAAGCTCCAATGCTCTTGCATGCAGAATTTATTTTGCTGGTGATCAGATGATGGAAACAAAAGGCATAAATAACAAGGAAAAGCAGAGCCTCACCAGGATAAACTGCCTTCCCTGTAGGAGATTTGGTCTGAGTATTTCAGAGGAATTCAGGTGTTGGTTTAACTTGTAATGTGGGTTTAGTTTCTCTGCCTCAGAGCTCATTCTGTTCTCCTCTTAAACTACTGCCTGTGTCATGACATCACAATTGCTTTTCTTGTTTGCTTTTACCTCCACCCATAAATAGTTTTTCCCAAACTGAAATTCCCCCACTCCAAACCTAGTTTTAGCTTTTATTTAACTGATTTCCATGACAGACCATTGACTGAAGCCTGGAATGAAGTACTAAAGTTGGGCCAAACTCCAACAAGCCCAAGGCAGCCTTATTCAGTTGGTGACATACCCACAGCTAGGTAAGGATCAGACTCAGGATCAACTCCTTCAGCTTCATAAGCATTGCTATGGTCAAGCCATTCCCCATTCAGTATTCCTGCCTTTACTTCAGCCTTCCTTTCCAATCCAGTGATTTGAAAGGGGGTGTGTTCACCTCCCTCAGTGCTCACGGGATAGGTATAACGTGTGTGGCCGACACACTAAGGATGAATATCCCCATGCAAGCATGTAATTTATATACATGCAGGATTTTAGGCCCCACAGAGTCAATTTTCACACTGAATTTCTATTTGGCCACTCTGGACCAGGGGGCTAATCTCATAGTCAGTCTCACTGCTGTTATCACATTGTGACAAAACAGTCAGAGTAGAATCAACAAAATATCCAACACTAAGGGAGATTTCATGCACCATTGACTTGGATCAGATATTTTCAATTTCCTACAGTGTTCATCTGTATTACAAGAGACTGGAAAATGCAGTTCTGTTATGTCAGTCTTCTGGCTAATATTTTAATCCCTCTGCCCTCCAATTGGAAGGGGAAGTCTCCACTTCCTGGCCTGGTATTTCTGCACATTTCTCTGCTTCATTTTTATTCCAGAGAGGGCTGGTTTTCAGCTGTGGATGAAATGACCTTTGAATATATGTCTACAAAGAGATTTGAGATCTTTTGGCTGATTGTGACAGTGTGTATCTGCCATCACTACTAATGCCCTGATTTAAGTCAGGATTTGACTTTATTACCAAGATTAAAAAAAAAAAAAAGACTACAGCACTCACACTGCATACAGAAGTCATGTCCAGATTATACAGAGCAGTACATCTGAACTACTGTGCCTTTGCTATGCTGTGGCACTACCACTATTCATTGCCATTCTCTATGAGCCTGTGATCATGTCTTCCTGGTTAATTATAATTTTTACTGGTATTTTTCTACTTATGAAGATGGCTTTTTTTTTGAACTAGGGTCAGGTTTTCATAATTTTCAGTAAATAAGTTTTGACCAAAGAGTACAGTTTGTGCTGACTTCCTTATGTGGCCAACATTTCCCTGATGAAAAACATGTCAGGAAGATGCAGCTCCCAATAACTTGCTCACAGTTTTGGCCTTGTCTGTGCTGCCGACAAAGTATGTTTTTCACACAGGGATTAATTAAGGCACATTAGTCATCTCCTGAAAGCTAACAACAGGGCAATACTGTGCTAACACAATAGGTCTTCTCAACTGCTTGGCAGCGCTGTACTTAAAACTGTGACTGACCTGAACCTTGCTTCCTATGGGACCCTGTGGGCTCTTGATGCACATTGCATTTCTGCTTTGGAAAAGCTCCTTTTTTTGAGCAATGAAGAGGCAACCATAACTTTTAATTTTTTTTACAGTAAGTGGGTGTGAAGGTGACAGAACACGAGTGTTCAGTGCAGGCACCATAGCATTCTACAGCACTAGCTTTATATGTGATATGAGGGGATGTTAAGGCACTAATCCAACCACAGATGATGCAGCATCCCTACTGGCAGGCAGATAGGTTCTGGTCTGAGCCATTGAGATTGTCCCATCTCAAACCCAGCTCTGGTTTTGCCCCTAGTTAACAACTGACAGTGAAAACCCGTGAAGCTGGAGTATAACAACTTTTACTACACTTTCAGCAAGGAAACTTTAATAAATAAAAATATATCAAAAGCACTTTCTTCTTGCTGGAAAGAATGACCAGAGAAAAACCAAGACTGTTGCTTGGCTACCACTGGAATCTAGATGCCATCAGGATTCAGGTCACTGATGTTCAATTTGACACTGAGCACTCTGTACAATCAGAGTTTGTGTGTGGTAAGTAGGTGCATACAAACCAGCTTCATCAGGCAGCTTGGGACTTCTGACTCTGCTGGTTTGTTAAATGTCACTAACATTGAAATGCAGAATTTTGGGGAAAACCCACTGACTGTCAGGACCTTCAGCACACACTGTCTCATGTCCAGAAGCTGCACAAAGCTAAGGGGAAGTAATTTCTTTATGACAGTGCTCTTCCTGAAGGGTAGGAAATAAAAATAAGTACATGAAGAGGAAAAGGCACCCAGTACAGACTGTCCAAAAAAAGGAAGAGCTAAAAAGTGGAAAAGCCCCAGTCATAAAAAACACACTTTAATTTGTGAAAGAACAGTACTCAGCACCCTAGGGAAGTCTGAGGTAGAGATGAGCCAGATGACTCAGTTACTTAGTGGAAGACAGCCTGTGAGACCAGACAGAAATAAAAAAGTCAGCATGGTAAAGAGAGATGCTTTGTGATCAGATTCCAAACATAGGAAAGGAGAAAGAAAAACAAATAAATATGTACAGAACATCGACAACTGTGAAGAGTTCATGCTAATTTTTTCATAGTCTTTGGGAAATAAATTCCACAGCTTGATGCAAGGCCATTTTATTATTTTAAGTTTCTTTGAAGGGCTGGCTTCATTATCCGTTGACATCTTAGGTGCTCCTTCAAGTATTAACTATTGGATGAAGACCTGAGGAATGAAGAACAGAGGTTTGCATGTAGGCAAGAAAAGAAGTAGCATAGTAAAGAGACAAACCAACTGCTTTATAGAAAATAAAAACAAATCCAGTAGTTTAAAAGACGAAAGGCCCTGGCTTTAGCTCCTTGAAATGTATGTTTCTAGCTTCAGCTTCCTCAAAAAAACCCCACCAAAACTGTGTGGATTTTTTGAAAGTGCCTGTTTGTCTTAGAAAGAGCCCTTGAAAGCTGAGCAGTGACTTGCCCTGTCAAATGTGTAACACTCACTAGTTTATAAATATGCAAAACTAATAAAAGACAGGCCTGGTGCTCTGTTGCCATCTGAAAACTCAGCTGTACTCAAGGGCGATTCAATCTGCATTCATTGCTGCTGCAGGAACAATCCATTTGTCGGATGTTTTCCATGTTCATGATAACCTCTGAGAAGCTCAAAATGAATTGCCATCAAGCAGAGGTGACTTCTCAGGAAGGTTTGCCAGTTTAGCTGTAATCATATAAGCAAAACAGAATCATTGACCCTCCAAGAATCAATACAGCTATGCTAGTGCAAAAATATTTGCAACAGTTGTCTTTAAACCCTGTCTGCAATACAGACTTGGGAAAGTATCAGTCTTGGGGGTGCCAGGCTGTGACAGACATGGAGTACCCAGCCCACACAGATTTCCAAATGGCTGTGCCTTAACCCAGGCAGAGTATTCCACCAAGCCACACAGGTGAAAGAGGAGTTTTGCCTATGTAACCTGTACCCCAATTTTCCATGCCAGAAATATGTTCATTGGGGAAAACTGACATTGTTTGGGTGTAAACCAGGTTTTTTTACCAGTATAGGTCTTACTTGGGCTAATAAAAAGTTTTAAGATACAACACTGGAGAAGCAAGTCCTTTTAGATTTCCCATGTGCAGGGCAGTGACCTGTGTCTTCAGTTCCCTCCCTGCACCCCCTCAGTCACCTAGAGTAAGCACCAAGTAAGGCAACCCTCAAAACACTCACTGATACTCTACTGGCACTTCTGCATTAAGTAGTGTCCACCAGGGTAGATGAAACAGCCTCAACTCTGTGACTAGATTAACACAGCTGATTTTATAAGAAATAATTTTGTCTGAGGGGTCAATAAATACAGCCAGGAAAATATGGCAAATACCTCAGAGAAGAAATCTCTTCTACAGACACAAGTAATCTGAAATGATATCTGCCCCATCATTACCTGGTTTTCTACGTAAGACCAGTAAATTATTATTGATGGTATTTTAGCCTCATTTCACAAGAATATGAGGCCTGTGTAATTACTCAGTGTAAGACTGGGTATACCTGTATATTAACACTTTCCAGAAACAATTTTAAAACCCATTATCAGGTTTAAAAATTATTAAATACATTGACAGAGAGGTGAAAGACTCAAAAACACTAAAGTTATGCAAATAGGAGGATGTGGAAGTAGAGAAAAATCATAAAGCAAAAAAAACCCTGTATTGTATCTTGCTTTGGGACCATCAGCCAGGAGTCAGAAGAGTCAGAAAACTTGAAGGCATCCAAGTGAAGAGCACTGGGATGGAGGGCACACTGAAGTTCATAATGAGCAAGGAGAGACTGGGATGGCTGGCTTTGTTCAACCAGGAGAGGAGAAAACTATGGGCAGGGGGATCAGGTTCCTTTCTTTTTGCTGCCTGATGGAAGGAAAATGGGGGAAATGGAGACAGCCTCTTCTGAAAGATGCACGGTGAAAGGACAAGCTGAAACAATTGCAGCCTACATTGGAGGCTATTCCAGCTGGACAGAAGAAAATTGTTTCACCTTCAGAGGAGGTCAGTGCTGGAACAAGACCCCTGAGAGAGTGGGCATTGTCCAGCCTTAGAGATTTCCAAACCTTGATGAATGAAACCCCAAGAAATCTGATCTACCTCCAGAGTTAGACCTTCTCTGTACCATGATGCTGGATTAGACACCTCAAGGTGTCCAAGGGCATGGGTTGGACTCGATGTTCTTAAAGGTGTCTCCCAACTTGTGATTCTGTGATTCTGTGACCCTTCCTGTCTAAATCACAGTACGTGACTCATCTACCATTAGACACCAGAGACACCACATAAAAATACAACCTCAAGATACAAATCTGTAGGAAATGAAACTTCCTTGGTTTTGCTACTCATGGAACTCCCTCAGCTTTATAGCAGTGGTTTGCCTTTATTAAGAGGAAGTTGTATTAAAGCAGTAGTGTGGAAAATAAGGAATGGAAATATGTGCTAGCTTTCCCTTCACTAGGGACAAAAAGAAAATGCAACTTTATTCATAGTGAAAATTTTCTGCTTAAAAGATAAAAGTAATTTTGCTGTGCAGCTTCAAGTCCTGGAAACAAGTAAGCCTATGGAAAGTTAGGGGTGTGTGCCTTCATTTCCAGTGCAGGAAAGGAAACACCATAATGGAAAGGTAGCAAACATCACTATTGCCCTAGCTCAGGTGTTTCTCTCTGTCTCATCAGATGTGCCATTGTCTGAGTTTCACCTATGAAATCAGCGCCCTTAGCTTTTGGGTGATATGAAATGGGATGCTGTACCTGGCTTTGGATGAGCTGTATGATGCTGCTTTTGCCCCCAGGAAGAGAAACAGTAAATAAAACCCCCAACTTTACTCTCCGCCAGGAAGGTAGACCTCTACCTACAATAGGATGTCAGGCCCCAACCCCTGGGCAGAGAACAGAAAGGGGACAACTCCACAGCCCTCTCTTGGCACACACAGGGGAACACAATTGCATTCAGCACCTCATGGGCTCTCACAGAGTATCCAAAACCTCAGGGATAAAGCCCTGAGCAGTCCAATCTCAGCACTGCCCCTGTTTTGAGGGAGTCTGGACCAGACACTCCCTGAGGTCCCTTCCAACCCAATTCATCTTATGATCATGCAAATCTTTACTCAAGAGCTTTAACAATCAACTGATGCCAATTTAGTTGTCTTGCACATCTCCATTTACCAGCCCCAGCGGAAAAGATCAGTAAAAATTTCAACTAAATGTGGTTTTTAGGTGGTGGTGGAGGTTTGTTTTTAACCAAAAAAATAAACTGGGGTTGGCAGCTCCTTTTTTTCACAAGTTTCTATCTAATCCACTGAATTGCTTTAGTTTAAAAAATTATACTCTACACTCTGGAGCCATTTCACTTAAGAGACTTTTGGGGGTTTTGTGGGTTTTTTTGAAAAAAAAAAAAAACCCATCATCTTTAGACTGGATTTTTAACAGCCTTTAATTATTTTTAATTGTGAATGATTCAAAATTGCTTTATTTGTTTGTTCCTAACAAGATGTTTTAGCTCTGTCACAGAGTTTGTTTATATAGAGACAAGGACTCCACTCTTGACTTTTCAAGGTGTGTGTCGGGGCTGCTCATTAGCTCAGCAAAAATATATTTTAACATGGTTTTGTCAGTATAAAACAAATGTTGTTTGCAGACTTTGAAAGAGCAGCCCAACCAAGCAGTGGTTCCTCCTGTGCCCTGATGCTTTCCTGCATCTCCTGACCTTTCCCAGCTCACCACGGCTCCTTCTCTCCACCTTAGCTGTTACACCAGAGCGTTGCTCCTGGAGCTCTGTGCCTTCCCATTTTCTGACAAAGATTCCCCAGGTGAGTTATCTGGAGCAACCAAACAGTATCTACTATGGCTCCAGGTTTGCTGTCCCAGGAAACCTCTTGGTGGGGAAAAGAAGGTTATTGCTATTGCACACCATGCCCCAGCTCCTGCACTCACAGCAGGGCCTGTCATGATGGGCCTGTAATTCCTCTGGAAGGGATCAAACCCTAATCCCAGGGGGATGGCTAAGTAGGGATGATGGGACCCCTTGTGAACAAGCAGCCCACTAGGACTTTGTATGTACCACAACACTTCTACCACCTCCCCAGAGGGCATAGGGTTTGCCAGCCTGGGAGAGCTCCCTAAAACAGGAAGACCAAAGAAAGTGACTGGAACTCATTCAGAGTCCCTCATGTCAATTCTCATGCACTGAGATGCTCACATTAGGTGAGAGACTGACCATAGCTATGCAGCTTGGACAACTCCTAAGCAAGACATCTGACTCCTTAAAATTTTGCTGAAATAGCCACACGTTGAAACCCAGTCAGCTGCTGTGCCTTCCCACCTAGAAAATAAACGTGAGCAATCTTATATAATTATAATAATTAGCATTTGCAGTATGATGATGCTTTGATGCAACCCATTTTATGTGGCTTTTTATCATTGTTCTTTAATTAAAAAGATCTCCAGCTATTGAGAACAGCACGAGTGTGTCACACCTAAATTAGTGAGAAAGCAACTTTACCCCAGATCCTAAAAACAAGGGTTATTCAGAATTTGGATACTCCTGCATCTGGCAGTGCTTGTAGCTGGGGTTTGGTTTGCACTTGTGCCTTTAGGTACCAGCCTATGCTTGGTGGATAAGGAAAAGAAGCAGAGCCACTGTTTCCTAAAGCCACAGCTGGATCTGGAATCTGCCATACTGGGTCTCAGTGCTCTGCCAAATCCAACAAACTCTGCACCTTTCCTACTGTAAAAGTTGCAGATGTAAAAAACAGGCTATGAAACAAGCCAGAATTCCTTTTGCTTCCCCTTAACCTTTTTAACAAAGAGAATCCATTAAAGGAATGTGGCATATACCAAAAGGTATGGATTTTACAGTAGCTTGTGAAGTACAGTCATGGAACTGCAGCACACAACAAGTGTTTGAAGGTCCTTAACATTCATTCCATCTTTGTTCTTATTTAATTAGTAAACATCTTCAAAGGGAACTGCCTGACTGCTCAGGCAAAGGGCACAAGCAGTCCAGCACTGCAACAGGCAAATAAACGTTTAAAGGAAGATATTTGGAACATACAAGAGGTTGGGTTTTTTCATGCAAAAAGCAGAAACAAAACCTTGCTGTGACTCACAATCCTAGTTAAAGACAAGGCAAAGCTGTTCCTGTTCTGAAGGCTGCTGTGGCACTAGGGCGTTTGTTTACAAAGAACTGTGTCTATATGCAGATTTGTGCTGAAATGCACTTAGGATTTGCAACCACATTAGCTACATCAGTACTGTTTTCCATGTAAACAGGTTTTTTTGTCACTGGTTATCATAACAATCTCTGAAATATTGACCTGTTGGAAAACAGTGCCCCCCAACTCACAGTGAACTGATTTCAGGCTTCTGCAGAGTATTTCTGTGCACATATCAGCATTAAGCTGGCTGCAGAAAAGACTGGAGAAAGCCCTGGTTGTGTAAACCAGAGACCTCTTGAAACCAAAAGGTTTCTACACAGACAGGAATAGCTCTTACAGGTAGACAGGGTCAAGCTTTGATCTTTAAAGTTAAGTAACAGTCTGCTCTCCTTCAAAGTGTCTAAGAGTCTCTGAGAATTCTGTTTTGCAGCCTTGGTGAGCAGGTCCCTGATGCTCGTGGGGACAGCTGGAAGTCAGGTTCATAAGCATCCCTGTGGTCCCTGCTCTGGCCTTTACTGGCAGAACCACACAGTACCTGCCCTGCTCCGAGCTGGCAGGGGACACTGGAGAAGAAGCTGCTGTGGGGCTGGGATGGAGAAGGCTGGGATGGAATCTAGGGCATGAACTGGAGGGGTAGAAAGGCACGTGTCTACTCCCCTCACTGTTTTGACAGGACTAGAGATGAACTGGGTGACAATTTCTTGAATGATGCCAGAAACCTTCAGCTGAGGCCTTTCCGTCACCACACTGAAAGAGATCAAAGGAACTGCCAAAGAATCATGGGCAAAATTAGTTAAAAGCCCCTCCACCAAGTGCTACAGTTCAAGAAAATATGTGGAGAAAAAATATTGGAGACAAAAAGGAGAGCTGTTATTATGTCATCTGACTGTCATGTAAATTCAGTTCTGGATGACCACAAATTTTCCCTAGGCTTTTAAAACCTTTCAGTGCAATCTGGATTCACTCTGCCATTCATATTCTATAATCCTTCCTCTTTGCCATCTGTCAATCACCTGCAGTTTGAATGTGAGTTCTTTTTGGCAAAGACATTTTTATGGCATAGAAAAGTTCAGGCTGGCACCACAGAGTTACTTCTGCATGCTGGAACATCTGTAAGCCCTTGAAACACCATTTTAAAAATCAGTGAATTTGTAAATCCTGTAAAAAGAATATTTAAGCACTCACAAGGCATTTTAGGACTCTTAGATACCCATGACTGAAAAATTAATCATTGCTGATTAAGAGAATTTTATGGAGTAAAATAATGGAGTAATAAATATCCAAAAATTCTTTAAAATTATTATCATGCAGCCTTATTTTGTAGTCATAAACCATAAAACCTAGAGCATATACATTAGGCACATAACCCATATAGAATCTGAGAGTAGGGCTTATGTCTGTAATTAACATGAGAAAATCTAGTCAGGAGATTGCCTTAAAATGAAAAGCCACAAATAGTTGTATGGAATTTTCCAATACCTTCTCTCCTGAGATAGACCCATAACAAAAATAAAAATTTCAAATATTAAAAGTGTGGAAAAACTATGTGGATTTGGGGTTTGGTTTTGCTNTTTTTTTTTTTTTTTGGTAGGCCTTGTTCTTTTAATGGAACTTTCCCATGATTAAAGGAAAAACAGAACTGTTGCAAAAGTTTCCATAGGAAGTACTTATCATTTCCCAAACAGCTCTCATCTTCTTTCTTTTGATTCATACTTTAGATTGAAGCTGTCTAAACCCTAAGTAAGCACCATGAAAAACAAGAGAATGATAAAATAATGCTTCGTGGACTATATATAACACTACGTGACTTATGGGCTAATACCTGTTCTATTATTATTTCTCTGCTACTGTTAAGCAGATGACCTCAGGACAGCAGGGAATTCACTAAAATAATCCTTTTCTCTCCAAGAGTTAAAACCCCACTTCTCAAACATACGAACCAGAAACGAAATGAACTTTTGCAGCCTTCTCTTTGCCATAAAAGGACTCCTCTCTCTGCAGCCACCAGGGTCCATTAGCTGGGAAAGCAGGCAGGTGTAAAAGAAGTTCATGTTTAACCTCACTGGGTTTGAAAGCCAGCACTGAAGTTTATCAGCTCACAAGCCCGTGAAGGGAGGAAAGGCAGAGAATGGGATTTAGTCAAAGACTTACTCAGAGTTAACACAGGCCACTGGCGCTAATAAACAAACATTGCCAGACATCAAAAGGAAGTAAGTAAATCTGGGAAGGTTTAGTCCAAACAATGGAAGGGCAAGCTAAGCCTGTTGCAGGGTGGGCAGTGGAGCGGGTGACTTAGAGATGTTAACCCTTGCCTGGGCCACTGAGGCATCACAAAGAGAGGATTGAACTCCACATTTGTTCTAGAGAAGCAAGAAATTTTTACCCCAAAGTCAAAAAAACCCCCTACATTCTGAATCTCAAATTTCTTTGGTTCTCTACCTTAAATTAATCATGTCATGTAAGCTTGGGAGTCAGCCCAGGGCTGATTAACGAGCAAAACCTGATTTCAAGAGTTGAAATCTGTCAATTTTCACACAGTGCCCAGGCAATCAGTGGGTGATGGCCTTACAGCAGAGGCCGTGGCTGCTTGGCACACCACAGTGTGGAGTTTTCTGTATTTGGGAGACAACTTCCACTGCAACCAAGCACTGCGACCGCAGCACAAGGAGCTTGGTGATGGGGAAGCTGTGAAGATGTAGCAGCACTGCCTTTTGCAAGAATGTCCCTGAGGTCCCCAACATCTCTTTGAAGAGCAGAGAGTTCCCACATCCTCCTTGTTTAAAGGGTATCTCCTCACCTTAGGTCTCTGCCCTAGTAGGGTTGATTGACTACAACCAAATTGTGTATTTGATGCTTGAGTTTCATTTCCAGATTGGGAAAAAGGCAACAGACTTAACAGACACAATTCAGCAGAGGGGCAGAAGTGTCATTCACTCATCTGAGTCTTCCTGATCTGTGTAACTCCCCTTGTCTTTCTTCTTCCAGTTTGAAATATCAGTTTTGCTCTGCCCATTACATAGTGCCTTGTGAGCACAGCTCCAACAATGACTCCATGGAGGAGATATGTACATGTCTGCTCTGAAAGACTCCTCCTGAAGGGAAAGGCTTTGAGGATGCAGCCAGAAGCTGGAAGAAAGGAAATCTCTTCAGGTGACAGGGCTGAGTGTTTTGTGAGTCTCAGAACTATGGGTGGCCATCCATGCTCAGAAGGATCATCTGAACCAGCAGAGATCAGATGGACTCCACCAGGCACAGCCAAGGGTCTCCTTCCAAGCCCCAAGGAGCAGGAGCTGCCACCTTGCACTGGGTGCCCCAAAACTGACCTTCCTTCTGCAGAGCCAGACCTTCTCCTGAGCAGTTGGGAAAGCTGGGTCATGCTTCCTCTCACTGAGGCACAATCTCATTTTCTGGAGGCTGAGGTGGTACCAAAGGCACTGGGGTGAGTAGAGCATTGCTTGCAGAGGTCAGAGACCACTCCTTCTGTGCTCATCAGGGGCAGATCTCTCATGGGCTCCCACTGTGCATCTCCCAAAGGTTTTTGTGTCACTTGTTCCTTAAAGAAAGAACCACATGGTGGCAACTGTAAGGAACAGAAAGTTGCCCCTCAGCTCTGTACTTCAAGTGGGAAGATAAAGTGATGAGCAGGAGGCATTACACAGCTTCTTTCCCTTTTGCCCAGGAAGAGTAAATGAAAGGGAAAATCCACAGCTCCTTCCTAGCAGCTGGATGCCTTTGATGCATGTTCACCTTCCTGAAAGGTGTTCCTCTAGTTGGAAGCACAGGCACTGCCTCCAACAGGCTGCCTGCAACCTATCCCCCCAAGGAAGGGGCAAGTGTGTGAAAGGGAGACCAGAGAAGGGAGACTGATGGATGCACAGAGGCCCCAAGCAGGACAGACAGGTGTGATCACATAGGTTTTGCTGATCACCATGGTATTGTATCTGCAGGGCTTAGGGCTCCTCTCATGCTGCTTCCCTCTTCTGCCATTTCACAGCAAGGACACCCAAGCCAGAAGTGTCTTACTCCAGGCAGGTGTAGTCCAAACCATGGAAGGGCAAGTTATACATTTAAAAAGAACAACATCAAAAAAGGGCCCCTGTAGAAACCACAAACAACATAGAGGTTTAAATAACATCATGCATAATACATTGCAAACTTCCACCTCCAAGAGAGGGAGAGACAGCTGAAAAGGAATGTAAACTGAGCCAAAAAGAAAGCAAGGCTTTTTCCAAAAAGCAAAGGCTAGCAAATCTGTAAGGTCTTGCAATCTGTTGTAGCACGAGTTGTTTGAAGGCTGGGGTGAAAAACAGCAAGCCAAAAAGGCCCCAGAGCCTGAGGATTATTAACTTTTTTTTCTCTTCAGGTTTTTCTTTTTGTTATTTTTGCTTAGTCAAGGCTCGTTTTGGCACCTCACGAGCTCACATCTGTCACCGGGAGCACAGGCACAGACCACCCAACACAAAGGAACCAGCAAGTGCTGAGCCACAGCTCCAGGTGGTTCCAGCCTCGCTTCCTTCCCACCCTCCCTGCCCCCAGCTCCTTTTCCATCAGCCAGGATGTCTTGTCAGGTGCCGTGTCACCTCAGATCTCTTTCAGATCACGGAGTGCCGCCTTCCTTTGTCAGGCAAGGTAACGCAATGACAGGATGATGTGCAACGGGTCCATGTTTCTTTTATTAGGATCGTGTACCTGCTGTCACTTTGGATAAGGACTATCTATTTCAAGTGGTTTTCTGCGAAGTCAACAGGGCTGAGTTTCTCTGAGAGGTCGTAAGAATTATCTGGAACTCCCAAGTGTGTCTATTCAGACCTGCATCCTTTATCACAGCACGGCCAGCTTTGTTACTTCAAGATCCCATCAGGTACATAAGCCCTAACACAGCCAGCAGAAGCCCCAAGAACATAAGCACATATTTAACTTTGGGCTAAAGGATTCCTTTAGACATCAGTTTTATTACCCTTGTGCTTAAAGCTAGGCACATGTCTTTTGTGGATCCTATCAGCATCAATAATTTACACTGTGGAAGCAGCTAGAGGCCCCATTTATGTTGAGACTGTTGTACAAACAAAATAATTGACAGTCTCTGCCCTAAAAATCTTTCAGACTGGAAAGTGAATCTGCAATTCCCTTTGTAGCCTGCTCTTCCCAGATTTATTTTTCTCTCATATTTAATCCAACTTAAACACTTCCGTGCAGCGATATCAGCATGTTATTTTTAAATTCAGCTTTTACTGACTAATGAGAAGAAGTGACCCTCATTTTTATTGTTGGAAAGAGCAGAGGCAGCTGGGCTCAAATGCTGAAAGATTTAATATAGAGCAACCAGTAATGTGGAAGCACAAACAGATATCAGCTATGAACTAAGATGCTTCTCAAATACTTTTGTAGTGCTTTCGGCACTACCACAGGCATCTTGTCAGATCAGCTGTTTGGGAGTCAAGACAACAAAAATGCACCCTTCAGATTAATTCTTCCCAAGAATTTGGGCTTAAGCCACACAGGATGCTTTAATGTATTTGGCTGTATAGGAATTGGTATCAGCCTTCTTGCAATGTAGAACAAATGCAAAAGCAATAACCAGAACAAATCAGTTAGGTCTCTATTTTCACATTGGGATGGTCTCATTCTGTTCTATTTGCTGTTTCTTTACAGTTCTAATCCCATACAGAGCAGGGTCCTGGAGACAGAGCATCTCTGAAGATCAGGTGTCTTGCTGCAGAGTCTGAGTGTTTATGTGTGTAATTGTCATGAGGTGTTCTCGTTCACTTCTCTTCCCATCAGGGAAGCACCCTCCTCTGCAAAAATACTGATTCTCATTTTCCACAACTGCTGTGGTCTCAGCTCTGGACTGTCACTTGTCCAATTCTATGACATGAAGCCCTAAACTGCATTCTGTGGCCCAGTCACTGCTGAAGAAAGTGGAAAATTGAATGTCTGGGTAGTTTTTATTTAGTTTTTTGAAGTACACCCCACACTCTCTGCAGTAAAATAGAACAGATTCCTTTAGCACGATGTTGCCCCACTGACTCATAGTCAATTTATCATCCTCTAAAATCCCCCAATCCTATTTCATGATAGGAAAATACTGGTAAGAAAAGACCAAGTTTCCTCTTTTTTCAGGAGACTGGCAGAACTATTTAAGGGTTTCTACAGTAGATGTTGCTCTCATTACATCCTCAGTATGCACAAAGTTGACCACATTCAATATTTTTCTTAACTAAATCCCTGTAGCTGTAATATAATAGGACCTAAAAGCAAGCCAAGATAAAACAATAAATAAACATTTTTATTAGATTTCAGGTTTTCTGTGGAAAAGGACTGGAGTACCCACACCTTTGTTATCAGTTCCTAATCATTCCCGTGCTAAATCCAGTGCTCTTCCAGGCAGAGATAAATGCCATCTCCAAAAGGTAACACCCCACTCAGCACGAGGCCATGAAAAGAAGCCCTTGGTGTTGTATGTAAGCATTTCAGTAGCATCCAGAGGCTCCAGGCCTCTTGATGAGGCAAGGCCTTCAAAAGCAAGACACAACTCACCTGCAACATCTCTGCTGAGCCTCCAAGGGTCAGGTTTCGCCTCCAAAGGTCTCTGTTGAAGAGCAGCAATAACATCAGCACTACTCCCAGCCCAGATGCCTAGGAGAACAGCTGAGATTGCCTCTGACACAGGCAAGATTCATTTTACAAAGTACCAAATTAAAGATATTAAACCCTTTCCTTAGGAAAAGGAGGGGAACATCAAGCCACACTCCCTATCACACTATCTTCTACCCCTCAAACCTGCCACCCACCCCATACAGTTGCTCTCTTTGGTTATTTTTTCAGCCCAAGCAGAGGCTGAGTTTGCAGATTTCTTGGCTTGTCCTCTTCCAGTGAAGGTTCTTGAGTTCTCTTGGAAAGCCCAATCTGATCCAAGGACCAGAACGACTCTGTGCACATGGCCCACCCAGCACCAAGAGGTACAGCTCATATGGAGAACAGCTGGAGTTCTAGTGATCCCCATTTCCAGCTCAGGTGCTCCCTCAGCAGCTGATCCCATCTGCCTGGAGTGACTGGTGGTAGCTGTCCCTTTTTCCAGACATGCTTGGCCAAGAGCTCCCACAGCTGTCCTCTCCAGTAATGCTTTGCTCCAAAGTTGGGGTACAATGGCACTGTGACCCGTGCACAAACCCTGACATGGAGGAGGCACCATAGAGCTTGCTCCTTGGTGGCTCTCTCTGTGCTTTTCCTGATTCTCCATTAAGGCACCAAGGATCACCTGTGCCCTTGTGATCTTCCGTCCCTTTGGGACTTCTGAAAATCAGCTGCTCCTTCTGTCCCGTAGGTCAGAAATAAGCAGTTATTTCTACTTCCATAAAAGACTCCTCCTCAGTCATAAGGGTAATAATAATAATGATAATAGTAATAATAATACCAAAACAAAGCCAAAAAAAACACCCCAAATTCCAAAGCAAAAATCCACATTTGTTGCTGATTCTGGGGTAAGGGTTTGAAGCTCATTTCCTTAGTTCCTACAGATATTTGACAGTACTGATTTAGACTTTTGGTCCATTTCACCCTGTTGGCATATATTAAATGGTGAGATCTGACTATGTTTTCAGGTCTTTTATTATAGCAAGGATCTTTCATGTGGGGTGTAAAAAGTTGATCCTATGGAATTTGTCTGTGGGGCAGAGGAAGCAAGCTGCACAAAAAAGATTTCTCTTTTATATTTTCTATTGGATTGTATTTAATAGAAAATATTAGAAAACATACTATATTCAGGAGAAAATCCCTCCTTTGTTATCTCTTTCCTTGGGGTGAGCAACCCTCTGACAGATCTGTTTCAAGCAGAGCATTGAGGTGCTACACTGGAATTACCTGATTTCTACCTTCCTGAGATCAGCTTTCTAAGAAGTCAAACGTGTGCCTCTGATTTACTGAAGAGCAATGCAAGCGATGGAGATGATCCAAAGCCAGCCAACAGCATTAGGAAGACTTCCCTCAAACTGACTGGGGTCTGGATTGGACCCAAAGACAGTTGGTCTGAAGAAAAAGAAAAGAGCAGAATTTGAATATTCCCTAAGTGTCAGAGACATAAGCAAGGCTACATGTAATGGAAATAAGGAAAGGCTGACTGATAGAGATAGTGCAGCGGTTTCCTTACAAGCTTTTCTTTATTCCTGTGATTTAGGACAAGCCAATTTCTGACAGATTAGCCAAGGACACATTTTCCTTTCAGGAGAAGCTGTGGTTAGCATCAGTAAAAGCTGAATATACCACAGTGCAGAATAACCCTGCTGCTTGAGGTAACAGCCTTCATCAAGGAGCCAGCTGAACAGGGACAGGCACACAGGCAGCGCTGCCAGACACGCAGCTGTATTTGCAGTACACAGGCACCTGCAGTACCAGACAAGGGGTACAATGAAATTTCTCTCACCCAAATGCTGATCAAAGAGCACTGAGATAATTCCAGGGCAATGATAATCCAGCAATGTGGTACCACTGTTGGTACAGAAGCACTAACCCCAAAACAATCCGAAGGTGACAACTAGCAATAGGACTTTGGGAAATGACCTAAAGTTGCACTAAAGGAGGGTTGGGTTGGAAATTAGGAAAATTTTCTTTACTGAAAGAGTGGTCAAGCATTGGAAAGCTTCCCAGGGAAGTGATGGAGTAATGTCTACCCATCCCTGGGTAGAAATGGAATATCACAATATTGTTTACTGGTCACGGTGATATTCTGTGAAAGGTTGAACTTCATGATCCTGGGGATCTTCTCCAACCTTAATAATGCTTTAATTCTATGATTACTGCTGGTGTTCTACAGACCAACGAGTACAAGTACCCCTAAAAATCCCATAGCTCTTAGAAGCATGAATAAAAAGTTATGATAAAATTTAGGATTTTTTTAAGATTTTATGCTGCTTACTGCATCTTTGCCATTGATATCCCCTACAAAAACCCAAGACATTCCTCAACCTTGGTGGTGGCTGCATATGTGTAGAAGGAAAGCATGAACCAATTACTGTTTATAAAATGTTTTTGATTCCTAAAAGACTGTAACTCCTGCTATAAACATACCACATGATTAAAGTTTTTGGTTTGGACTCAAATGATTGACGAATTTTCAGGCCAAAAATGCCATTTTGATTCAACTAAGTCAAAACTGGGCATGAGAGAGGCCAGAGAATTTGCTGTCTCATAATCAGATTAAAATCTGTGGTTACATCTTACAATCATAGAATTCTTTAGGGTGGAAAAGAACTCTAAGATCACCGAGTCCAATTGTTAACTCAGCACTTCCAAGTCCACCACTAAACCATGTCCCTGAAGTGAAACATCTACACGTCTTTTAAATCTCTCTAGGGGTTCTGACTTCACCAGTTCCCTGGGCAGCCTGTTCTAATGCTTGAACACCCTTTCAGTGAAAAAAATTAATAAACTATTAGTAATATCCAATTTAAACCTCCTCTGGCACAATATGAGGCCATTTTCTCTTGTCCTATTCCTGGTTACTTAGGAAAAGAGACTCACCCCCACCTGGCTACAACCTCCTTTCACAGAGTTGTAGAGAATGATAAGGTCTTTCCTGAGCTTCCTTTTCTCCAGGCTAAACATCCCCAGCTCCCTCAGCTGCTCGTCACAGGACTTAAGCTCTAGCCCCTTTCCCAGCTCCATTGCCCTTCTCTAGACACACTCCAGCCCCTCAATGTCTTTCTTGCTGTGAGAGGCCAAAAACAGGACACAGGACTCAAGGTGTGGCCTCACCAGTGCCCAGCACAGGGTGACAATCCCTGCCCTGGCCCTGCTGGTGACATTCTTTTTGATGCAGACCAGGTGCCATTGGTCTTCTCGACCACCTGGGCACACTCTGGCTCATGTTCAGCCATGAACTGCTGATCAGAGATCCTTTTCCTGTGGGCAGCTTTCCAGGCACTCTGCCCCCACCCTGTATCACTGCAGGGGTTGTTGTGACCCAAGTGCAGGACCTGGCACTTGGCCTTGTTGAACATCACACAGTTGACCTTGGCCCATCAGCCCAGCCTGTCCAGATCCCTCTGCAGAGCTCTCCTGCCCTTTGGAGATCAACAGTCCCATCCAGCCTAATGCTGGCCACAAACTTACTGGGTACCCTCGATCCCCTCATCAATATCACTGATAAAGAGATTAAGCAGAACTGGACCCAGTACCGAGCCCTGGGGAACACCACTGGTGACTGGCTGCCTGCTGAATTTAACTAAATTTGCTGGTGGCAACAGAGGTAGCAAACAAAAAAAGGAGTGTTTCTTTTTTTCCCAGAGAAAGAAGATCTGATACCTGAAAGAGTTTCAGCAAAAATCTCTCAGTGATTTTAATAATGAAAACATTTAAGAGTGCCATATTAAGTTTCCATTTAGGGAACATGTATCTTTTCTGCCTGTCGTATCTGTTTCTGTATAAGGTAGAAGATTTTTATCCTTCTTCTTCCCTGGTCCAAGAACCACAAAATGGCTTTTCCTGGAATGGTTCAATTGCAGGTAACTATAAATTAAAGATGAGCTATCTCTATACTGAAGCCCTGTTCAACACCCACATCAAAATATGTCTGTCCCACATTTACAAAATGCATATTTGCTTCATGCTAAGAAAACTGACATTTGCAAGTGGCTGTGTGCTTTGTGCTTCACTGAAAAAACAAGCTTTAGCTGTGGTTTGTGAAAGGTGGGCTTCTCTCACCAGAGGCACATACTTTCCCAGGAAAGTCTCATTAAGATCCAGTTGAGGATGAATTGCCCTGCTAAGAGGAATGTTTTGGAAGTTCAGTATCTAAATAATGAAGAAAAACACAGAACATTCAATATAATAAGACCTGCCATTCATACACAAGTTTAACCTGGAAGGCTGAAGCATGGCAGGTAGGAAAAAATTAAAAGCATTTCAAAGTCCCAGGCAAAACTCTGAATGTATCTTCCCACAGTGACATCTGCCCACCCCTTACCATAATGCAGTGTGTTTCAATCATATCAATATTTTCCCCATGTCCTCTATGCCTACATATCAAACACTATAGGAAAAAAGGTAATGCAAATAAACATACTGAAAATGAAATTCAGAACTCTTAAAGTAATGGCAGTTTTGCCACTGGTTTCAGCAGAGCCAGATTTCACATACAGGTAACAAAGCAGGTCACCAATGTCCATGTCAGACCACTTCCAGACTCTATAAATGGAAGCTCCTCTTGGCAAAGGGAGCTTGGCTTTTACTTCTCTGAAGTCCTAATTCGACACAGTATTTAAAGCCCTTGAAAGAGAGATTATTCAGTGTTACACTAAGTAAGCACTTACCCAACTGCAACCTGAGTTTGTATCTTCAGGGAAAACACACAAGTGAAAAGGAAAGGACACATCCTTGCTGGGAGGGTGGCAAGACTGAGTTCCCTCTTGCTTTCCAATGCATTGTTTTCTGGTATTTGAGTGACTGAAGAAAACATTTTCCCAGTTTGGGGGAAAGTGGCATTTCTGCATCCAAGGGAAGGGAATAAAGGAGGAAATGTCTCCGGGCCCTCTGCTGAGCATCACATTTCTGTCAGTGGTGGCACCTGCAAAGCTTGGCAGCAGTCCTCATGCTTTGGGAATCTCAAACACCAGGAAAATCCTCTGAAACCCAAGGCTTGAGAGGTACCACCAAAACCAGATGAGGTTCAGAGCAGCATCATCCAGTCTTGACCATTCTTCCCTTGCTGAAGCAGCCATCAAGCTATTCAGTCTCTGAGGATACCTGAATTAAGTCTCCATGACAGCCTTAAAATCTGGTGTCTCCATAAACCCCATCCACCAGAAGGAAGAAAAAGTCCGTAAAAATGCGCTTCTGGTTGAAAGCATCTTCCTGCATAAGATAGCACATATTCTACTTTTTGAGGTCAGATGGTATAGAAAGGGTTAACCAACACTCAACAAACGGGCAAACTGTTCTCTTTCAGTGTTTCCAGTTTTAGAAAGTTTCAGTCAGTTCTCTGGGTAGAGCACATTTTTAAAGAAAATGGGCCAGAAAGTCCTCTGCAGATGAGTCACACTGACAATATCAGAGCAGAACAATGGAGTTGTTGTCCTATCAGGGCCAAGCCAAAAATAGTTGTTTTCATAAGCCTTTTTACCTGATTCTCATTTCTCATTTGCAGTGAGGTCCAGTGGGGATGGGAAAACCAGTTTAACACTACTTTCAAACTCTTTCAACATGTGTAGCAGAAGTACATTACTGAAAAGTATGCAGCAAATGAGACTGGTAGCAAATTACTCCAATACTGGCAGAAGAGGTGACTCTGACCTTAGAAGGTAGTAGGCAGGTCATGGTATCATTCTGGCTGTCTGCCTATCTAATAAAATCTTTTTTTGAGCATTTTAAGTATTCCTTTTTTCATGTATATACTCCAACACTTGTTTATGAGTGTATGTGAAAGGTAGGCCTATACTCTGGTTATTATCACTGACCCCAGCAGTCACATCACACTTGAAAAAAAAAGTCCATAATGACTGCAAAATCATTCTCAATCATCTTTTTATTTTCAGCACTTAATGCTTATACAGGCCTTTCATAAAGAGCACAATCCACATCCCCTGCCTTGGAGGGACATAAGAGTATGCTACATAGGACAATTTTGTCCTAATGTACACAGGACAGAATTGTTATATCCTTGCAGCCTAGGTATCTTTTTATCACCCTCACCTCCAAACTCATCTGTGCTGAGTTGTGTGCCCAACCAAGAGAAAACAGTGTCATGTCATGGCAGGGCTGTTTAGCCTAAATTCAAAGTGGGACATGGTTTTTTAGATGCCTGAATTAAGACATGATAAAAGGAGTAGATTTTCAAAAGTATTAAATATCTGCCCATAAAGACAGACATAAATAGAGAAAGAAATAAAAAACACACAATTCTTTTAAAGTTAGAACACTAGGAAAAAACAACCCAAACACTAAAGCCTATATTAAGTTTCTGACATGAAAACCCTTCAGTAAGCCACACAAAACTCAAAGATGTCAGATAAATAGTACAGTAACTGGCTGGCATAGAGAAATCTAAGTCTTCAAAACTTCTGTGGAGAAGATGGCAGAACCCAGAAAAGTTGAATATTTCAAGTGGTTACACATATCCCTCCCAGGAAGCTGGCAGCTAACCCTGTACACATTTTTTAAAAACCATTATGGAAGTTGTCACGTTCTGTGACATGTTGATCAAGGTTCCCCACCAAGCAAGGGGCTTTACTTAACCTCAGACCTGCTTTTGAGTTGTGCACACATCCCAGCACAAACATACAAACACAAGTCAACAGACCCGCAGTGTCATGGAGCCAACGATATTCTCTCAAAGCATCAGGCTGGGAGAGGGGGCCAGAAGCTTTTGGCAGTGCTCAGACCTCCCAGCCTGAGAGGAGAGCCTCTTGGGTTGCTCAGTGCACATTTTGTCAACTGATTTCAGAGCTTGGGAACACGACAAGAGCTTTGCAAGATCCCCCTGTAAGGATCCCCTTCACCCACCTTGGTGAGCATAGTGAAAGGATGCAAGGTGAGGAGGCAATTTTCTCCCAGCCCCTCAATCCATCAGAGTGTTCATTTTCAGCACTTTAGGGCTACTTATTTATTCACATGGTTCTTCACTTTACCATGCTGCAAACATTGCAAACACGCTGCTCCACCAACCAGAGCAGTTCAGCTATAGCACAGCACCTCAGTCAAGTGCTATAGTAATGTCCCTTTAGATCTGTTTTTTTAAAAAGCAGGAGATAACAAAAGACCAAATGAACACAGCAATAAGTTCAAAGAACATTCAAGACAGAGAAAGTACCATCCTATACACAAAGCCCTCTGGGATACCAAAATAATCCCTGTTGCCTCCTTCTTTGTTTAGATGATGTGTCTTATGCTCATGGGACTCCATTTTAACAGGATGAAGATACACCAATGTGGTACAAACAGGCAGAAACAAGGTCCACCTTCTACTTTTCAAGCCAGGCATATTTCTAAGCTTAGTGCCTTAGTCAAAGACATGCCAGCTCCTCTGGAGATAACCTCTCACATCGTGTAGACAAGCAGAGTGCTATTGATGTCTTGGCTGACCACCCAGGCAACTTCCTATGGTGATACAACTGTGTAAGTTGAAAGAAGTTTTAATTCCCATTTATCTGACACTTTTGAGATTGTACCTGGAGCACTGTGTTCAGTTTTGGGTTCCCCAGTACAAGCCAAGCATTGACATGATGGGCAAAAATAATTTCCTCTATAATTCATCTGTGCTGGATTCCAGGAGTGGTGGTTTATGAAGGATGAGCTTTATTGCATTGAATCAGATCAATTTCAGCTGGAATTTTAAGGGCAGAAAAATAATCATTTTGTCAACAACAAGCAGGACCAGTTTGACTACAGTGGATGCTTTTTCTTATTCCTAATAATAAAACACACACTAGTACAGATATGTACAGACACTAGCACAGACACTATTATGTGACAAGCAAGACACTGCACATCAGGTTGCATACCATTTGTGTTTAATATTCACATAATTTTGACTTGCCTTTCCTTCTGTGCCTTCTTCCTCTTCTCACAGATAGGAAGATACACCACACTTTCTAATTGTATCATCAGGAATCTATCAATCTCCTATAGTTTGTAGAGCAGAACAAAACTCCTCCCCAGTCATTTAACATTTCTTCCACATTACTTTATGTCTACTATCTGAAGTCCAAGGGTTTCTTCCCTTCCTTGCCATGTGAGAGCAATAATAGAAATTCAGCAAGCATATGATTTTCAAGAGAGACAGTATCTGAAAGCAGTACTTGAAAGTTTAATAGAAATTGCAAAATTCACATCTGTTCTTCCTCACCACTGAGGCTCCTTTATTCCAAAACCTTCATCTTGTCCATACATGTAAATAAGACAAGTTGGTTCCATCCCTTGGCACTGGAACCAACTGCCCAGCAGCTCATATCCAGACAGCCAAGCCCTTTCACATCCTCAGAACAAGGTGCCTGCTGCCTAATTACTACTGGTGATGGCCTCTGGCCAGTGTGCCTCCACAGATGGTGCCCAGGCACTGTCTGGAGAAGCTCTAGCTGGGGCTGGAGCCCTGCTAAGAGCTTACAGAACAGACAGGTATACAGCAGTGCCCAGGGTTATGCCTTGTCCCTATTTAACCTGCTGGGATAAACCTGGCCACAACCTCCTACAGCTCTTGCATTTGCAGACTTTTCCTCTTTCTCTTGGTCATAACAGAAGAATAGACTCTGCTAAGGCAAAGCACAACTGTACTTAAAGAATTTTGTCGGCAAGGGCTGGAAAACAGCTGGTCAGTACACAAACCTTTCAAATTTATTGTTATTATTTATCACACCTGGCTGTTTAAGGTGTCTTTAAAGGACTAAGGTGACTGTTGTTTTTCCAGGAAGCAGACTGGTAGTCACATGGGGAGGAATAAGGGGTAAAACCTGAAGTATGTGTCAAGTTCTGGAAATAAAATATTAGACAAGAGGTGACAGATCAAATACTGCATGTCTGTCACAATCTGGTCTCTAAAGCTCCAAAAGACACAGCTCTTATTTTAAGGTCATGTTTCCACACCCTTCTACAGTATCTTTGCACAACTTGATTGAGACACACGCCTGAGGGGCCACCTTGTACGTGCTGGCCCTGCCTGCCATTTATCACTCTGCTGGAAGTGCTCATGAATTACTCTCCACATATACTGGTTTATTTAGAGATAATTTGAGTTGCTGCATGTGTGAACAGGGCCTTTCATTGAAAACCTGCAAGCAGCCAGACAAGAGGGAGGGAGGGCTTGTGGGAAGGCATGACAAAGTGCTTCAAGCAAATGACACCCCAAACTGTTCCACCTCTGCAAAGCCAGCAGGTAGCCCACAGCACGGGGGAAACACCAGTGCAAACAGCTGCCACTTCTTGCTGGGCCAAAACCAGGCATTCTGCATGTTTATTTAGACTCAGCTGACTATTAATGTATACACACACAATACTGACCATGGGTGTTGCAATGACATGTTTCAATGTTCCAATGGAATCTTGTTTTCTACTGACCCTTTCCAGACAGACCAGAAACAGGTAATTCTAGTNAAAAAAAAAAAAAAGAACACTTTCCTTCTTAGCATCTTGAAATAAATTGGGGTTGGTATTAACAGAACCTGGGTGGATGCCAGGTTTCCACTCTCCTAAAGGGAAAACACATAGCTACCTGCTCTGTGAATATTAATAACAGTGCTAAGCAATGTCATGTCAATTGCCTTACAATTACAGTTGTAATTGCAATTACACCTTAAAATTTGGATCCATTGGTGCAGAAGGACACCCATGCACAGCTGAATGTTAACAAATTACTTCCTAGGAGGATAGTCCAATTCAGAGGCCTCACATGAACCTCCGTGGTCTTTCAGCAACTTCCTATTCAGCCCTTGTATCCTCTTGCTCTTCCCAGAAGCCAGACTGTGACCCACCAACAACTGATATTTGAATGACTTGGGCACTTGTTGAGTTGGAGCAGAAAAACCTATCCTTTGGCAGTGGAGAGAAGGTATTTCTTATTTAACATGGTGATGATTAAAATGCAAAACTCAAGTTCAAATGCAGCTAATATGGTATCATTGGATAACTCCTAATATTTCAAAACTGGAAAGTCTGAGCTAAAGATGTATCTCTTGTTTTGGAACATGAAAGAAGTGTACAAGTCTGACAGTGTATGTTGCTGTATATTGGGGTGATCATGCCAAACAACTGCATTGACTAAACAATGTATATACTTTTATATCTAGTTACTGATATCAATGTAAGTCCAAAATTAGGCCACTTATGGCTTGATCTGTGCAAACTTTACACATACCTTTCACCTGAAAGAACTCTAGCTACATCTCAGGAGGTGACAACTCCATCTGAGGACCCCATCACCATGGCACCAGTCAGCTGCATGCAATATCACAACAGTCCCTTGAAACCAAGCTCATTCCTTGGAGAGACCTGGCTTCCAGGTACTGGCAGACAGGCCAAAATCCTGACTGCTGAATGCATGCAAGACCAAAAAGCAGCCCATGCTAAATTAAACTTGCAAGAGCAGTATTAAAGACAGCTCAAGCTACATAGAACTGCACTTTAGATGAGCTATATCTGCAGATAGGATTATTTCACCATCAACAAGAGCACCATCAACAAGATCACCTTTAGAATTTAGTTCTGGGCCAATGGAACACAAAATGGCTGAGGAACTGACTAAACTGTTGAGTTCAGAGGCTCAAAAGTTAAAAGGTTCTAAGTCATGCTGGCAGCTGGGCACAAATTAATTTCTTCTGGAGTCAATGCAATTTAGCTTTAAAAGTGGTCTGAAAGGTAGGGTTGAATGCACTATCACCAAATTTGAGGATGAGCCTAAACTGGATGAAGAGGCAGCAGTACTGGAAGAAAACATCACCACATAGAGACCTCAATGGGCTGTTGAGATCTAGCCAACAAGAATGAAGTTGAGCATCAGGTTCAGCAGAGATAAACGTCAAGTCCTGAACCTGGGATGGAATAATCCCAAGCAGGAGCACCAGCTGGGCACTGGCTGGCTGGACAGTTGCTCTGCTGAAAAGGCAGAGGGTGTCCTGGCAGACAGCAAGAGGAACATGAGCCAGCCAAGTATTCTGGCAGCAACGACAGCCAGCAGCATCCTGGGCTGAATTAGTGAGACTGCTGCTGGTAGATGAAGAGATGTCATTTTTCTACTCAGCTCAGCACCTGCTAGGCCATACCTGGAACACACCGTCCAGTTTCTCTCTTCCCAGCTCAAGAGACACTGAAAGCCTGGAGATGGTCCACAGGGGACCAAGAAGACTAGGAGAGTGGAGAGCTTTACAACTGAATGAATTGTGCTTGCTCAGACTTCAGCAGGGAAGACTTAGTGTGGGGAAATCAAATCACTGCCTTTCAATACCTAAAAAGTAGTTGTGAAGAAGACACATCTCTTCACAAGGAAGCACTATGATAGAAGGAGAAGCAATGGGCACAACTGACTTCTAGGGAAGTTCCACCTGAATATCAAAAGATTTTTTTTCTGTGAGAGCAAACAAACATTAGGATCAGTTGCCTGAAGAGAGTGGAATCTTTCTCACTAGAAAAAAATAAAGATGTAAATTGATTTGGCCTCAACTAACCTAACCTAAAGTCCTATTTTTAATGGAAAGTTGGATCAGAATGTGTCAGGAGGTCTCTTCTAACCTAGTCTTGTCCCTGTTTCTGTGATTCCTTCTGGTATCTTCTCAATAGATACTTTGCTATGCATTTATGTCAGGGCTCAGTTTTGCACTTAGGCAAAACTGTCCTGAGCTTTTCAGTTTGGAGCAGAGATAAGTAAAGATCCAACAGCAATTTCCTTCCATGGATGAAAGATCTTTAAGATCTCTCACTAGCTCAGACAGCAGCTCCAGCTCACATACCCAGACTTTTAATGCCCTGGGTTGCACCCTAGCCTGGACACCTGGCAGACATTCTCTCTGCCAGGTGTCTGCCCAGTCTAACCCTGCCTAGAGGGGCTGTGAGTCTCGTGCTTCTTGCTGGCCATGCCTCCCCAGCTATGGTTTTGTTTTATGCTCTACGTCATGCCAGCCTGAAGCCTGAGCCCTGCCCTTCACCTCATGGGCATGGTCAGGCACGCACGGCCCAGCCTCTCACTGGGAGCAGCAACCTCTCATCAAAGAGGAAAAAAAGGCAACTGCTACCAGTAAAGGCAAAATTGGCTGTGACCCAAGGTCTCACCTAAGAGAAATACCTGTCATGGCTTGAGCCTCACAGATACCCTACTCCAGGGCCAGGAGCCAAAGGGTTAACTGCGGTAGCAATAACAAGGCAAATGATTGAGCTATCTAATTTTTGGCCAGCCACCCACTGCCTCCCTGCTAGGATCCATACCAAGATGAACATGATAAGGAGGATGGGTTTATCAATCACACCAACATTTTCTTGTCTTGCATGTGGCAGACAAGCAAGGCAGCAAGTAGGCTGGCAGTGAGCTGGAGCAGTGCCAGGGACATGTGGCCGGGGAGGTGTTGGGGCCACCAAGTGCTGTCACACACCACTGGCATGGCTTCCACCAGTGTGAAATTGTCTCCATCATGGAACCACACCTGAAATACCTCTCCAAAATTGCTTCTGATAAGCAGTGATTGCTATCCCGAGGGGTTGGGAGGAATGTCTAACCCCAAACTCCTCCCTTTCCTGGCCCCAGTCGCTAGCTTGCTGTAAATGAGGGCGACACAGACACCTCTGCCCTATCAAGTACAATGAGATGTCTGAGACAATGGGAACCTACTCACTGCAGCAGTCTTTGAGGTGCTTGGGATGATGCCCAGCTGTGTTTTACTTGGCCCATCCACAGGCTTCCAGGAGACCCTGCGTCACTGCTCCCCATCCCAGCAACATGCCAGGGCAGCCACACAAGCTGGGGAGGAAAACAGGAACATTAGCAGCAGGGCAGGCAGCAGCCAAGCAGCCACCACGGAGCCACCTGGAAATTGGAAAATAGGCAGAGTAGGCACCTATTTTTATGAAATTGATCTGCAATTCAATATTAACTGATTCAGACCATGCACAGGAAGACAACACAGGCTTGAAAACAGGTATGAAGCACAACTTCACAAAGGCAGGAAACTGATCTATACTCATATTTATACCAGCTTCCCACATAAAAATATCCACCCAACCTAATTTTATCCTCAAATTTGGTGACAATGCATTCAAGCCTACCTTCCAGACACTTATAAAGCTGAATTGCATTGACTCCAGAATATTTGCTCTTACTCAAGCAAATCTTCCTGCATCCTACCACAAGAAATTATTTCAAGTATTTCACCTATGAGAAAAGGGGGTGTATTCTAATTGAGGGTTAAAAATGGGAATTCCTAGGGCTGAAAGAAGGAACATCCATCACAAGGAGATGCCACCTGCACACTGAGAGAAACAAGAGTTTCAAAAGAATTGAGACTACTCAGTACTGTATTCTAAAGCTTTTCTTGGACTTGGGATGTTTTCTTCTCAACTTAGCAGACCCTGAGGTCCTTATCAGTGCTGGAAGTTTAGATGACTTGGCAATCTTCCTGAACATTTTCTTTAAAATGAATAAACCTGACAAGCACAATGTGAGTTACAAACTGCCTTGACTTCCAGGAATAAGAGGATGGTTCAAAGAATGCAAGCCTGGAGCCCAATGGAAAAAGAGCATATCTTACAGCAGAGCCTTCCCATCCCCACCCGCATTTTTTCAGTCAATTTTCTGCCCCCTCCCCTTTCGTTACCAGGCAGTTGGGACGTCTCTGTGCAGCAAGACTCATTCCAACTGGCAGCTCTGGATCAAAGAGCACTGGAAGCATTAATCAGTGTGCCTAATCATTTCCAATCACAAGAAACTTTTCTCTGACCTGGCATATAAACACCGAGTCATTTTACTCACTGGTTGACGGACCAGAAACCAAACAATCCTTATCGTGCCCAATTCATCTTACTCCTAGGGCTTATAGATGGATCAGCCTGCAATCGTCCAGCAGCAGTGGCAAACTTTAGGTGCTTTACTTAATCAAACTGATTAGCAACCTGTCTCTAGTGCCTTTTATCTGTCGGTGGCAACATAGTTTACCAGCATTAAGTGCTCCTAATTTTGCGATAGCAAAGCAAGACACGGTGACCGTATTTAAAAGCACCTCCAGTGATGTGGGGGAGCTCTTGTTTTAAGGGGGTGGGGAGGTTCAAGGCAGAAAGTTTTGCTGATGCATGAAAACCACTTTGAAAATTAAATGAGCGAATGGCGGAGTCAGGGAGGGAGCCCAGGAATTTTGATTGCCAGATATCTGTGCTGCCCATAGTACCATATGGTTTGTTGCAAAAGGAAAGGAATAATCAAACTGGACATCTGTGCCTAGAGCCTTATCTGTTTGGGCACCATCCTCTGGACAGCCACACTCTGAGCACAAACAAAGAGTAATGAGATCTCCTCTACCCCTGGCAGATCCGCAGGGGGACGTGGTGCCTCCTGCACTGGTTCAGGTTAATATGTGTGTGATCACCACCTGTTTGGGAGTTTGCTTCCATGGTAACACTGAGTTCTTACTGAATGCCAAGAGCAGAACAGCCTTTTCCTGTTGCAAGGAAAGCTGACAAAAAGCTGAGGTTGCTTTGCCTTTCCTCAGCTTTCATTCAGGTGCCCCTGACTTGGGGAAAAAAAAAAAAAAAAAAAAAAAAAGATGAAATAATTATGCCAAAGGTCAGGCTGTTCCAGGGCAGTTTGTTCCCACCTTGAAGGAGAGATGGGAGGGGTGGCAGAGAAACCTGCTACTACACCTGACAGACTCTCATGGATAAGAGCTGGTGATGGCGAACTACAGAAGCTGTTTGCAAACTTGTATGACCTGCCTTGAACCTTGCCTAAAACTATTCCATTCTTTTCTGCAGTGCATGGTGCCAGAGACAACCCAGCTCCCTTTCTGCTCTCTCCTGGACACTGAACAGTATTTCTTACCTTGAGAGAAGATGCCTTCAGGGAGAAGTGTGGGGAGGTGAAGAAGGACGGGAAGAAATGCACGAGCGCATGGAGACTTCCCTCCTACACCGATACAACCCCATCTGCTGTGGTGGAGAGTTAAATGAAGGATTTCCTGGTGGAAAGGCTGCCAAATCAAGGCTTGGGAGAGCTGGTTTTCAACACCTGCTCAGCCACAAGCTTGTTGCTTGGCCTTGCACAAGTCACTCAAGACCCACATGTATAATGGTACTGACATATCTGGCTCCTGGAAGGAAGTCCTCAACACCGAGCTGGTTGGCTGCAGAGGATTAGGCATCTATGAATAAGTTTGGCATGAGGCAACACATCCAGTGATAGCTGCCAACCAGGGCAAGAGGAGGTGCCAAAACTCCGGAGCAAATCCCCCCTGCCCCATCTCTGCTGTTTGAATTGCACATCTCTGTGGGAGCCTGCTGGTGGGAGGGCAGCAAGGGGCTGGTTCACCCTCTGTTGATCCAGCACCTGCAGTGGCTTAGCACATTATCACTCCTTGCTCCCATCTCCCTGCCTCAGACTTCTGCAACCATTCACAGACCCCAAACTGTGCTTTATCCCTTATGATTCCCAATCCCAATCTGCTGCAGAGGTTTAATAAACATGACTGGACATGCAGGGACAGGCAGGACATCTGGAAGCAGTAGTACTTCCACAAGCTTCAGGGAGCAATGCCAGGGCTGGTCCCTGGCTAACTACTCTCTCTGCAGATGGCTGGGGACAGGGATTTTGTACTTCTGCTTGTCACCTGGTGGTCAGGCACCAGCAAAAGGGAGGATATGGAGTTGTGCACAAACTATAGGCAGCTCTCAAGAAGCCAAGCAGAGCCATATCTCCCTCCAGTTATGAGCAAAGAGTGCATTTTCTTTGTTGACTTGGCTGTGACAGTGTTAAATTTTGATAGTAACTCATACCCTGGGGCTACAAGGTCTAAGGCAGACAGGAGAGAGCCACTCCAAGGGTGTCACTGCCATGCTCACCTGAGGCTGGGCACTGCCAGCAGCATCACTCCAAACACTGGGGAGCTCTATCACCATCCCACATCCCTTGGGTTTGCTCCCTTTTCTGTAGCTGCTCAGCCAGCCTGTTTCCTATCACCAAAATGGGAATAAGGACAGAAGACAGAAGCGATGCCTCAATCACACAGTGAGAAAAGCAGATAAGCAGAGACTGGAAGATTCCCACATATCAATCATTCAAAAAACATTCTTTTTCATAGATAACCAGCTCATGTTGCACCTCTCCTAGCCACTGGCTGAGGATAACAGTGAGGAAGGTCTCAGGAGATGCAACGCCAAAGTCACCCTTCCCTACACCTGACGAGTGCCAGAAAAAATCAGGGACTCATGGAAGAAAAAGCACTGTAGCTTCTGCTGTAAGGCCAAAGATGGGAATGCCAAAGTTATCAGACAGTAAACTGTTGTGATAATGATTAAGAAATGCCACTAAGCTCACCTGAACCTAACACAAACCACACAGCCTAGATCCATCAAGGTCCATGCAGAAGCACTAATTTCCTAAGGCAAATCAAATGCTCTTCTCCAGGAAGAGAGTAACTGTGGAGTTGACTTTTCCAAACCCAGAGGAAGCTGCTGGCATGCCTTCCCTGCAAAAGCAGACCTGTTCTGGAGAAGACCAGCTTAGCAAAATCTTGGATAAATCATAGCCAAAGGTCCATCCTCCCCCAAGCCAGGAGAGATGCGGGTGAGCTCAGTGGGCCCTGGGAATATTGCAATTGAGTTCCCTGCTGCTAATTGAAGGTGATGTATCCTGCCTCTGGGTGAGGCTTTTGTGCTTAGCCTTGGCACTAATGGCAGGCTCCAGAGCTCAGGAACCAGAGCAAGGACCCTCTTGCACTTCCCTGCCCTGATGGGCTCTAGACAAGAACAAAGTGCTTGATGCAGCTGCAGTGACTGTGAGATGCACGCTGCTGACACCTGAAAGGGAGCCAAGGGAAATGGGGAGAGCTGGGGGATCCTTCTTCCTTATCCCCTTTCAATCACTGGAAATTTGTTATTGGTGACACAAAAAATGTTGCAGGATACACTAAAACACCCCAGGTCTGGGTAGACGGTCAGAGCAGGATTGTGGCAGTTCTCTTCTGTCCTGACATGGTGCATTTTTGAAGTTCATGTGATTATCTTTCCCATTCTGTATTCATTTGCTAATGTGATTTGAAAGTGGGTCAAAATGAAACAACTGCCATTTTGCTGTAGCTTAAAAGGACAAAGTAGAAGATAACTAAACCACAGTGTTTGGCCTCGTCTCATGCTCACTTTTGATGCTAACTTGCATATGAGAAATCATTTAACTTGTGGAGTGAGTAAATATTTTGATTACAAAAGAAAAGCTAAACAGAGACAACAACCCCCCCAAAAGATCCCAAAAACAACAACAAAAAAAAACAATCCTGAAGGAAGAAAAGGGGAAAAATCCCAGCTTTCTCAGTCCCATTAAATACATCTCGTTCATTCAAAACTTAGAATAAAATTCAGGCATTAAAAAAGTTTATTCCATAACTCCCTCCACTCTCATATTTTCTGTAAAAACTCACACTTTTCACATGGTTCAAAGATACAAAATGGATGTAAGGTTTATAATCGCATCATCATTCTTTCAGTTAAAAATCAAACACGAAACCTTCTGCCATCCATTACCGAATTAATGTCAAATAGGTGAAAGAGGATTGTACTCAGCCAGCCAAAGAAAAAAATAAGAAAAAACACCAGCAAATCAGTGTGGTTTGTGTCCAGGGAGGAGGCATTTTCCCTCTCTATTCTGGACAGCCATTCAAAGGCCCTGGAGCTTTGCTCTGCCCAGGGAGTGCCAGAGCCTTGCATGCTCCCAGACTCAAGCAAGGGCTGCAGCCAGCAGGATGGGTACACACAGGGAGGGGAAAGCTTGGTGATAATAGTAATAATAATATAGTGATTTTATGTGCAAATGTTTGGAAAAAAGAGAATAAAATAAGTTTTACTTAGTTACTTATACCTCCAGACAGGTGTCAGAGACACAGCCTTTTTGTTCTCCCTGAATATAAACCATCCAGTACTTATAGTATATAACAGAGTGTGGGAATCATCTTCTCAGCAACATCTACCTGGAATGGGGATATGGGTTATAGTTTGCTACAAACTGCCCACTCCTATCATCCTCTCAAAGCCCAGAGATTTGGATTAGATTTTTACCCACTGCTGTTTATCCACTCAGATGCCCTAATCTGAAGCCATGGCAAAGTGGTAACATCTCTGGGGAGCTTAGAGATGGGAGGCTGGGCTCATGATGAGCCATCATGGGAGGCCATCCTGACAGCAAACTGGGACAACTAGCCAAAGACTCATGCTGCTCCTTGCCAGAGCCTTCCCTCCATCCCTGCAAAGGAGTCTACCCCAGGACAGTTACCATGTTAGGGATGAGCTCACAGCTGCTTCCCAACATGGCATGGCTGGAAAGACTGGGATAGGATGAGCCGGGGTGGAGGGAAAGACCTGGGAAAACATTTGAACAGGCTGAAAACAAAGCTCTGTGAACACCTCCCTCCTTTCTGAGCACCTCACAAAAAGAAATGCTGCAGAAGGTGGGTTGGCTTCTAATAGTTAATAAAATACCCCAGCTCTTTCTTATTAAAGACTTACCACTGATTGCTGCCCCTGTACTTGTCTCTTTTTATACTGCTGTCCTTTCATTCTTCTGAAGGCAGGCAGAGGAGTGCCCAGCGCTGCACTGCTGGGGTTCAGCAAGTGGGTCAGGTTTGGTACAGGACCTCCAGGGACTGCTCAGCTGCAGAAAGCTGATTAGTTTCCACATTATTTTCATCTCAGATGGTGTCAGATGGTTCTTTGTTAGGTTCCTTGTTCCACTAACTCCTCATCATGCACACAGGCATTCACATCAAGCAGCTTCAGACAGTCAAAGCACAGGAATCCACAGCTCAGCCAGATTTCTGGTCTCCCATACAGTAGCTAGAGGACAACAGCCATTACCAAAGGGAAAGCCAGATATCTTAGATATATGTCTTAAGGTGAGATGGCTCCAAAGCATTTTGTCCTGATGGTTTATGCTATGTCCAGTGTTGTGGCAGAACTTCCCTACCCCAGGGAGGAGTAGAAGGTGCTTCCCTTCTCTGAGGGAAGAAGGTCCTCAGTAGTACCAGAGCTCTGAGCATAAAGGCAGGAAAATCCAAATAATCCCTCCTGCCTTCACTACACTGCATATCAGTCCCTTTCACCCAAGACCTGTACATAATAAGCCAAATTTTAGACTAAACTTGCAATGCTAGAGAGACATTTCCTCTAAAATCTGGAAAAGGACATAGAAATTCTAAGGGTTCCCCCTTACCCAAACCTGCTGATCAAAACTTTCTTCCTCTAAATGTAGCAACCAAGTCACCCCCTTGCCAGCCTTCATCCCAATAAACCAAATACACTGTACTCCTCAAGCCTGGAGTCAAAGCAAACCCAAGTCATCTGTGGCTTTCCATGAATTCTTCCTGGCACTTCCCCTCCCTTCTTCAAGTACAGACACCAGGCAGCGTGTCCCCTTCAAAAGGACAAAGTCACATCCCTGCTCCTGCTTGCTTTCCAGAGTTGCAGGGTTCCTTTCTGTCTCACAGCTCCATCACGAGCTCGCTCTCACATGATTACACAGGAGGATCCCATGGACACTGACACTCTGCTCCCCAGATGGGCTCCAGTGCCCCTCAGACAGAACATGAATTCTTTGCTCCCAACTACACACATTCAACTGCCATAAATGAGACTGGGGTTGGTTTTTTTTCCACACTGTGCTATTTCACCAGATACCAGCCTACAAGGGTAGATGACATCCTTACTACTAAAGAGTGTGAGGAAATATCCCCAGACACTGCCTTGGTGCAGGATCCCGTGGCACACAATTCCCATGGGCGACGCTGCAGAGATGAGTCGGTCCTCAGGTGTTTGTTAAATCAGGGCTGGCATAAGGCACCATCCATTCCTGTGGTCACAGGAGGCCCATAATAACCAAGGTAGAGTTGCTTTGGCCACCCATACTGAAATTTAAATAACAAGCCAGATTTCATCCTCCTTATGGAACAATTCAAAAGCAACACAGCATGATGAAAGGACAAGGGAACAGATGGGTTTTGTTGTCTGCATGCTACCAAGGCAAACTTTTCACAGAAATTCAACCCCCCCTCAGAACACCCTGACTATGTGATTCATAAATTCTAAGAGCTGAGAGAAACCAGCAAAATTATTTTGTCTGTCCGCCTGCCTAATAAAGACCACAGAATTTCATACAGTGATTTCTGCCCAAAGCCCAGCAATTTGTGGTTCAAACAGAGTATCTCAAGCAGCCCACTGTCCAGCTTTGATGTGAGGATGTCCAATGAGGCGCTAACCACTTCCCATGGTGTCAAAAACTGGCTCTTCTACAGGTTGCCTGCATCTCTTCACCACTGCATAATTTTTGTAACCTTCCCAAGGACATGAAAACTCCTAAGCATTTTTGTCCTCTCTATCAAAACTCTCAAACCATCAAAATCTGGGAAAACAGAGATTCTAAGGTACGAAACACTTAGCAAATACACAGAAAAAGAGATAATCTCTATGTACCCATCTGCTGTGATTAAGTGGATGAAATCTATATTAAAATGCAACTCAAGGTCCACTCATTTTCCCACTCCAGATAACACAGTGGAAAAATTATTTTGGTACCAAACAAACAAGAAAATTCCAAATGTACACCTGTGTAACTTGTAGGGAAAGCACATTTGTTTGGTTACAAAAGTAGTTTTTCCTGCCACTTATAATGCTTGCCACAGTTTCATAGCAATAAATATTTCCACAGCAGAGACCTTAAGTCGACAGAACAAAATCCACTTTAAAACCCACTCCTGAAAAGGTGGCCTAGGAAAAAGACAGCTTACTGCTGAACCCCTCCTTCTGACATTTTATTCCCAAAAATCTGTGGTTTGTAGCACTGATGGGGAAAGAATTTTTTCCCCTTTTTTAAGGAAACAAACCCAAAATGGCAGCAGTCCAGAAGGCTAGAAGACCAGACTCCTCTAAGATGAAAAATATTTATGTCAAGCACAGAATTAACAGAGGAACATTTTCCTTGTATCTTGTAAGTTCAGAATTTGACAACCCTGGTGATTAAGTTTCTCCACCCACAGACCCACAACAGCATAGGCAACAGTCTTGAGACTTCTCTGTAACATCAGCCTGTGCTGGAGGATGGGAGGGGGCTTCAGGAACCATCTCCTAAGTCCATTCCAGGTCCTGTTCACCAATAAGTAATCATATTCACATTTAATAAAACTAGGCCAGAAGGTTCATGCCAACAGCGTCTCTTTTATTGCACTTTCAAAGAGATGCTTTCTCACCCTCTGTGTGCATTTATGCTCTGGTCAAACTTGCGCTGAAAGCAAATCTCAGGATGGATATCCATGGTCCCATGCTTCAGACCCTGCTGGGATGAGCCTGGCTCCATTTTCTGCTTTCCCCACAGAGGGATTAATCTCAGCTGCAGAGCAGGTAAAGGTGCAGCTCCAGCTCATGAAGGTGCTGAGCTGGCTGTGGTCAGCGTGTGCTGTTAATAAAGGTACTGAGTGTTTGTGTAGGGTGTCTCAGGGGAACTGAGGCCCACATTTAATTGCTCATTGTTACAGCCATACTTTTTGTGAGGTGATAGCAGTAACACCTCTGGCCATGGCTTTTCCAGCTGTCCATGAGGTCCTGCTACAACACCAGACACAGGACTACGGCAAGAGGAGCAGTATCCACGTGGAGAAGAACAGGACATGTAGGCTTATGAATTAGACACTCACCTAACATGGCAAGTCTGCACACAACACCTAGGGTTTTACTGCATGTGAAACTTCATGCTGTTTTAAGGCAGAGCAAAGGTGCTCTTCTTTAAAATTTCAGGCACCACAACTTTGTGCATTGAAACTCTTACATCAATTAAAACTCTGTGTTAACGGGTATGGGTGCAATCCAAACTGGCACAACCCGTGTGAAACAAAAGTGCACCCGAAGCAGGAACAGCTGGGCCCCATTTCTGTACACACAGAGCAGCAGAAACCATCATGTTAAGATGCTGTATGGCCACATAACTGCACTGACACTGAAGGAATTCAGACTTAACAGTGGTTCAGCTGAAAAGGTATTGCTTCTGAAAAAGCCAAAAGCATTGTTTTTTGAAGTCCTGGATCACCAACAGTTAAATCTCTGCTTTCAAATCATCCATCCTGAAGTGGTCATAGCAGGTAAAAGTAGCAATCCTCACAGCACAACAGTGCAGAAGATGGAGTGAAACCCCACAGCCAGATTAAGTATAAGCCTCACAGTTTCCATTACTGCTACTATAATGATTTTGCAACTCTCATTTATTTTTCACCACTTCAGTTGCTAGTTTGTGGCAAATATTTGGAGGAAAAAAAAAGGGAAAAAACCCAAAACCCCAGAGACTGCCCATCCTTGACAGGAACAGTTCTGGCATGCCTGGAATGTGAAAAACCACAAAAGAGCCATTTCTGTTCATATTACTCCTTATGAAATCCCCTTTTAAAGAAGACTCAGCACTGGAGGCTTTAGGCACTCAGCAGAGCCCCTGTAGGATTGCCTTTTACTGTGAAATGTGACTTATCAGCCAAAGCCCAGGCGGGTTTGGGTATCTGACTGTTGTGCCCTTTGCTTTGAACTCCGGGACCGTTACGTGCACGGCCGCCAAACCGGTCAAGCCATTTTCCTCCCCTCCTTTGTTCTCAGGTTCAGGATAGATAAAAGCTGCACCAGGCTTGCTGCCTCACCAATGCCAATTTGACTGCTAATTTTACATTTAAGGGAAAAAAGCAAATAATAAAACCCAGCACCACACACAATGATTATCACTGTTACCCACACGAAGGCCAGAACAACCACAGCATGATTCAACAAGGCCTGGGCTGCAGTGGCTATCTCTGGACATGCATGAGAATGTTCTTTGGCAATGCTGTTCTGCAGCTCTCTGACATGCCCTTTTCTGTTTCTGAGTCTTTTTTCACCCTCACAGCCTGTTGTAACATCAGCAGGATGACAGCCTGGTGAGAGCAAGGCTCTGCTCAGCCCCAGCCACTTACAGGGACACCTGTAGGGCACAGGCTGAGCAGATACCCATGGAAGTTGTGGATGCCCAAAGCCTGGAAGTGTTCAAAGCCAGGTCAGAAGGGGCCCTGAGCAAGCTGGTATGACAGAAGATGTCCTTGCCCTTGGCAAGGGAGTTCAACTAGATGATCTTTAAGGTCCCTTCCCACCCAAACTAGTCTGTGATTCTAGGTGACTTTACTTTGCTGGAGCAACAAGGTGATCAACTCATGTTACCGCATCAGTGCAGTGCTGCCCACACCGTCTCTTGAGGTGCTTCAGATCAAATCCTGCTTCTGTTTAAGTTACTAGGTAAACTTTTTGCTAGCTTCTTTTTGCTTTTTATGTCTCTTTTTTTCATTCCTAAGGCTTCTGGGATCACCTTTCTAGGTAGATCATCACTACAGGCATGTGGCAATCTGTAGTGTGAGGCTTATGCCTGGCTTGAACTTCAGAAACCAGATCAATGCAAGATCAAGCTGAAACACAGGAACTGTTAACCCCAACTTCCAGCACTTACTGTCTTTTGTTTGTGCAGACTGACATGGAAGCCTGTAAAATGCAAGCACTGTAGTTCATAAGCAAAAGGTCTGGCAGGACAAACATTAAAGACTGTAAGAGGGCACAAGCAAAGAATATCTTGTACAGAACTGAAAAAAAAAGATAAATGATAAGCAGGAATTCCCCAGTGGGCTGAGTTTATCAGTGGGATTGCTTTCAGGACATTTTTCTTGCTGTACCACCTTGATTTGCATACAAAGCATCTCTAACAGGAAACAGCATCTGTCCTGGGAAAAAAAAAAAAAACAAAACAAAAAAAAACAAGATGGATAAGGATTTTTGCTGCCAGGAGTAAAATGTCTTTCAGCACCACATGGCATGCCAAAAAGCTCCTCTGCTCAGAAAAGCAACTTGGAGTGGCACATTGCAGCTCTTCTTCACTCCTTGCTCTGTGTCCCATCCCAGGGGCAGCAGCGCATAATGCAGCTCCTCAGGAGAGATTCCATAGTTAGAAAATCTGAAAATGAAAGAAAAAACAAGCAGGTGAGTTGATTTGCATTCCAGATTCACAATTAACACTGCACCAAATTAGTTTGTAGGAAGTGGAAGAGCAAAAAGGAAAACTGCCAACTTGCAAATGCAAATCTTCACCCTACTACAATCAGAAGCCACAGCCAGGATTCCTACTGGCTAGGAAGGCACCAGTAAGTACCCATTTTTCACCGTTTTTTCAATGTGGTCACTTCATGAAGTTGACAGTGGCTTGTGATATGTGGTTTCAATCCTATACCATATATAGCCAGTTTCTTTTCCTGAAAAGAACATGAACGGAAAAGCAGAAACCTTTAAAATGATTGCACAGGTCTTTCTGTCTTTTCTTTCTTGTTTTTGTCTTTTATTGCTACCTTCCTACACTAAGAAAAAAAACATTTATTAAATTAGTACAGCATAAAAATTTGATCTTTTCCCAAGGATCTTGAATCGTCAAGAATATAGGTTGCTGCTTTGAAACTCACACACCAACTTGGCAGCACAGCATGGAATCACAGAATTTTGTTTGAGGATGGTATACATACATAGATACATGCTATTCCTCTGCACATGGCTCCCAGGGGTCATGGCTCAAGCCCAGGGGGGAGCACAGTGAGATATGTTCCACAGCCCTGTGCACTGGTATTGCAGGACCACGGCCATCAACAGTCACAGCCTCACGGAAAGCACAGCAGCAAGTAAAATCTTGCTTTCCAGATGAGTAAGTGAGACAGTGGTAGTTAAAACACTACACCTCCTTGCTTTTTTTCTGCAGAACTCAGGCCATTGCCTCATATGTCTGGGTTCTGTGTCTCTCCCAATGGGAACCCACACCATTAGCAGGGAGCATGCCACCCCAGGGCTCCTCTGTGCTCCTCTTTGCTCCTGGCTGCTGAGAAACACTCAGGCTTTCCAAGCACAGTTACAGAGGTCCTATTTAAGTAATCATCAAGGCACAGCCCCATGTCCCAGCAGCTCTGCCACTCCTCAAAGGCTGGGACAGTTTTTGGGACCACAGGCCAACTGGACCTTAGGTAAGAAACTGCAGCAAAGACCAACAGCATACTGGGCTGCAGGAGCAGAAACAGCCAGGAGATCTCAGCACTCATCAGACCCCATCTAGACACTTCATCTTGTTTTGGTACAAGAAACACATGGACAACCTAGAGCAAGTGCAGTGGAGGAGCACTGGTGGACTTGCCCAAAGAGAAGAGGCCGTGGGAGCTGGGTTTGTTCAGCCATGGCAAGAGATGGCTCTGAGGGACGCAGCAGCAGCTCCAGCACCTGCAGGGAGGTGACCGGGAACACAGCCGAGTTCACCTAAAGCAGGACTTGATCAAACAAAGTCATGAACAACCTGGTCTCATCTCACAGCTGACCCATCCAAGATCCCCTTCAGCCTGTATTATCCTACAGGCCATCTTCTAACTGCCATCAGTGCAAAGGCTTTGGAGGAAAGGGTGGGAATCACTCAGTGCTCAGGGACCATGATATCCCCCAAGTGAAAGAGTTAGAGAAACAACCACATCCCCAAGGCCATGAAGGCCCAGAAGGCACCCCTGGGCACTGTGCCTTATGTTCCTCTCAGAACACGACAAATCCCAGTCCTGCAAGCTTCCCTCTGTCCCACAAACTTCACAGCTCTGGTGCAGGATGACCCAGCTACACTGTCAACAAGGCCATACCATCCTCTCCATCCCTTGTGTCATAAAGAGTGTTGGAAAAATGTCTTACTTTCAGTCAAAATAACTTTTGTTGCTAAGGGACAGGAAATGTTCACAGCTGAGAAGATGAACAGGGACTTTACAGATAGCACTACCAAGTTCCAGCTTTTTAGCAGGACTCATACAAACTACAAGGCAACTGTCACATGTGCTGGGTGGGCAGAAGAAGAGGAGGTGGAAAAGGAGATGTTCATCTTCTTGCCCCAGGTCACAAGAAAGTCAGTGGCAGAGCCATAAATCAACTTCCTCCCCACTACCCCTGAGTCTCGATGCTCCCTGTCCTCTTCATGCCTTTGCTTAATAGCCAAGCTGTGCTGGGAGGTAAAGCTGCCCTCCTCATACTGCACATAATCACACTTCTTTTTGGAGACCATTGCCTAAGGGATGCCAGCTCTCCACCAGAAGTCAATCCTGATCAAGTATCATCTTTCAAAAATGTGAACTTGCATCCACATTAAGAAACACATCCAGCTTTGATAATATGCTCACCAACATGTTCTGAGATGTGGTCTTGTCTCACAGGAACTTAGAGGCTCTAAGGGTTTATTCACATGTGAGCATTTTTGACTTGGAAGTGAGACCAGCAAGCATTTTTACACCTACCTATTCAAAGAGTTTTATTTTCAGTACAAAGAGGGTATCAGACCACTCAGTTTCAACTTCTGCTGAAATTCCTGTGTGACCCAGGACAGCTCATTTCATGCAGTTCTGAATCCTCATGGTGATTTGTGCTAAACTAAATTTCTGTAACTGCACCCATACCAATGTCTGCATAAATCAGCAAGAAAACCACAGCTTCACTTAAAATGAATACCTTGTACAGAAATAAAGACTGAAAAACCCCATCTCCAGCTCCTCGTTGATAGGTAAGCTCTTGAAGCCAGATATACCTTCAAAAACAGACTTCCTCTCCTCTTTCCACCCTCCCATTCCTCCAGTCTTTGAGCTAGGCCTCAGGGCAATACTTTGCAACCTTGTTCACCAAAGGAGAAGGATGCTTTCTGTCTGAGAAGCTGGGAAGACTGTGCTGGAGCAGAGCAGACCCCGGGCATGCAATTACCCAGGCAGCAGCAACAATATGTTAATTCACTGGATCACTCTGAAATGAAGCACAGTGCAAGTCCCTGGAAAAAAGTGAAAAGGAGCCTGTTAAGCAAACTGTGTGAAGGCCTTGTGCACAGCAGCCCCTTGGAGTCCAGACAAGGATGGACTTTGCACAGACATCATTTTTAAACCTGAACTGGCAGCCAGCACGCCTGCTCTTCCCACCACAGGGCATCCAACAGGAATGACGGGAACCATGCTCAAGGCTGAGGGGGACATTGGGCATTATTTTTAAGAGCTGCAGACACAGCATTAGCCCCTGCAAGGGGCATCTGCAGAGCACCCGCGCAGGGCAGATCACATTAATAATGTCATGCACACTCTGTCTGTGTCCAGAGATTTCTCACACTTTCAGGAGAGCAGTCTCCTTCTTGGTGTCTGAAGCTGGAAGTTCACAGCCCAAGCTCAGCTCCAGTACTCAGTTGCCCAGAGCTCCTTAGGTAACTCCTGTCCTCCAACAACAAACAACAAAGCCAATACAGCAAGGAGAGGAGAAGTAGACTGAAATGGACCTTCTGTGAATTTGTTATGAGAAGTCAATGCCCTCAGAAGTCTGCATTCACTGGCTACCTCCTGGTGCATCATCCTTCTCCTACTGACTGAGTCTTCTAACACATAGTTTCTAGACAGAACCTATGGCCTTGTGACAGCATCATGACAGAAGTTATCTTGCACTCCTAAATCAGAAGGGGTGCCTTGCTGCAGGCAGGAAAACTGGCTTCCCTCCTAGGGAAAAGGGACAGAGGAAGAGTCACAAAGATCTCTGCTACCTCCCTATGTTGGGCAGACTACCCACCTGCACACTATGAATGTAGATTCCAGATATCACAAATCTCCTTGAGGAGCAAGCAATGATTTAATCAAAGGCAAGGGCAGCTTTAAACCTGCACAGTCTCTTGTAGAGAACTTTCTGTTGTAATCCATATGTAGATTAAACTCACCAAGTGGAAGAGTCGCACACCAAAGCTCTTTCTGCATAAGGCTGTTGACCACTAAGCTGATATATTGAGGTCAGAGGCTCATCTGTGCCGACACACTTCTTGAGGAATGCGAGTATGGCTTTCATGCATAAATACAGCTGTTACCCTGAGGAGCAGGGGGTGACCAGTTTAATGCCAAGAAGTTTAAATTCAGTTCTTACACTGCACCAAAACTCCTGGGTTGCTGCAGAAATAGGATCAACAGCAGCAAACATCTGGAGAAAGTCTTCTATTAGCTTCTGCTATGCACTGGCTTTTTTGGAGACAGTTTTTTTGAGTGTAAGACTAAGACAAATCTTGTTTAAAATGCATCTGTTTTGCACAGATTGAGTTTTGCTCTCCAAGGAGATGGAAAAAGTAAAACACAGAACTAAGCTAGCAAAGACAACTGTGCCTAGCCATGAGCCCTGGCCTTTGCAGAACTGATGGCTGCCCCTAAATGGGAGCACTTTGCTGCCAGATGACGTGTCCCAGACGAGATGAGTTTCCTGAAAAGCACTGACAACACGCAGTTAAAAGCTCAGTTCAGACAAGCAGCGAAACAAGTCTGTTTTCTCATTTTTGAGCTGAATATTCAACACTTTCCATGTTTGCTCTCTCACAGGTTATCTGGGCTGCACAATCAGCAAAACTGCAAAACGCTGGGGCTCAGCTACCAGGCAGTCTGTAATGGAGCTGTTCTGGAGGAAAACAGAAGTGTTATTGTGCTTGCGGCTGTCCCAATACAATTAGTCATATGTGATGGAGAGATAGGCGTCCTCACAGAGCTCTTACTGCCTTGTCAACAGATGAAGTCAAAATGAAAACATCCTAACTATCAACAACCAACCTGAAAGCTGAATCATGAACCCTGAAAGCAGCTTCAATGCTACAAATTTCTTCTCTGCAGAAGAAGACAGCTGGATTCCTTCCATCTGTCCTCATTATCTTCTTCCCATATCATTTTTTGACGCTGCTCAATGAAATAACGTGTCTTCTTTCATCTCCCCACTCAAGCAACCCTTCTCTCCTCCAGATGAGCAATGCTGTAGGGCCACGACAAGAAACCGCACTTGAGGCAAGAAGAGGAAAAGGCCAGAGCTTGGCTGGTGGGAAAAAACACCCCAGTTGTCTTCTCTGCGTGACCTCCGACAACTTTCCCAGTGCTGCTTTGTCTAATTTCCCCACTGAAATAGCAAGTTCCCCACCAGACTAGGTGACTACCCGGCCTGGTGTTACCGATCTGGGCTTAATACTGACAATGATCTGAGGAGGCTGATGGTGTGCCTAAGCTTCCCCTTACATGTCAGCATCTCATTTGGTCACACAGCAATATTCAGCACAACCCAGACCATGGTTTCATGCAGCACTTCTATTACTTGTACACTTCACAAACATCTCTATTGGTGTCTTCGAATTCCAAGGGTCTTGGCAAACACTCCCTATCATAACACCACCAGTTCCATGCTGGAAGCTTAGGAAATCCACATTCTCTCTTCAGCACTTAACACACATGGTTTGACAGGACATATTTTTGCATCTACACTAATGAGAGATGGAGAAGACTTGTCAAACACATGTGTGGAGTTTGGCTCATGGCTGGTCCCAGGGGCAGAACATCAGAATGCCACTCAGTTGTTGGGACTTCTCTAGCTGGAATGTTACCTGTCCAGGAGGCACCACACTGATCTCAAAGGGATCCTGTAGTCACTGCAGGGACTCTGGATCTACACATGCATTGCATGATGGCAGACCTGGGAGCAAACACCCAGCAGTTCCTCTTGATAACCATTATGGAATTCATTTGGAAACAAATTTCTCTTCCAGAAGCCTCTTTCCTGGCTCTGACAAATCTTTCAAAATGCAATTTTCAGTGCCAGAGCTCCAGCAAGGTACAAGAGGAAGCATGTTCTGCTCCATGCTGAGGGTGGTCAGCAAGACAAGGAGCTGTTCTGTGGCTCCACATGCATGTCAGAGCTCGTACCAGAAAACAAATCCTCCAGATTCAGGTGATTCCCAGGCCGATTCTCAACCAACCCACACATCTGCACTCACACCAAAGAGCAGACACACATCAAGACTGAAGAGCAATTGCCATGGGTTGCCATGGCAGTGTGCATGGGTGATTTTATCATCCTTATCAGCCGCAACAGCATTTAGGCCCATTATCAGAGAACACTGGTATTTTTTTAAGGGTGCACTAGGTGGGAGAAGCAGAAAATCAGTGTCAGTCAGAAGACACAAGTCAGCACACAAAGCAGGCGCCTTTGCCTTGAGCGAGCTGCCTCCCAAGGGCACGCAGACATTTACCCAGCCCCAGGCTCATGCTGCAGATGATGGGCAATGCTGGGCTGCTCAGCAGCCCCCAGCCCAGTGAGCTCTCCCCTGCACAGAGGGATGCACAGCCCTCCAGGGAGCACAGCAACAGCAAGTGGAGGGCACTCGCCTGTGCTCTCCATGGAGCTGAGGGAAGTAGGTCAATCCTTCTGCTTTGCTGAGCCTTTTGGCAGGTCGGTGCCGCGCTGCCGTCGCCGCTCGCAGCTCATCACTTGTGCTGCGTGACAGCCACGTCGTTCAGAAGTTAACAAATTCAATACATCTAATTAAATCAACCTTGGCATCCATTCAAAACTTATCTCGTGGCTTTTTGGTTTTTTTTCTGCCTTTTTATTCCCTACTGTTGGCAGTAAAGAGACCCAGCGAGAAGAGATGCAAGAGAAGGTTGCTAAGGAGCAAGACAGTTTTTATCGCTTTCTTTATCTCAATTTTTTCTCTTCTTTATCTCAGTTTTTATTTCCCTGCTGCTCTTCTGTCACAGAATCACAAAGTCATTAAAGTTGAAAAAGACCTCCAAGATCATCAAGTTGTTGCAGAGATGCTTTGTTTTCCTCAAGGGGATGGAACAAATCCACATAGCATCACTACTTATGCCTCTTTCCTCCTACCTTGCCCCAGACAAAATGACCTCTTCCATCTCCTTCCAGGCTTTGCAAACATCCAACACACCCTGGCAATCTTTTGGCTCTGCTGCTGACACTTGCCACGCTGAACATGGACTTGGCAAGCAAGCCAAGCTGGCATAGCTGGCAAAGGGAGGGCACATCAAAGCGTGACTCGCAGCCTCTGGGCTGGCCTGGACACACTGCAAGGTGGGAGTACATCTTTCACCACCAGACTGAGCAAAGCCAGAAAGCAGCAGGGAGACCACTGGAAATGGCTCATGCTAACCAGGGTCTCCTCCAGTTGCTCTCCCATGCAGTTCCTGACTTACACCATACAGCAGCACTGCTTGATAGATGTGGTCATGACAATGGGATCACACTGGAGAAGCCATCCAAGACAGGCTAGTGGATGGCCACAGAGCTCTAGACAGACCACAGGATGAGGAGCTGCTATTTGCACACCATGCTCGGTGACATAAGGACACATTGGCAAGTTGCCCACATCTGCCCTCGTCCACAGACTGACAGGGACACTGGGATCATCCTGTCCAATCTCCCATGTCTCTTCACTACAGCAGATCCTTCCTCTTCCACCAAATCTTTTACTTCTGCCACAGCCTCTCTTCCCTGTGACCATCAGCTGGAAGTCAGGATGGTGACAGAATCTGCTGCCTTTCTGTGCTGTGACTAACAGATGCCAACAAAACTGCCTTTCTCAGTTGCAGTTTAGTTAAAGACATTTGGATCATCCCAGAAGAACACTATTCCGGCTTGGATCCTAGGAGAAAGTTTATTGTTTTTCCATATTCTTCATGTTTTCTATGGCCTTGTTGGCCTGGGGAACTAGGACTAGGTAATATGCCAGATGCCACCAGAGCAAGCCTAGGCTGTTTCTTTCAAGCAAGCATTATTTCCTCCTTAGATTGATGTCAAAGATCTCTCTGTCAAAAAGGGAAGTGTTTTGTATCTGTATGGTGGCATTATGCACAGAAATTCATCTGCAGTCTGTTCCCTGCCATCACCTCAAAGCCATACTTGCCCTGCCTGCTCAAAATGCAGCCACTTACTTTCCATGTCTGCAGTATTTCCTCTCCTTTAATCCACTTTCCTTCAAAATAGCTCCTAAAGTACTCAAAACAATTCTAGGTAGCTCTTCCTGCAGACTCCTGAAATGACACTGTGCTGTGGTGATGCTTTGCTGCCCAGCAGAAGTCAGTATGCTGGAAAAGCTCTGGCTCCCAGCGCTGCAGCTGCCACAGTTGGGTGCAGTTCTCCTGGCAGGAAAGGACATTTCATTCAAAACCTATTGCTCATCCCTTCCTCAGGACTATGAAAATAGTCTTAAAAGCACTTTGAACTCCTCTGGTATGAAAAGCACCAGAAGAGTACAAAATATTCCTCTCCCCCATGGCAGAGGATGTCATACAAGTCTCTTCGTGAGCGCAGGCAGTCATTTCTCTGCAAGAAAGCTGCCCCTCCTCACACAGGAAACATGATGTGTGATGCTCTGCCAGGCTCAGGATCAACAGTCCCCTCTGACCCTTTCCTTGCCTTTTGCATGGTGGCCATGCATGCCCCAGGCTGCACACCTCCTGGGTTGGAGGAAAGTAATGGCAGTAGAGGAGAGCAATTCAGGCCAACTACCTTGGCTGCTGTGAAACAGCCCATCTTCCCCAACAACACCACTGTCTGTGAGAGTCTCTCCCATGTGCTGACTTCTTGCTCTGTGAAAAATATATTTACATTTCTGTTTACATTTCCTTCAACTGATCAGATTTGAGCATGGCAGTTATGTGACCTTGTACAATAGAAGCTTCCCAGCCATGCCAGTGGCACTGGGTGCTGCATGAATGTAGAGGAAGGGGTGGCTTTGGAGGAGATGCAGGTGACCCCAAGAGAAGCCAGGAAGAGCAAAAACCAATAGTTTCAAGCAGTGGTTGCTCATGCTGCCCAGTTAAGCAGTAATTCTCCACTGCAGAGCAAAAGTTAGAGATCCTTGTGGGTTTAAGAGGGGTGTGTGAAGGGAACTGCTCTGACTTTCAAACACAGAAAGAAATGAGGTAACCACTAAGTGCAGAGCAAACACCATGGTCTGTGGGGTTCTGGGCTCTTTGCAGTGGATTTTGCAACTGGCTTTTTTCAAAGGATGAAGAAGTGTAAGAAAGTCCCATCTCTGTTGCACACTACTGCTCCGATCAGTAACGATACAGTTTACAGTTATGAGGTTTGGATTGCTGAAACTCATCAGGTTCTACAGCACAGACCTAGGAGCTGTTGGAACACAGACAGGAGAGCAGTGATTTGCACTTCCAGGCTGAGAAAGAAACCAGAAGCTGCCTTTGACACTCATACACATAGAGCATGTCAGTAAGTGCAAGTAGAAGTGTCCTTAAAGGAAGAGCCATCAGCTCAGCATCATTTTTGCACTCAATTTTTCATGTTTTCTCTTGAATTAACTTCTGATGCAAGAAATCCAAAATGATAAACTAATTCTAATGCATTTGCTCTTTTACAACATTTAGGTAGACAAGGGACTGAACAGTAGGACACGTGAACAACCCATGTGTCCTTGGAATGAACAGTATCAGCTAGGGAGCTTCACCATCTCTTTGGCAGCAATTTCTTTCTGGCATCTTCCTCTCTCCCAGTCCTAAATGGTGGGTCCAAGGAGATAGAAGAAAAAAATCCAGAGGACCAGTGCTACCAAATCCTGTGCACTCTTTCATGTATTCCAGGTAACACAAAGCAACTAACATCAGCCTGCTTCAGGGCTAGCCTGGGTCTCACCACAGTTGCTTCCAACCACAGTTCAGCTAGGACCAGCCTGCAGACTCCCTACCCTTCCCCCTGTTCCTAAAAAGGATTCTCATTGTCTCCCTGAGCTCAGCCAAGCCAGCACCTACAAAGCACTGAGACAAGCAAGCAGCACAGGGCAGTGTGAGTGCTCAGCCAGCCCAAGGCAGAAGGCTGAGACATTTCACACCACTGCTGCCAATGCCTCCACTGCCGGCAGGAACACTGCGGGGCCACGACAGGAAATTGGGTCTTAATCACCATCTCACTTTTCATTCCCCACTTCAGTTCTGCTATTTTAGCAGCTGCTGTGAGCTGGCTCCACACTTTCAGATGAGCAGCCGTTGGGGCACAGGGTTTACCTTGAGTGTTTTCAGGCTGCAACTCCAAATGCAAAGAGAACAATGAAGCTGGGGGAGCTGAGGGTAGTGATCTGGCAGCAATCAAGGCTTTAAGACACAACCAAACTAGCAGCAGTCTCTTGCACAGGCTGACACTGCCTGGGACAGGCAGCCAGGCTGGTGAGGCCATATGGGCAGGACATTGGCACTGTGCAGACCTACTGACTGGGCTTGCTGCCCACTTAGGACAGCTGTGTGACACGGTCCAATGCAGATGTGTCTCTAGGTGCTTCCCCTCCTCCTTGTTCTTAGTACATCTATAGATCTGCATTAGCAGGGTCAGCCGTAGCAGCCTCCTGCTCAAGCTCTGCAGCAGTCACGGAGAACCCCTCCTGCAGAGGGGAAATCTGCTGCCACCATAACCAGTGCAGATGGCAGAGCCAGCCCCAGGCACCTGCACCAGGGATCCTCTAAAAGGGAGAAGGTACTGGGACCTGGAAAGAGATGTGGCCAGAGCTCAATGGCACAACCATCCCTGTGCACCAGTGTAAGAAAGCTCACCCAGCACCCATCAGCCTGTGCTCCTCATGCTCACATGGCCTGTGGACCTCCAGAATGCAAGTGTTAAAATTATGAAATCCTTGAGCCAAGACAGAAAGCAAACTTTGCCAAAAAACTAATTAAATCTTTCAGGAAAAGGACAGTATTTACTATCCCTGTACTGCCTCAAACACTATTCCTGAAAAGATCCCACACTATTCTTGTGCCATGCTCTCAAGTCCTACTTTGCCTCCTCATCATATCCATGGGTCACAAATGCAGTGGGTGCACAGACTGTGGGTGACAGCCACTGCCAAACTGCAAATCACCTAGAGGACTTTTCCCTTCTCCAAGCTGGCTTTGATCTGACCACCATCTTCTTCAGAAACAGATGGAAAGTCACCTGCAAGAAGGGCCCACTAAACATGCTTTAACACCTTCTTCTCTCCCCAGACAGCCCACCACAGCCTGGGGCATGAGCACTGCTACAGCAGGTGTAGGATCCATCTCACCCACCCTAGAGCCATCTGAAGTATCATATCTAGTCAGAGTGAGCTGGCTGGGGCACGCCACATCTCATCAAAGAAAGGTGTTTGCAGCCTTGGCATCTGCATCCAAACAAGTCAGCACGGGGTGTTTTTGCAGGTGATGAAGAATCTGCCACACAGCCAAGGAAGATGAAGGTGCAATTTGTCCCATTCATCAAGTCCATCACACCTTAAACCCTGGGGACAATGCTGACTAGATCTCTCCTGGCTGCAGCATAAACCAAAGCTGCACTGCTGACCTACATGGGGGGGCAGGGTGCCATGAGTTGACTCCCACCTTGCCAACCAGCCAAATGTAAAAAAGCAGACAATTCCAGAGGGCAAAACTGCTCTCAAAGCCTAACTTCAGCACCTGACATGTCACTGCCTCCACCTCCATGCACTACCAGCCTTTAATCCTCCACAGCCCCAGCAAGGAGAGGCAGAATAGATATGCCCCATTTCAGCTTCCCACCTGGTGCTCCAGTTCTCCCAGTAAGCAAAGATGGGATTTGTGCTCATACAGAGCAAGGGATAAGGTGCAGATGCACATTAGCTCATCCTTAGCCCTGACTCTGTGGGTAGCAACCAGGTAGGTTGGGAACTAGGAGCAGCAACATCTCAAACAGCTCCACAGGGATTCATTTCACATGAGGATGATTATCAGAGCGTGCAGATGAGTAGTACCTTCAGCAGAGCTGTATTAACACATCTCAGTAAAACTCCCTGAGACTCCAAGACAGAAAATGCCACATGGGCAGCTAATTTCCACCTAATAGCACATTTTCCTCTGGCAGAAGTTATAGGCTACAAGTGCTTCATGAGCCATTTGCAGGAACATTTGTAGGCACTACTGAGGAGCTGAGAAACTTAATTATCTCTTTTAAAACGACCTGTGTGATTTAAAAACCTATTTGGACTTCAGGTGCCCTGGGATCTGTAATCCCTGATCTAGTTGCTCAGCTGGCACAATCTTGAAATTACCATACAGGCCACTCACGTTGCTGTAAATTATTCTACCTACTCACCAAACCCTCAAACATGCCCCAAAATCCACCATCCCAAGCTGACAGAGATAGAAGCAAAACCCTAACAAGCACTTCCTTATCCTTATCCACAACCTGCCTGAGCTTCCCAAATGATGGCAAAAGAACAAATCCCCTTTACTGAGGTCAGCAAACTTTCAGCACAAACAAATGCACAAGTATCTTTAGACATATTATATATATATATATATATATNATATACATATATATACATATTTAGGGAAGTTATTAAGCTTCTCGGAAACTTTTTGCAATACTATTAACCAAGGCTCATCAGCAGTTTTTAGAGCCTGGTGGCAGTTCACAGCTTGAACCAAGACACACCACACAAACCCTCTTACTAATAATGGCCTGCAGGGCTGGAAAGCCCCTGTGCCTCTCTCAGCCACTGCTGCACTGAGGTGACATGCCTGGGTGCTTGATTTGAATATGTATAGCTGAGACCACCCACGGGGAAGCACAGATCCTGCCTCTGAGCTGCCATCCTGACCCCAGTGATGCAAGGTGAATGGGGCAGAGGCAAGTCTTCTCATTTCTCTACCTCAAAAATATTTCCACCAAGTGATGGTTAAGAGCATTTGTCAGAGTTTTGGGGCTTTTTTAGGCACATCAATACAGGAGGATATGCCCAAAGTGGAAGAATACACTGGTAAAATTCCTGATGCCCTTACCCTTGAATTCACTGACTGATGTCAAATGATCCCCAAAAGCCAAACTCTATCCTTTCAACCAAGACCAACATCAGATCATCACTCAAAAAGATTTAGTCCTGAGGTATTTTCATAGCATGTGAGTATCTCTGATGCAGAGCCTAAACAGAGGAGGCCTTAAAGGCATTTTTTACTTTATGAGGTGGGGTCCTAACTGAGACTCTGTTACAAGCCATCATGCAGGGGTTTCTGCTGGAGCCAGATGCAATATATGGTTTTTTTTTATTTTACACATGAGCAGGACCCAGTTCTTTACTCCAAAGTGCTGTAACAGCCTGAAGAACAGAAGCTCCAATGAATGCAGCAAAGCATCAAAATCATAGAACCACAGAATGGTTTGGGTTGTAAAGGACCTTCAAGGATCATCTAGTCCAACCCCCCTGCTATGGGCAGGGACATCTCTCACTAAATCAGATTGCTTAGAGCTCTCTCCAGCCTAACCTTGAACACTTCCAGGGATGGGGCATCCACAATTTCTCTGGGTAATGTTCTCTAGTGTCTCACCACCCTCATAGTAAATGCTGAGACCCAAATCATGCTGTTGGGACACAGCACAGATCTTCAAGCCAGATTTTTTGTCCTGGGCCCTGGTTCATGTTTGCTGAGATATCAGGTGCAGCACCTGACACACTTCCACTGCCCCACTGGAAGGTCCTGCCCCAGGCTGCTGCAGGTGACAGGGACACAGTGCTCAAGCCACAGCTTCTCAGTCATGGCCCAGCACCTCCATGGAAACCAAACACCCTTGGCAGTTTAAGGATGGTGTGAACCACAGGTGATGCCCAGGAGTTTGGTACAGGTGGGGTCCCATCCATCTCCAGTGTCACCACCCAGGTAGGTACAGCAGGCAGAGCCACACAGCCTGCCATCACTGGCATGGCCCTCACTGCAATGCTCCCTTGAAAAATTTCTCCTTTTAACTCCAAATTCCCCTCATTGCTGTATGGCCCTTTGCACCCATCCACACTAAAGCCACCTCAGTCCCCAGCCATCCCCTGTGGGTTAACACCTCCCCAGCAGCTCCTGCCATCCTGTACATAACCCCCACCTTCACAGATCAGCTCCTTTTGCATCTCTCCCAAGGGCAGGTTCCTTTCTCTTGCTCATCACTTCTCAAATCCCAACACCTATTGCTCACACAGCCTTGAGGCCAGTGGTTTTGGAAGCAGGGGGAGGTTCAGACACACTCTCTCAGGTAGTCTGCAAATTGGTCCCTCAGTATAGCAATGCCAAGGCCTCTCATGGAGCTGAGTACATTGGATACAACTCTCACTTGCTATTGAGTGAATGGGTTTTGTTTTACTTTACTGCAGCCAGTATTTTGCCCTTAATGATTCAAAAGTAACATGCTGCAACAGCAGTTGCCTTACCTGTTTCTGCACCTTCTGTTTTTCTTCTGCTGAAGAAGGGGTATAACGGCTCTGAAAAAAACACAAACAAAACAAAAAAACCCAAAGAATCGAGGAAGCCACTAATGGCATCTATTAAAAACACAAATATTGCGTGTCCTGGAGAACAGCTGCAGCCTTTCAACACTAGCTTTCATTTCAAGGTGACATGAGCTGCCCCATACCCTGTACCCCAGTGAGGGAAGCAAAACCTCTCCTGTGAACCCTTTAGGATGGACGAACCAAGGAGAAAAGGAACCAGAGACCCAAAGCATATTCACAGAAAAGCATGGATAGTGAATTAAGGTTCCTGGCTCTTGGCATCACACTACAGCAGTTATAAAACAGGGCATCCATTTCAGCAGCACAGCTATCAATACTCCAGCATGAGTCATCTGCAATACTTATCTAATGGTGAGTAAGCTGCTCCTGTCAGTCATACTTTCCAGATAAATCTGTGAAGAAAACAAGAAGGAAGAAAAAACACCTATCAGAACATGTTATAAAAGAAATAAAAGGTAGGGGATGGTATCTGTCAGCAAGACAGCACCTAAAGTGGCAGAGGGAAAGGTGGTTTGGGGGTCAGTAGATGAAACATGCACACCAGGAGCTCCAAGACAAATGTTAGGGCCCATATGGAGCATGAGTGAAGTACCACTAAATCAACCATAATGTGACCCTTCCTGCTGGTGGATGCTTCAGCCAACACCTCTGGCAGGGGCTGTACATGACACAGCTTTTGGGACTGGGACTCCAAGGTACAGACATGTCAGCCTGGAGGTTTGTGCTCATCACTTCCTTGCTTGGCACTGAGTGATTGTCCAAGTGAGGACACAGTGCTCAGGGAGAGTTGCTTGGGGTCAGTGGTGTCTTTGACATCCCAAACAGCAGGGAAACCCCACCCAGACACTCACTGAACATGGGGATGCTTCCTCACCTCACCTAGTTTTAGCTAAAGCACAACTAAATGGCAAATAATTTAGTGGTGAAAATAATGACAGAAAAAGATAAAGACACCTTCTTTCACATCTGTTTGATGAAAGCAACCCTGAATGACTGCACAGGCTCATTTGCACCCAGCCTTACGTGACCTTTGTGTTCACTGCCTGCCTGTGCCTTGTAGACTCTGGTGAGCCACCAGAGCTGAGGCCAAGCCTTAAAGAACTTTCTCAGAGAGAAACTGCTGCTGGGGAGGTGGAGGAAATACCCCAAGGGTCTCCCTAGGGGGTATGGGTGTCTCACAGAGATTTCAGAGAGAAGCTGGGGAGAGGGGGCTGTGAGGGGGAAAACTCCAAACACCTCCCCAACTTCACATGTCAGAAAGTGAGAGAAAACCCCATGTATGAATCACCCTGTGCTGATACCTCAGAGCCACTAAAGCGTTTCACACAGGCTGCCATGCAGGCTCCTGCCAGAACATAGGAGCCCATTTGCTGTTCTTGCAGCCCAGCTGTGAGGCTTTGTGGGCAAGGGGATCCCAGGGTGGGGCACAGTGCTTCTGTCAGCTTGCCTGCAAGTGGGGAGAGGCACAAGGGCACGGCTGTGGGGACCAACACAGACCCACCAAACCCCAAGACCTCCACACCCAAGAGTGAAGCCTGAGATGGTCACCTTTGTCTCCTCCTACCTGGAAGGGACTGGAAAATAAGAGCTCTTGTCATGGCAAGCATTTCATAAAATCACAGAATGGTTTGGGTTGGAAGTTGACCTTAAAGATCATTTTGTAAAAACCAACTGCCATGGGCAGAGACAGTTTCCAGGCACAGCAGACCAGGTGCTTAAAGCCTCATCCAATCTGTTGAGCATTTCCAGGCATGGAGCATCTACAACTTCAGTGGGCAAACTGTTAGAGAATCTCACCACCTCATCATAACAAACTTTACTCCTCCTGTCCAAACTAAACCTAGCACCTTTCAGTATGAAGCCACTCCCCTTGTCCTATCACTCCATGTCCTTGTCAAAAGTCCCTCTTCAGACCTCTTGTAGCCCCTTCAGGTGTTCTAAGGTCTCCCCAGAGCCTTCTCCTCTCCAGGCTGAACAAGCTCAGCTTTCTCAGCCCTTCCTCACAGGTGAGATGCTCCAGCATCTCCTCATCTCTGTGGCCTCCTCTGGACCTGATAAAACAGGCCCATGTTCCTCTCACACTGGGGACCCACTGCTGGGCCAGTTTCACACTGCACCCCCAGCACTGCTCAGGGTGACCTCTGTTTTCCCTACCTGCCCTGGGGACAAAGGCTCTTGTCAGACAAGTGCAGGAAAACTGACACAATCAAGAAAAAGCTAGATGGTGTTTTTCCTCTGGGTTAAATTTTGTTGAAGTCAGTGTTGCAGTGCTGTAAGATCACGTGCAGCCAGGCACCAACAGCAGGGATGGGACAGAAATCAGTTTGAGAGAGTAAAGGCAGTGGCACCAACCCGTGGCATGGGCATACTCACACCAGGTGAAAAGGGCCCATAATCAAACCCTCACACAGCAATTCTCAATGCTTAATTTTATCAGCCTTGGAATAGAAGTGATCCCTTCACTGGAGCACAGGCTGTGTATGGGGACAGCTATTTAGAAATAAAACCAGGCCAACTTATTTTCTCCTGAAATCTCAAACTTATTTTCATATACACATTTTTCTTCCCTTTCATTTTTTAATTTTTTTTTAATAAGATTGAAAAGGGTCTCCCTGAAGCATAAACTCCATAAGCATCCACCTGAGGCAAACACATAATCCTGCCCAGAAACAAACCAAACACCTTAATCCACACACTCTTACTAAAAAGCTTTCCCAAAAATTAGAAACTTTCTTTTTATGTTTAGCCTAATTACCACCATAACAGGTGAGACCCATTTGGCTCCTGAAATATCAGCATCCTTCTGTCTCAGCAGGTCATCCACCTCCTCCGTGATACACATGTACTGGGCTGAACAAGCAACCTGCTGCTCCAGGCTTTCCCATCCCAGGTCTTCCTGTCCACCCCTTCCCATTTGAATTTATCTGAAGAACACAAGAACTGGACCCAGTAAGCACTCTTGGGAAAGCAACTTGCCTCTGAAAAATCCTCATGTTTTTCTAGGCTCTCCTCTGAGACCTTCCTACTAGAATTTTTTTAATTCTGGGTCTGGGGCTTGGTTTGGTATTTTTTGCTTCAGTTATGCTATATGATCAAAATTGCCTTTAAAATGTCTAAACATGTATTTCATACAAAATTAGTATACATGGAAGAGGTGGAAAAACTGTCGTATCTTCTTGCCAAGATGCAAATAAAGTGCTGAGTAGGAACTGAACTGGCCACAGATGTAATCTAGCCCTGTCAGTGCTTTGGAGCATGTGTGATACAATATTAGATCCAAATTAGGAGATTCCTGCAAATGAAAAGATCGTTTTGCCAGCTGAAAAAAAAAAAAAAAGAAAAAAAAAAAAAAAGAAAGAAGTCTATTTGATCTAATACAGCATTTAGCCTAGCCAGTTTTGCAGAAATAAAAAGAACAAAATCAATAATAACCTATGTAGCAACCTATCACAGTTCAGCACATTTCTATCAGTAAATAAACGTAGCTGTATTACAAGGATTGCCCATCTGTATTACGATACAAAGGCAAACAAATGTGCACTGCCAGCTTTGGACCAAGGCTCTGGAATTTACAGAAGCGAGGAAAAATCAACAGGGGCTTTGCCTGAATAAAGACCGCTGGTTTAAGCATACATGCCTTGTGCCAGTGTTCAGTGAACCAACTTGGCTTGCATGCGTGTGTGCACAGTTAAAGATAAATATCTCAATATATTTATATCAAAGAGAGAGAGAAAAAAACCTTGCATGCAAAACATGGTGATGTTCACACAGATCTTGCAGATCTGGAGGCAACCGAGCAGTGTTCTCACAAGAGGTCACAGCTCTCGAGTTAATACCCTCTGACGTGGGCCTTTTCTGAAGGGGGAGCTCATTTGGCTGCCCCTACAACTGCTGTTGTACACAAAGCTGGTGCAAAAGTCACATAGCAAGCATGCAGTGAGGTGATGCAGCACTGCAGTCACCCAGCTCCTCATTTTCTGCATACTAGAGAACATTTCTGGGCTCCTTATTTTGGGCTTGGAAGTTTGGAGACTAGATTTTTAAAAGAAAAAGTGAAAACAGTCCGTTCCTCCTAACTATTAACGTATCTGTTTGCTTACATAGCACCTTTGTGCTGGTACTGGTGAAGCAATTGTGTTTTTAATGGAGCAAAATTGCAGTCACTGGTGGAATTCAAGAGAACTGCAGCTCAGCATCATCGCCTCTGCAGTCATCTGCTGGATTTGCATCTGGTTTGGTCACTCAGCTCCATGCAGCTGCTCCAAGTGCACATCCCAACCCCTACAGTAACTAGTAATTCTCTTGGGGTGTAAATATAGCCATCACCTAAGATCTTTGCAGCCATTAATTAAATTTCCAGCTCTAGGTACTGCAAGATGCTATCTCTCTTCGAAAGCAGCAGCCTTGACTCAGCACACGCCAGAGAGAGGGAGAGAGCGTGCTTCTTCACTTTCTTGAAAGGTCAGCAGGGCAACGCCCCGGAAACACTGAGTAGTAACACCTCGTCCTTAACCCAAGTACAGGAGCTGTATTTAGGCAGCTGACTGATCACAAGAGCTACAAGGACACGTGTCTGCTCAGCAGCAACCAACTGCAAATGCGGATGCCTTTTATTAGCCGCCCTTGTATTTAGCTTGGCTCGGAAAAGCGTGCTGCTCCGCTGGTGGGTCCTGCAGCGTATGGAAAAGCAGTTATTAGTGAAGCTAATTACAAACAACGTGGCTACTTAGAGGGCTAAAAATAGCGTGGTGTATTAATAGATGGAGTGAAAACTGGGACACGGAAGATGACGATTCTGATCTCGAGTGCAGCAGCATCCTATGTGATCTCGGGTAATTCTCTTCATCTGTGTGTTTTGTTTTCACAGTTTACAAAGCAGGCAGGAAAACCTCTTCTCAGAAAGGCTGAGAGGCTGAATTCCTCAGCATCCAGGACCACTAAGAAGTCCTCTCTTGAATCTCCACACAAGTGGAAAACACTCCTGTGTCAGCCGAACTGGCTCCGTGACAATAATTTCACACCGTTTATGTGGCAACTCAGGTGACAGTGCCCAGAAAGCTGTAACATTTACCTTAAATACCTGACTTCACTAGTCACTGATCAAAGGAATGCAGCCTTTGGAAACGGTTTCCAGTTGACCTGGAGCCGCTGGAGCAGAGTGGCAAGTGAAGCCCTCGGTGCCCACCACCGATCTGCAGACAGGAAGACATTACAAACAGGGAAACAAGCGTCTGACTCACTTATTCCATGCAAACTTGAGCCAATTTAAAAATCTTATGATTTGCACCTAGCTAATGACCAGAGACACAATGACTTGTAATGACATCATAAACCTTTCTGCCTCCCCACCAGGCAAGCTCAGTTCCAGCCCAACACCTGAGAGCACACACATAGGAAATCAAGCTCTTCCTTCCCCCGATCTGCAGCCTCTCAGTCAATCCAAAAGAAAAAGCAAACAAGACCCTGACTACCCTTCCAGGCTGGACAATACCACTGCTGTGCTGGAGGACACAGCTTGTGTCCCAAATCCCTCACATCCCAGAGAGGCTCCAGTGCCAAACCTGGCCAGTGTTGCAGGCACCACACACCATCTCCCCAGCTTCCAGGCTTTCTTTGAAACTTCACAGTTCTGCCAGCTACATGCAGGGTAGCAAGATGTGTGCAACCCCTGGTCCATACCTGCAAAGCTGTACTTGAGTGGATCAGTTTAGTGCTCCAGGATGCCAAATTAACCCCTCTATATCTATCCCTCTGATACAGCTGTTTCTATGAAAAATAAAAATGAAAGGTCTTCAATAACGATGCAACTGCTGTGTTATAGGAGGTCTGTGTGACTCCTAATAACTATAAAGCAACATACCTTAGTGAGTAAGAAAAGGGAGTGGAAAATTAATGTGCATTTGCAGAGGGATTCATCTATGTATTTAAAACAGAGGGCATGCCTCTGAAATGAGACAATCCAATCCCACGGTCAGTGACAGTTCTACCTTTGCACTGATGTAGAAGAGATAAGACTCTGCCCTTGAGTGTTTTGTTACCTTCTGCTCAAGAGTTCAAGATGATAAAAAACCCTCCCCAAAAGAAAAAACCCACACAAAAACCATGCAAGAAAACATAAAAGCCACAAACCATACCAGTTTCAATACAAACAAACAGGAATGTTTTCTTTAGCCTTTTCTACCATGGAAGGAGTGAGATAAGTGGACCTTTCATATGAGAGTGTTGTGAAAACAGCTGCAGGAAGATAACAAAAATTGAAATATATGTCAGATGCAACTGTCAGCTACTGGCAACTGTTCTCACGCCTAATCTCCAAGATGAGCAAACAAAAACATCTAACAGTGCTTCCAAAAATCAGCATCTCTCAGCTGCACAACTGGCTTCCTGACCAGGAGGGGTGGTGGCACCCCCTGAAGTGGAGGTTGACTCCCAGAGGCAGAATGCCAAGCAGGAAGAGGAAGGATGGAGAGGGGAAGGAAGAGACACAGGAAGAAGAACAGTCTCCTTCCTCCTTGCTCTCATGGTAGCAAATTTCTCAAGGCCTCTGCCACCTACTGTGTTTTCTAGTGGACATAAAGTGCTTCACCACCCTCAAGAGCAGAAGCTCAATGAAACTCAAAGGTGCTTCAAGAGCTAAGCATGGCCCAATGCAGCCTGAGTTCCCCACTGAGTTCCAGCAGCCCCAGAAGACCTAACCCAAAGCTGAGGTGCTGGAACTTCAGCAGGGCTTCAAGTTCCAGCTTTACCATGCCATAACCCTCCCTGGGTTTGGGTGAGGTGTTTTATCCCCCACAGAACTCCACAGCAGAAGGAGCAATCATCCACTCTTCTGCATTTTGCTCCTCACAGGAACTCAGCTGCAGACCTGCTGCAGCCCAGGACCTGGGCAGACACACAAGGACTGCCCAGCACCGAGGGTCTGTGCTGCTGATGTGTGCTCAGAGGTGGAACTGCACAAATCACCGATGGAAACATGAAAAGAAAGTAGCACTGAATTATGACTGTGGGAAAAAAGAACAGACACACCTGGTGCATTCTTCTTCTTCAAGCACACTTTTTTTTTCTAACCTATGACTTACTTTTTTCTAAAACATGCTTTTACATTGGGATAAAACCATTTGTGGAGATGGAGATGCTCTCTAAAGCAAATAACCACTGCACCTATGACAGACTAAAGCATTTTTATCTATTTAAAAGTAGAGTAAGAGATTTCAAACTGAAAAAAGTATATAAACTGTCAAAAAAAGTGATTCTTTTTCTTTCCTTAAATAATCACCTTAACCATAAGCAAAGTGAAATTAAATTAGGAAAGGAAAAACTCCAGCCAGACATTGGGAAGTATTTAACAACCTCATGCATCTTCCTGTTGGGAAAAGCTTCCCATGAGGAGGTCAGCGGCGGGGGAGTGAAGTCACCACCGGCTTCCGAGCTCAGGGCTGCGCTGCCTAATCCGGTGCTGGCAGCATCCTGAGCTGTGGATGAGGGCTCCTTCCCAGCCCCTTCCCAGCCCCTTCCCAGCTCCTTCCAAGCCCCTTCCCAGCTCTTTCCCAGCCCCTTCCCAGCTCCCCACCACAGGACAGATCTGCCTGACTTCATCGGAAGTGGATCCCCCCCTTTCCCTGCTCCCCCTCCGGCCCCCATTCATGTTGGGAAGGAGCCTGGCAAACCCTGGGGGGATTACAAGGCAGGGGAAGCAGGAGGTTAAAATGCTCTGAGGCCCCTTTCAGTCTCAAAGACAAAGTAATCGCGAAGCTAAAACAGATGCTTTGCTGAAAATAAAGAGTCGTTTACACAATTCTCAAAGAGAAGCCAAATAATGAAAATACTGTACAGTCCCAGGAAACTGAGAGCATCCTGTCCTTATAAACAGCTACAATAAATGCATCTACAATAAGATTATTGCAGCATTTTGAGATGATGCTAAAAAATTACCTTTGTTATTTGAAGGATAAATTTGAGATGGTACAAAAAAGGAGACCATGCTGCTGAATACGATGTAATGAAAGCCCTAAGCTTAAAAATATATATATATTTACAATTTACTTCCATGAGTGACATGAGGAAGCCTGACAAGACCATCCAGCCAGGCACAGGGACAAGCAACTATCCATTTAAATGAGCTCTCCACAAACACAGCAAGAGATGCCAAGACAAAGCCATGGAGAAATTAAGTCAGCAAATGCCCCTTATAAATGTAATTATTGTTGACTCCTGTCGCATTTGGTACGCTGACCTGTTTCCCTGAAGAATCAGAGAGGAGTGATATTCTGAGAGAATATTTCTGTAGGTTCACTAATGTTTGTCCATGGCATTTTACGGTGCTTTGATCCAGCTCACCTGTGTAGATGAAGGGATGCTATACTCAGGCTCTGGGCTCAGCCATTCCTCCACCTTTCTACTGAACCTGCCACCTCTGAATTGCAGCAGGTGCCAGCAGTGTTTTGGCACGAGCATGTCTCTCTCTGCTGCTGAATGGACTGAAAATGTCATGTTTCTTCCCTCTCAATTAATGCAAATGGATCAGCTGAAACAGGAGATCACAACTTACAGGATTTCAAGAATCACAAAGTGCTTTGGGTAGGAAGGGAGCTTCAAAGATCATTTAGTTCCAGTCCCCCCTACCATGGGCAGGGACACCTTACACTAGACCAGGTTGCTCAAAGCCCCTTCCAGCCTAGCCTTGAACACTTCCAGCTATGAGGCATCAACAACTTCTCTGGGCCACCTGTTGCCAGTGCCTCACCAGCCCCACAGAAAAAAGTTGCTTCCTTATGTCCAACCTAAACCTTCAGTCTGAAGCCATTCCCCCTTGTCCTATCACTCCTTGCCCTTGTGCCTTTCCAGCTTTCTTGTAGCCTCCTTTTAGGTACTGGCAGGTGCTGCAGGGTCTTCCTTCTCTTCATCATGCTGAACAACTCAAACTGTCTCTGTTTTACCTCACATTAGACGTGCTCCATTGGGAGACCACAGTAGATAAAAGCAGCTCTCCTGGAAGTGACCCCATCTCTGGAGTTTGGGCTCTATTTATTTACCTATTTGATCAACACCTCTGGCTGCTGCTTCAGAAGGGCTAAAGGACTCTGTCTTCCCTCCATCTCTGGAGCTCAATGTGAGGAGCAAGTCTGCCAAGTGAAGGAGCAACACAACCAGCAAGATTTGTCTCTACACTGTGTGGCTTTCCAGGAAGTTTCAAACACCTGTGCAACTGTCCTGGGACCTGGCAGTGAAACTGTGCTGTGGCTATTCACACCAGACCCTGCCTCACGGGGTTGGCATTCGCTGGCTACTTAGGCTGAACTCAAGGGTCTTGAACTTGGGCACCTCCTCAAGTCATCTCTCAGCCCACTACCAGCACAGCTTTTCACTCTCTGTTCACAGGTGGTTTTTCACCCCCAGGTTGAAGCAAGACTAGTACAGAAGTGACAACCCCTTGTTTAGTTCTTACGTGGTCAGAATACCCACAGCTCAATTATAGCAAAAAACTACTACCTGGAAAAAAGAGATAGTGACTTTTCATATATAGAATAGTGGCAAACAGCAGAGAAGAGGGGAAAAACCAGAAGAGAAAAAAAAAAGGAATGAGGAATAAAAAAAAAAATGAGAAAGAGGAAAACAAAGGCAGAGGGTGGGGGGAGGGAAGGAGCCATGGAAAAATGGATGGAAAGAACAAAAGGACTGTGTGGGATGACTCTAGTAGGGTTCAGGCACTAATCCAGGACTTGTTCACCTGGCATACTGCCCACGGAGAAGAGGCACTGCATTAGGTACCAGGTCTCCTGCACACTGCTGGCCCCAGGCTTTAATCTTCCTCCTGCACAGACGGCTCCATGATCACGTTTCAAGCCTTATAAATTATTTACATCAGATATGAGGAAGCAGAGACATTAGAGATGGAAAAGATGCACCAGCCCATCCCCTGGGGAAGAGAGCTGGATCCTTCCTCGTGTCACACGAGCAAAACAGTGCTGCTCTGTTTCTCCTTAAGAAGGTGTTTAGCTGCTCCATGCCCTTATCAGGCTGAATTTCTTCATGAAGCCTTTGCATAAATTGCATTTATTTTGACCTCTAATCCCTTCCTTCAGGTATTACCACCTGCCTGCATCCTCTGCAGCCCTCTGGAGTTGTACAGCATCACTAAGATACTTCCTTCTTGAAAGTTTGCCAAAGACATGAAATATCCTGGAAAGCCCAGTTAAAGATACCTCAAAGAATAACCCAGCAATTGAGTACTTAAAAAAATAAAAATCAGACTAATTTTGAAAAAGGAGGACTTTCACCTCTTCCTGCCTTCACTCCCGGAGTGGGAGGGCAGTTGCTAGCTAGCAATGTGGTCAGCAGGAAAATATTTCCTGAGCTATGGACCGACTGCTCTCTAAAGTTACTCCTGCAGCATAGAAGTAAATAAAGGACTCCAGAGCAGCTTCATCCTTCCTGCCACAATGCTCATCCAGTTGGAGTTTCTGGGATGGGGCAGCACCCATCCTCCTGAATGCTTGGCAAAGTCCAAAACAAAAAAGCACAAAAGTAAGCACAAAATAACTCAGTCCCCATCCCCAGCACCACACTTGAAGAGCTAACTCCCTCCTGACAACTGAGATACAGTACATTAAGGAGCGTGTCATGCTTTGAGCTCCACGGTTATTGACCTCCTTGCCAGGATTTACACAATCTTTCTGTTGGCTCCAAGAGTTGCCAACACTTCCTTCACTTACAGAGCTTCATGCAGATGAAAGACTCCTGCTGAGATTTACTGCAGTTTTGGTTCAAATCAGGAAAGCATTTACACACGCTCTTAAATACTGCCAAAGTCAAGGGCACCTGACTGCATGCTCCCATACTCAAAAGCAATCAAGAGGAACCCCTTTTTTTCATTGGAATAAAAAGGCATGTAGAATATTAATTAAAGCTAGATGGAAATTACCTAACTGAGCTGCTTGTTACTGTAACAAATCAGATGGGAAGATAATCAAGGACAAGACATGAGGACAGAAACTGGATGGGGAAAAGCTGAGGCACTGAGGGTTTGCTTGAGCAAGCACAAGGTGCAGAACACAGGCCTTGCCCACAGCACCTCTGAAAACAGGCTCAGTTTTCAAGACACCAAAGTCAGAAAGAAGAGGTTCCCAGGTACTTTTACTGAAGACTCCCATTATAAAAGATGTATTCTGGCTTGCTCAAAATGATAGGGACCAAACCAGTCTGCATTTCCCCCATGTGTAATGCATTTCTCCTGGCTTGTCGTGCTCTGTTTGCACAAGCCTATGCTGGTACTGGGAAACCCTGAGCATNCCCCCCCCCACCCTTTCCTGCCAAGCACCCATAAGCACCCAGCAATTAGTTACCTAGCAACCTGATGGGACAAAATTCCCACAGTAAAAAGAAACAAATTCAACCCTCAACAGACTCCCATTATAAAAGATGTATTCTGGCTTGCTCAAAATGGTAGGGACCAAACCAGTCTGCATTTCCCCCATGTGTAATGCATTTCTCCTGGCTTGTCGTGCTCTGTTTGCACAAGCCTATGCTGGTACTGGGAAACCCTGAGCATGGAGCAGAAGTTTTGGAAGCTCTTCTATACTCCATACCTGGCTGGCAGCATCTATGATGAACAGATTTATGGGTATGATTATTTGGGAGCATTTGGAAGTTCAGCCTGTTCAGTCCTCATTCCCATACTCCCAGAGCCACACATGGGACATCAGACAGTCACCATCAAGAGGGCTGCAGCTGCTCCACAGCCACTACATCACCCATGACTGCACCAGAACAAGACCAACACAGGGCACTAATAATGTTCCAGCCATGTGTTAGAGCCACTTCAATCTCCCCATTATGTGTGTCAGTCTAACTCAGATAATGGTCTCTAGTATGAGCGCTGCGGGTTCCAGGTTGACTGTGCCTTAGTAGCTTCTAGAAAAAAAAATTACCACAGCTGACAAATAAAATGACAGGTTTTGCTTTTTTTTCCAACTGCAAACTCAGTGTGGGAACTGAAAGCAAAAATGTGAGTTCTCATCACCTCAAGCATTGACATCCAGCACGTAATCTCAACAGGCTTGCAGTGTGCATGGAACTGGGTGTGCTGGGAGTGTGGGGCGCGTGCCATGATGCTGCACATCATGGGTGTGCAGGATGCTTAGTGTGAGGGTGTGGGGTGAGAGCTGTGCACATACAGGATACACTCACCATGGGGTGAACTCTGTGGGTGTGCAAGGTGCACACTGTGGGTCCACTGCCAGAGTCCAACCCACCAAGGCTATCTGCAACCATTCAGAAGTCACAGCCAGACACGATGCCTGAACAATGGTCAGACAGTGCATGCACTCAGCAGTTGGAGAAAACCCCTCTGCTTTTTAACAAATCAAAGATGATCCTGCAATTTTATTAAAAGCAGACACTCAGCTGGACAGGCCAGGCTGACAACTGGGAGTTACCAGCTGGTCACCTCAGATGGTCACTAGCCCCAAACACAGCATTTCCCCATAACCTCCCCAATCCCCCACTGAGCAACCACCTATTCCCACAGGACAGGAGAGCACTGCACCCAAAGCAAACAGGCAATGAGCAGGCACCTCAGCAGGAGCCAGGTAATGGGGAAAAGCATGACTGTGGTGCAATGGCATGCAGACAGTGCTGGGAGCAAAGCCCAAGGGCTAGCTGGTCATTCACTGCCCTGGAGACCTCCATCCCAGCATGACCTCAGGGCAGTGGTTGCTCAACTGCTGGTGCAGGGCCAGAGGGTGATGGGCAGGCCTGAGGTTGCTCCACTGAGGTCAGGGTGACTCAGCATGATTCAGGGGGAAACTGGTGAAGAGAAAAGGTCTGAAGGAAGGAGGACCCAACCCACAGGTGCCTGGACCCCCATGCTGCAAGCTGTGATGGATGCTGGGCTGCACCATCAGGATGCAGGAGGGAGGACATAGAAAAACCTGAAGATCAGGCTGTGGATGATGTTCCAAGAGGAGGAAGATGGCTGCACATCCCCAGAGGTGCCATCCATAAGAAGGGTGGCACTGTCCTGCTCTCTGACCTCTGCCACCCTGCCTTGGAGACAGGGCACCCTGGGGATGCTGCACCCATCAGCCCCAGCATTTCTTGATGGCTGCTGCAGATGGCAGAGGAGCCTCCCCAAAGAGTCACTCAGAGCACAGCCTTGGCCCACTGCCACACCACAGAGGGCTGTTATCTCTGGGCATCTCATGGGGCACTGCAGAAAGCAGTGCTGGTGGTTTGGCTCTGAAATAAAGTGGTCTTACCTGGGCAGCATTGTTCAAAGATGTGTCCCATGCTTCCAAAAGCATGACAGGATTGAGACAGGAAGGGTGCAAACAGTGGGACCTTCATCCACAATGTCCTCATTGTACTGGGCATAGTTACCACTCTTATACTGACCTAAAGAATGGTTTCTACTGGACACCCAGGACTTGACCTCCTGCTGTGCATTACAGGGCTGCCACAGGCCAGCTGAAGACACTTGTAATTAAAGGGGAAGCAATTATCTTGCCACAGTCACAGATAAACTGAAAAACTCATTTGAGACCACTTAGCAAAAGAAACTGATGTTGCACATTAAGTCTTTCTCTGTCGAAGACAGTGTTTTACCAGATTTATTTTGATCTGAGAAGATGACCCTGCCCTTAGTACAGCACTACAGGAGTATTGTCCTGTGGAAGACACCCTCCTTCAAGGAAAAAACATGCTAATCCAGAGATACCTTTCCTTTCCTAGGAACCTCTTCTGGGAGGTTTGACCATGCTTGGGTGGCTGGGTGGGTAGCTAGTCTTGCTTCCTGCTCAGGAGGACTCCTAGGAACAAACCTGCCTTGGTGGACAGTGCTCAGTTAGGGGAGTTCACCAAGTCCACTGAAGAGCCCCTCCACTCTCCATCAAGAGCTTTGCCCAGATGCATTGCAGAAGCTGAACATCCCATGCTGTCAGTTCTGCTCTAAGAGGCAAAGACAAGGCAAAAAGAAGGTGCTTGGGCTTGGTGGGAGAAGCTTTTCCCTCTCTCTCCTATCTGATAAACACCCAGACAAACCCCTTGACTCATCAGCAGCTACCAGGTAACCTCCAAATACAGAAATGGAAAGAGAGGAAGGAAAATAACCTGCCCTTAAAGAGGTGGGAGGATGGAGACATGAAAGCCTTAAGTCTGATGAAAAGCTGTTGCTGTCAGTAGGAGGGGACGGCTTTTCATACCACGGAACTGGAAGCAAAGCCTTTGTCAGTGGGAGGAAAGAGTCCCTGGATGTGAAGCCTGAAGTTATCAGCTGTGCATATGAGGACTTGTAAGGCAAGATGCATTTGTACAGCTCTAAGATGCCCTGTTTAAGTCACATGAACAATTTCACTTCCCCTCCTCAAACCCACATCCTCCCAGGCACATGGACAATCCTCAGAGCTTCCATCTGCAACAAAACCTTGACACAAGCACCTCTGACCTACAGACACAAATCCATTTATTGCTGGGCTGGGAGGCTGGACAAAGAGGAATGGTGTCTCAGAGCTGGGTGCCAGGGCCACTCTCTGATTCAGCAAAGCCCTTGATAAGAAATGTCATCCTCCATTCAGTAATTTTAGCCCACGAGATAAGAATCTCTATCAGCCTCAAACATATGGCTGGCTGCAGTGCACGCAGCAAAATGAGACGGGTAATTTATTTGCTTGTGCTAAGAGCACTCCCAGACCCAGAAAAGCTGATGCAATGAAATAATAAGTGCCAAATTACACTCTATTCTTCTTTGGAGGCCTGGAAGAGGCTCCTGTGAGAGGGTTGTATCTCTCTCCTTTAAGCATCAAGACACCAAGGAGACAATGGTTCTACACGACTAATTGAAGACTGAGCTGGATGGGATTTTCTAAGGTCTGTTCTTCCATTAAATCCTACTTGTAACACAGGAATTCACACCCACAGATATAACTGGTGCTCTCTATGAAGTGCCAGTAGATGCTTCCCAGGGGAAGAAGGGGAGGGGTTAAATGACAGAATTAGACAGGAATGAAGGTGAACTCCAAACTCCTGATCATTAGAGCAGGACCATCAGCCCACCAGGTCCTGTGATGTCTCCTGTCCGAATCCAATTTAGCACCTCTGATTTAGGTGACCTTGGCTAATCCATATAAACACAACACTGGCCCAGGGACTGCATGGCTTGGGTTGCTCAAAGTAATGAGCTCTGTAACCTGAGCACAACAGGAGCATCTGATCCATAGGGTCAAATGGACATAAAGGACACTCCCAAGAAACGCTTAGCACATTTAACCACTGGATTCTGCAGGGATCTAATGAGGAAAGCTCCTTCCTAAAGCACTCTTTCTTATACTCTTTCCTCTCTTAGCTACCACAAAGGGAGATATCAAACTAGATGCTCTGTACAGCCACTTCTACTCCCTTTCACCTTTAACAGTGTGGCTGCTGTTCAAAGTGCATCACACATTTTCTCACCTCACCTTGCATTTAAATGGGGGAATTTCAAATGCAAGATTAACATCTAAACATCCACTCTGAAACAGAAACTTAGGCTTAACGAACAAATATTTAAATTTGGTTCTTCCAAGGAACTGGGTCAGACCCAGACTTTGAAAGAGTCCTTCCTCTCTCTGATTCAAATCTGCTTTAGAAATGTAGCAGCTACACTTAGTCAGAGATAGTCTCTTCATAGATGTGAAACCATTGTTGCTTCCTAGACAGTGGTACCTTCCCATCACCATATCTACCCGTGTCACTGGCATTCTCACTGGAAAAATCAGCAGTTAAACCAACAACTGAATGAGTCACAGAGGTTAAAAACTTCTAATACAAAGTGATGGTCCTTCCAGCTCAGTGCTGAGACCCCAAAGTGAGGGACAGCCAGGAAATCTCTGATCTGAAGAAAACTGAGGGATTTTCACGTCAGTGGAGTTCAGTTCAGCATTTTTCATCATTGTCAAATTTATTAGGGAACATTGCCATAACAGTATAGGTCCCCAGGCACACACTGGCATGGCCTTCCTGGCAACATCACACATACCACACCTACTGAGAGGAAGAGTCTGATGAACCCTTTCCACCCTCAGCAGCACACAGCCTTCAGACTGCACAGAGTGCATCAAGTGCAGCAGAGGAAAGTGGTATGCCCCCGTGCCCAGGGAGTTTTATCTGCTAGAACAGACCAAGCCTGACACCCCCCTGTCATCCTGGCATTCTCCTCCAAGGAATGCTTCCAGCACTCCAGAGCCCAGGGTCCAACATGGGAGGAGCCATGCACGTTTATGAGGAAAAACATTTGCAGCAGGAAAGAAGCTAAAAACTAAATCAAGCTTCAACTTTCTTTTCTATAACCATCATTTTTCAGTTCTCTGAAGCTAGTAAATTAAAAAGAGGTAATTTTGCTCTATTTTCTGCCTTTCTCCTCTTGTCTCCTCTTGTGGACAAAGCAATGTGATAATCCCATACATTTCAGCCCTCTCTGTATCTCATCAGTTTGGAAAACACATCACTGTCCTGCTCTGGAGATGCAGAGAGTGCAGTGCAGTGTGAGGGACTTGTCATCCCCTCTGCCAACAACAGAGCAGCAAGTTCCTCAGGCATAAAGTAATGGCACAAGTGCCCTCCAGAAACAACACGTGTTTTTTTGTGTGTGTGTGTGTATGTGTGTGTGCAGAGATGCTTGGAAAATGATGTCTTAGATATGTGGACAACTAAGGCAGTTGAGATTTGCTGGTGATTTTTACATGAAGGCTGCTCAAGGCATGGGTGATGGAACAGGACAGGACACAGGACACAGGAAGTTGCACGGAGAACAGGACAGAGAAGGGGGCAGTAGGAGAAACTGCTCAATGCATGGACTCGTTACTCATCTCACTTCTTGTCTGATGGACATTTTAGTGAGGTACAAAGGAAAGAAAATGCTTTGCATTTGTGTGGGTTTTTTACCGTGTTACAAAGCTTCAGTCCCACTCTGGAGGTCAGGAAGCTGGCTTGTAGCATCACCTCTTCTCATTCCTGTATCTCCTCACTCTTCACAGGCAAAATCTGTCTCTAAACCATTATCTATATGGCAGGCTTTTTCTCCTTTTGATCACTCCTTCCAAGAGCAACACAGCATTGATTTTCATTACTTGTGCAAAGCAGCCAACTCGGTTTTCTCCTTGTGTAACACTGGAAATATAAATTTAAGCTCTTCTGTCCCCAAAGTCTAGGGGGAGGGTTGCCAGGCAAGTGCAGAAAGTCTTCTGAAATACTGTAATCCAAGCCAAATTGCAGCTCATCAAGTTTTATCATCCAAAGAGTGGGTAGACCTATAAAGAAAACAGAGTTTTAGTATCTGGATCAGGACAGATTGACAAACCTTCAGGTTTTATACATGATTTCTACTAGTATCAAGAGAGTGATGTCTGGTTCACCCTTCAAAGAACACCCTGACCTTGCAGTACTGACAAAAGAACATCTTGTTGTTGCCTTGAGATTCAGCCAATGGAAGGTTCTACTTGAACAGATATGAATAAGAGATGTCAAAGAAAGCTGAAAAATCCAGTCCTATCATCCTTGTGGGATTTAAAGTTTGGGGGTTTTTTACCATTCTGAATAAGTGGAAAGAAATATAAAAATCTTGAAATTTTGAAGGTTGCTGAATTCAAACTCATTTTGACTTGAAGTACTTGGTTTCAACAGTGGAAAATTTGGAAAATTTCCCTTTGCAGTCCAACTTCTATATTTTGTATTATAACTTACATTAGAAACAAAGACTCCTTTCAAATACAAACTCAAATGCAGACTGAGTAAGAAAGTTTAGATGTACTGTCAGTAGCCAACCCTCTCCAAATTTTTACTACTCCCAAAAAGGAGGATTTACTGAAGCTGTCTCCTGAGGGTGCATTCAACTGCAACACAGCACGGGATTAGTGACAAAGTAACAGTCAGCTCAAACACTGACAAAGGAAACATTGAGCTACTTTAATCAAATTAAGTGGATTTTAATACACAATACAATATAGTTAGCTTTACATGTAAATTCTGCTTTAAGACAATGTAAGTGTTCAACTACACACTCTCACAGACTAGCAAAATGGCTACACTGTGCATTGATTAATACTAATGCAGAAATTGCTCTGCTGGGTATAACATACTGCTCCACTGAGAAAGTAGGAACAACTCCAGAAATAGTACCCAGATTAAATTCTAAGTTTTATAAAAAATGGCCAATTTCGTGTGTGTGTGCAGAGAGAAATGGAAACACAGCATTTAGGTACTTTTTTTATGATGTCCAGGAGCTCCTCCAGGACACTGGCCAGACACAAGCAGACCAACATAATGGTCCTGAGAAAGAAGCAGCCTTCATCTGTGTTCAGGGGACATTTAAAAGAGGTGGAAAATGAACACATGGAGATGTCTACAAGGTTTCTTTGGGTGGGAAGAGCTGCAGAAGAAGAGGCCAGCAGCCCTATCCCATTAGGGAAGACCCACTAACTCCAACCCAGCAACTGAGAAGGATTGCCAGGGTGGGCTGATGAAACTAACTCAGGTTTAGGAGGCAGCTGGGAATAACTTGTAATTTAGCTTCATAAAAGAAGAGCTCTCTTATATCAATGGAAGCTTGGTCCTACCCAGACTTAATGTTCCCAGTTACAGAGACCAACAGTGAAGTGGGGCCCCTTCTCTTCCAGCCCAGGCCTTTCAGTGATATTCTATGAGAAGCAGGAAAGCCGGTCTATGCTGCTGAAGAAACTTCTTCCTTGGGTGCAGGATGTGGCACAGGAGGTACAAAGCCACTGATGCTCGAACACACCTTTGCTAGGGAAGCCAATCACCATGGTTCATTGCCCCATAGCTGGTGCAGTGGAAGCAAATGGCTCTGGCATGCCCTGGGAGCATGGGAGGTACATCTAAGAAGATGGCAATGGGAAACAAGATGGGCCCCAAGCCATGAGGGTGGTAATGCCATCCACAGCTCCAGAAAGGTGTCTTTCTGACCATCTCTTGCTGCTATCTGTGTTCACATGGCAACATCTACAAGCCACACTGTCTCTCCTGCTTCAAGGTCTGTACTGCTGTTTCAGGGTCTTTACTCTCTGAAGGACCACACACACAAACCAAGGTGATGCAGGCTCTTCTGGGGCTGTACAATGCAGTACCCAGCTCCTCTGGGGCTGTGAATCACCCAGCTGGACCACACTCTGACAGGTAACCAAGAGCACTTGATGGCCCATCCTTGGCCAGCTCTTGGAGCTGTGTCACTCGTTAGAGGAAGAGACAGGAATAGGATGGGATGTACACCTTTGGGCCATTCATCTCACAGGCACCTACCACACCAACATCTCCTCCTCACAGAAGTGTTTTGCCACACCCCAACCACGTTTCCACCTTCTTCCCCCATTTTAACCTGCAGAACCTCTAACATCACCCTGCCATCCCTGGAGGGAAGTGACACATAAGCCTTCATATGGGGAGATGAGATTCTTTTCTTCTTCAAAGACCTCGTGACTGCCATCACCTTTCAAGACCACGCATCCACATCAGTACTTTGCAGTGAGCACCACAAACTGGTCTGCTCTGGAGACAAGCTCTCTGTGACATTGAAAATCAGCCACCAGCAGAAGTCATTGAGGAAGAGCAGCGTGGTGTAAGGAGCTGCAGTGCTCATCAGATCTGAGTCCCTATCGGAAGGGCTGCGACCCAGGGCCTGGAGTGAGCAGCCTAGAAAGACACTGCACAGCTCAGGGCACTGGGAATTATGGAACGTTATCCTCAGGCTGCTGGCAATATTCCCTTGGGCAGGGCACAACACTGACACAGCGACATTAAAAGCACAGCTCCCAGCAGCATCCTGGCTGCCCAAAGCCCTGGCATGAGGCAGCTGAGCTGTCCCAAAGCTGACCCTCCCTGGAGGAACACCACATGCTGGCAATCCTGGCGCAGGGATTAGCAAGGCAGTGTTGAAGTGCTAAACAGATACAACCAGGAGAGAAACAGCTTCCCACTAATGAGGGGACAGGCAGGAGTATTTTTTCACACATCACTCGCTGCACAAGGAGAGCTTGCCCTGCTCTCAGCTGAAGTCAATGTTCAGACAGACAAATGTCTTGCCCACATGGCTGAGTTGCAACAGCACAGGTACACAGTGACCTGTAACCAGGCAAACCTGGGGCACAGTACTTACAATTACATGCAAGACTACTTCCAAACACCCTACACAAATGGTAAAAGCAAGAATAATTTGGGTTACAGTCTGGATTGCCTTCCTTTCCCACGCTTCCTTAGCAGCTGCTTGTCCTTGCTTTTGCTGCTAAACTTCACCCTCCTCCATTTCTGCATTACTCATAAATTAGCATCACACACAGCAGCAAGCAGTAAAATACACCAGCAGCACTGCTGAAGGCACTGACTTCAACAGTGGCTTAAGCAGATGTGCTAAGGAAACATCTGGATATTATTACCAAAAAGCTTTCTAGGTTCCCCATCAGATCAACACCTCTGTTTCCTCTGAATCATTATACATAAGAAACAACATAGAACCAATAATAAAAATGCCTCAGCTGGAAATACAGTTAACTCTCTGTGTCTAGTATCTAGAAATTCACCAGCACTGACCCAAACCCCCAGTGGGAGCAGCCCGTCCATGACCCCCAGGCAAGAAACTTGGTGCTACACTCCATAGCCTGCACTGACAGACAGGCACAGGGCTTGCAGGTTAACCATCTCCATGGTTAATCTTCATGAGAGAAAACAATCCAGTAAGATCTGAAGAGGTCAGGAAAGCCTGCAGGACTTTGGAGCCCGTGGTATGCATCTGTCCTGTCCCTCCAAGCACTGGCGATACTTCTCAGTGGTACTTCCCTCTTGTGAACTACCTTCCCTCCCCCAGCTCCGTAAAACACATTCCTAGCAGCTCTCCTAGCTCTCACAAAAATCTTGTGAAGATTTTTGATGTGTGAATGGTACAGGGAGAAAGGTTGGACTAAAACTCATTTCAGAATACAAACCAAGAATAAAAAAAACCAAAACACATCAAAAAGATTAAAGAGACGCTTGGCATATTAAAGAAATGGGTGCGTGGAAACTTTTTAAACATACAGGACCTACAGGACTGGCTGAGGTAAAAGGCATAATTAGCCCAACGTGAGCTCACAAGGCAGGCCCATGGTGCTTGGCTCCACAGATGAGGGATGTCACGTACCAGCAGAGGCCCTGTTATCTTCGGGCCTTGGGCTGGCACAGCTGATGGGAGTGTGAGGTTTCATACCTGTACCCACACTTCAAGGATACTGCTGGAAAAACTGGAGAGAGTTCAGAGGACAACCACAAGAACAAACCCAGGCTTGTAGCAAGGAGCTCAAGGAAGTCAATCAAAGAGAAAGTTAAAAGGCACTTTGCAGCCTGTAGGTACCTGTCAGAAGAGTGCTCTCAGGCTGCCAGACAAAGGCATAACGAGACCAAAGGTTGAAAGTTGAAGCACAACAGAAAACCAACCAGAAATGATACCATTTTTCAACACTGTAGGTAATTAACAGAGAGAAAAGTCCTCCAATTGGCATGGCCAAGGATCCAGCTTCTTAGTTTTAAAATAAGATGGGATACTTCCACCTTTCTTCTCTTACTTCCCCAAAAATGTATGCTTGGTTCCATTCACAACTGCTGACTGCAGAGTAGAAATTAATTCAAGGAATATTATATATATATAGTCTGACAGCAGGTCAGACTAAACAAGCACTATGACCTAAAAGCCTAGGAATCAATGAGGTACAAAGAATAAGAGGCTCAATTGGTACAAAGAACAAGATACCCCATTATCAGTGGTCAGGCTTGTCCAGCCTCACACATCCCTGCCCTATCCAAAGGTCCTCTGCATCCCATCACTACCCAGATGTGGATTTTGAAGTGCAGCTAAAGTGCCAGATCCACATCACAAGCAGCAAAATAAAATTCTGTTAAACCGAGAAACCCACTCTGATTTTTTCCCAGCTAAAAAATAAACAGGAAAAAACATATCCAGACCAAAGCAAGTTTAAAAAAAAAAAAAATACACTCACAGGGCAGAAACAAAGCGCAATGTAAGAAATAAGCATTTTACAGTGAGAACAATCACTCATTAATTGGAATAACCTCCTCAGGGAGATAGTGGAGTCTCCATCACTGGAGGTCTTCAAGATACAACCAGACAAGGTTGCTACAATCACCTTGGCTCCCTTTCCCACAAAAGACTGAATCAGAGGATCCCTTCCAGTCTGGGCCAGTCTGTGGCTCCACAAAAGGCACACAAAACTTTCCTGACTACAAGCACATGAGCCAAAGGAATGAAGCTCCCAGTTCTGACACTCTGAAACCACCCACTGATGTTTATCATAATTATGCTAGCAGGTTCCCTTTGTGCTTCTTGATTACAGGACCTTCCCATCTGCTGGGTTCCTCTAAGCCTCAAAAGCATATCCCAAGACATAGTTCCTGGCTGCATTCTCTCCAGAAGAGCTGGAAAGCCCTCTCTCAAATAGAAAGTAAATTTCAGCTCCTGCCTGGTTTGTTTAAAGTTTTTATCATCATGGTACTGGTTCATGGTTGTGCATTTGCAGCATCTTCCCTCATTCCTGACTGTTCTTCCTTTGGGGCTTAAAATGTGGGGGGCCCACTGTGGCAGCCATAGGATTAAACAGATAACTAACCTGTGGCACAAAAATCAAGGAGCTGGTATTGCTCCCTAGGAAACCTGGAGGCTGCAGTGAAAATCCAGCCTCCACCAACCCTAAACCCGTACTCAGTAGATGGAAAATACAGGGGAAAACCAGGAATGGGTATGAACTTTTGGGGCTGCAAAGCATAGGAATCATTCCCAAAGACTCTAGGACCATTGGGTCACCCAGTCTGAATCTTGCATAAGGGAGGTCACATGTTTCACTCCTACCTTTGATTTGGGCAGTACTACTAGTGTTTGCCTAAGCCTCACCTTCCAGGGAGGCATGCAGGCTCCATGCAAAGAGCTCAAGATATGGTGATGTTAAGTCACCTTTTTGATGGCTGGCTCAAATACTTAAAAGCCTTTGGTATTTAAAAAAGGCACTTTAACTCTGATTTATCTACACTGCATTTGTTGCCAGGGGTGCCTGTGATACAGCTGCTGGCTGCGGGAGCTCTGCCTGATTCCCTCAGCTGCTCACAAAATCCATCTCCAGAAGAAACCCTGGGGCCTCTCTGCTCTCTTCCCCTGCAGACAGCCTGTCTTCTGCCTCCACCCTTTTTTCCGTATTTATAATCGCCAGAGGAGAAGAGGAGCTTTCAAAGGATTTAGCACAAGTGCCTGGCAGGGAACTGCTCCTGCGGGTGGCTGGTAAGCAGAAGAGGGAGGAAAGGAAAGGCAGAACAAACACTCTCATCCCCATTGTTTCCATTCCAAGGAGAATCCACACATTTCTCCACACCCATTTCCCCACCCCCCAAATATCTCCTGCTCTCTTACCAGCTTTTCCATGTACTCACACATATAAGGCTGCCCTTCCCCAAATATCCTCCTCAGACGCCTCACAACCACAAACTCCTGTGACCCTGTGCCTCTCTCCCACAGTCTCGTTAACAATAATTATTACCCAGGTTACTAAACCTGCTCCTCAGTGCTCACCTCTCAAAGGACAATTCTAACCTGGATGGCTAAGCAGCACTCACAACCAAGCAGTGAAACCTGGGCTAAAGAAGATGCTCACACCAAATACATCCGATAGAAACAGGGATCACCTTCCACTGCTCAGAGCTGGATCTGCACAGAGCTCCTCTTGCCTACCCTAGCTGCCATCTGCAGCATCCTCATCCCATTTGCAAGGGCACAAGTTTCAAGAGCCTTGTACTGAAGCTTCAGCACTTCCACAGAGTCTTTGGTATTCAAAAGGCTTATTTTAAAATTGAGTTTGTTTATCTGTAAGCACAGATTCATTTCCAATTTATGTCAGCAAAATAAAGACCAAAATGCAAAGTAAAATGAAAAAAGAGCTTGCCTGGCTTGGAAGCCTAAAAATAGATCTGTGTATTGCAAAGAGTGAACTGTCAGGTAAAGGCTGTGGATTGAAGGTTCAAATGAATAATATGTTTGTTTTTCCTGCTTCAATACTTTCCTGCTGTTATCACTGTACAAATAAGTCAGCACACGCTAATTACTCTGATGGCAATTTCCTGGGAACTGGTACTTAAGTATCAGGCCAAATATATTGCCAAGCATCACAGACTAGTCCTCCCCCTGCACTCCCAAACAAACAAACAAGCCCAGCTGCCAAATCCCCCTGTCTTTTCCTTCATCACTGCAAACCCACCCCTGGTTTGTATGTCTCACTCCTGATTCCAACCTAAACTGTAGGATCTGCCCTGAGGAACAAGTGTTTCCTGACAAGCCTGGTTAAAGTTAAGATGCTAGTGTAGAATATGGATCTGGCAGTGCCAGAACCTGGACTTACATCCTTCAAGGCATTCAATGTATGAACAAATTGTGGGTCCCAAGCTATATTTGTGCAGAAAAAGGGGTTAAATCTTGGGAGCTGAGAGTACAAGCACTTTTTCTGCAAGGCACACACATCAAGAGAGAAAGGATGGGAAGCGAAATGTGTGTGAAGTGTTTTTATAAGGCACCCAACAAACCAGTCTCAAGCCCCTTTTAGCCCAAAACCATCCCACAAGGCTAACAGTTTATATTCATGGGTGAAATACATCAAAGAACCACCTAAACAATGCCTGTGGTTTCTGCTGCATTTTTTTCTCCCCCACTTGGTATTTATACAGCCATGGATTTGCACTGTAATTCAGTCAAACGCATTAGAGCAAAGATGAAGGGAGGAGAGAGAAGAGAGGAAAAATGCTATTACCTGTGTTACATCCCAAATGGCATTGAATTTCTGTATAAACCTTTGCTGCAACCTCAACCCAGATGCAGGCTGTTTGCTGAACAAGCAATATAAACCCAGAATCCTCCTTTGTGGGCTTTTTCAGCTTTCAGGGTCTTTTTTTTTTTTTTTTTTTTTGGGGATGGATGGATTGCTTTGGATTTATTGTATTATCATTTCTTTCTGCTTTCACTGTGAGGCAAAGGGTTAAGCGACCTTTCAGATCCTCCCTGGATGCAGCTCCATGCATAACAAGAAAGCTTCCAGCCCAGTGAAAACAACTTGAAAGAAGGGCAGTGACCCAGCCACAGGCTTAAGTTTCAGGTCACAACAGCCCTGTTCAAAACCATCCATCTTCTTCTGGCCACAAGTTTGCAGCCAGTCACCTCCCATTAGTGCGATCTGTCTCCAGGATTTACAGGAAAACACCTTTTGGGGACCCAGCTGTTGTTAGCATCCTCTCTTGCACATGAGAGCTGTGAGCTATCAAGGGACACCACAGGTACACACTGATACAACATCCCCTTGCATCCAGTAACAAGTGCTGAAAATACATGGACTGTTAGGGAAAATAAATTTAATTATTTATTTAAATAAATAAATAAATAAACCAAACTGCAGTTGTGAACTTTGGTTTCATTTACTCTCAACTTCTGCAAGGAACTGGATGTTTACAGCCCCTTGTCAACCTGGACACATGCATACCACACTGCAGGGCAGAATCAAAGCTTTTTGGCTAGCACGGGAGTATCATGCTGCTCTGTTAAAAGCCCTGGATCAAAGGAAAAAGAGGGTTTGGTATAACTGCACACTGAGCCAAGGAAATAGAGCATCTCAGGAATGCTACATGCTGGAAGAAGCTGTGGAGAGGAAGGATGTGCCTGTTCTGCCTTCCTCCAAAAAGGATTCCCTCAGGCCAGTTAGAAATATTCACATGCTGGACCACAGAACTAGGGATCATAGAATCACAGAATGGTTTGGATTGAAAGGGACCTTTAAAGTCATGCAGTTCAAGGCCCCTGCAATGAGCATGGACATCAATGTTTCCATCTCCACGCTGCAGCAAAGATGCTGGCAAGCAACCCACTGCTGAGAACAGTCAGCAGAAGGTCCAAAACCCAGCTGAGCATAAGCCAAGCAGAAACATGGCTCCAGGGAGGGGGACCTTAGCTCATCTGGGGCAAGAAGGACAAAAAACATACGCAACCAGCCCCAAACCTGGCACTTGGCCCAGCTCCTCCCAGCCTCACATCTACCAGGGGTGGCCTTGCTCTGAACCAACGCTAATAGAGAGTATCAGGATGGGAAGCAAATATAGAAAAAGATGAGAATGTGAAAAGAGTTATCAAACACTCTCCCAACCTCTACCATTTTGTGCTGTTAACTCTAAAAGCAAGAGCACAAAGGAACAACCTGTGTGTGCAGGGAACTGGGTGCTGAGACTTTCCCATTTATCATCATCAACCACACTGCCCTGGGAAGTAGGGCAGGCACAAAGCCCGAGGAGGTTCCCAGTTCAGCTGCAACTCCCGAGGTTTCGATGTGATTAGGCTGGTGACTCTCCCCCACAGCCTTTCCTTTCTGGCACTGGGACCAACCCACGATATTGTTTCCATTAGTTCCTCCCTCTCAGCCATGCCAGTGCATGCCAGTTCGCCATGCGAGACTGCAAACTGGATTGGGGAATTGAACCTACAGAATGACAACCCAGGAGAGAGAAAAATGTCAGCTGGATGGGTTCCCTGTTGTGAGTGTGCTCAGCAACATCCTTTGTTGTCAGCAGCGGGAGGTTGGTTTCAGGTGTAGCAGTGCAGAAGGACGGCCAGATCTCACAGGAACACCACTCAGGTGCCGAAGGAATGAACCACCAAATGACACCTTGGGCTTTTAGATTTTTTGTGACTAGCTGCATTTACATGTGCTATCAACACAGAATGGTTGAATTTGGTGAAGTGATGCCATTTCTCAGCTGACTGGCTTACTGTACGATCCTGCAGCACCAGAGGAATCAGCCAGAAACATCGACTGCAAAACCAAGGCAAGTTGATTGTGAATAGGTGCTGAAGAGAGAAGCCCACAGCTGAAGCTTGGTATACACCAGGGACAATACAGGTATGAGCTGAAACACTGTCAAAGGACATGACAAATTCACCAGGCTCCCTGACCAACAAGCTATGCAGGAGTAACAAGATGCTGAGCCCTTCAAGTGCAGTTATCTTCTACTACTTTGTATATATACTCATGTGGGATGGATAAGTGTATTTCAGTATTTGCTGAAAGTATTCACACTACGTCCCAAAAAATGCAAATATGTCCTTTGGTGCTCAGAAAGGCATGTCTTGTGGGAAGATTAAAAAAACCCAAAATTTGTTTTGCCTCACTAGCCTGCTTTCAGACTGACATATCCCACTGTTGAAGAGCAAGCACGGGTAGGGTCTGTATTAATTAGCACTAGCCTTTAAAAAGATCCTGAGACACCCATTTAGAGAGGAATTTGTAACTGAGCAATGTGAGTGCTCAGATCCTCCCTCAATGCACCCAACTGTTCCTTTGTTGCTGGGTTAGCCTCCTTCCTCCACTCCTGTAGCCCTGCAACAAGGGCAGGGGGATGCCCTGCACCCCACCTGCCCCTCTGGGTTAGCCAGGTTAGGGATTGCCCTCCTCAAATCATTTGGGTTCTGAGAGACCTTTAAAGACCATCTACTCCAAACCCTTCAAGTGAGCAGGGACATCAACTCATTCACATTGCTCAGAGCCCAGTCCCACCTGACCTTTAGTGTTTCCAGGGATGGTGCATCTGCCACCTCTCTGGGCAACCTGTTCCTTCCTGCCCTCCTCCTCCACCTCCTCCTCCTTCCCCTCCTCCAAGGAGATGAGTGACCACCCCAGCTGCATCAGTTCCTGCACCCTGATAAAGCCGAAGTATAAATGATGATGACACCATTAGTGGGAAGATGTGGGGAGAACAAAATCATGGTGTTTTACCCAGTAACTCCAGTAATGCAGGGTAGTGCCAAGATAGGAAGCACCTCTGGGGAGATTCTGATGACCACATCTCTTCACTTGGTTTGGAGAGGGCACAACAACTCACTCCTTGTCTCTGGCATGCATCACCACCCCTCTTTCACTGGCAAAGTACCCAGTTTGGGTTTCTGAGCTACACCAGGGCCACCTGCTCTGGAAGAGCCCTTGGGGAACAGCAGCACCAGAAGTGGGGACTGTGACATTTTCTCTGAAGATGCCTTTCACTAGGACAGAGTACATGGAGAAACTCAGGGCGAGGGATGAGCTCCCCATCCCAAACCAGGGCATGGCTCCGATGGGGTACCCGCCCAGGGTCCAGCAGAACAGCCCAGCACACGCAGGAAGGGCTCGGCCACCCGGGCACTGCCGCTGTGCCGGCGTCAATCGCCACGCCACGACTGACAGGGCTGCCAGCCACAGCCAGCACCAGTGAGAACCAGCCCTGGGGAAGAAACACGGCTCTGCATCCTGGCTTTGCAGCCCGGCTCCTACGTGGAGAAACAAAATGAGAGGCACGGCTCACCCTCTCCAAGGAATACGCCCTTCCTAATGAGAGTCGACCCAGGAGCTATGCGGGAGTGGCGCCCATTCCCAGGCAGGCTTCAACGCCACTGAAAGCCAGCGACGGAGACAGGCAGCCTCCGAGAAAAGAGACACCAGCGGGAAATTTTGCTTTGAAGCCAGCTCGGCAGCGAGCTCCGGCACCAGGGAGGAGGAGGAGGAGGAAGGACTGCCGGCTCTCGCGATGCTCCCCTGCATGTGCACACATGCAGAGCTGAGCTCAGCCAGAGATCCTGGGAGAGGGTTGCAACAACCGCAGTGCGAGTGCCCGGCTGTGCCCTGCCTGACTGTGCAACGCACGGCTGGCACAGCCTGAGCCCCACAGGGGCAGCCAAGCGCCCGCCATCGGACAAGGAGGCCCATGGAGAGGAGCTGGCACTGCAAGGACGCCACGAAAGGACCGTGTCGTACAACCAGCCGTCGTCCCAAGATGTCGGTAGGAAAAACTCCATTATCTGTAGCTAAATCCGGGCAGAGTGCAGTGCCAGGACCTCTTCTCATCCCAAAGAGGTTATGCTCCAGGAGACACAAATATTTTTTATCAGCCTTGCTGCTGCTGTTAGCACAGTAAATGATGTCAAGTATAACCCAGCGGCAACAGCGAGGTTCAGGGTCTTGGATTCATGGCAGTCTTGATCTAGCTCTAGAAAGCCAACAGTGGGATCGGAATAAATACAAAGGTGATAACGATGAAAAAGATTTCTCAATTAAATTCCTGACACTGGTACCCCTTTCCCCACCTCCTCTCCTTATCACTTACTTCCCTTACACAGATCCCAAAGCACTTATAACTACTTAAGTGCTGTGAGTGTCATCCAAATGGAGAAACTTCCAGTAGGTTGAGCAATCCTTAAGTTGCCCAACAACTTGTTGGGCGAGGAGAAAGCAGGACTGGCTGAGCACAAGTCTATCCATCCTTCTGCACTGTCTTGCTGCAGGGTATGAGTTACTGGCAGGAGGGCAGGGCAGTTACATGGCACAGCCATTTCCCAGGATAGGGTGTGCCCCACCTTTACAGGTGCTGGAAAGCACTGGGCACTAAGGGGATAGTCGGAAATACATCACTTTTCTTCTTCTGTTTCGTGTTTGTTTGTTGCTTTCCTCATTGGAAATTTTCTGTGTTTAAAGCTCAGGAGTGCAGACTCGGCAGAGAGCAAGGGCTGTCTGGGCAGGTAGCACACGTGGCTCAGTTTCTTTATTAACGAAGAAGATTGATTCCTGCAGGTGTTTACAAAGAAAAACAAACAAACAAACAAAAAACACAAACAAGTATTTTTGTTCTTACTGTCCCAAACCCTCTGTGTCCAAGGTCTGAGTTGTGCAACTACACATTAAGGTGACTGGGAGAGGGCATTTCAGAGAACCAGGAGCTACCAATGTGTGGACCTTGCCATAGAGTCCCTACCAAAGCTAACAGGACCTTAGAGTTGCCCAAAGGTTGCAAAGCTGGATCTCTCCAGCAGCAGCAGACACAATGCCAGGGACTAGGCTGTGATAGTGCTTTGACTTTTTGAATCACTTGTACAGGTGACCATGGAGGACACCCCATGGTCAGTAAGTCCATCCTGACTGGAGGATCAGCAGGAGAGAAGATAATGCAAAGTATTTCTATTTGCTATATATATTCTCCAGTGTGCTGTCAAGCAGTTGCTTCTTCTCAGCCCAGGGCAGTGAACGTGTTAGGTGGAGAAAGACAGAAGAGTCTCTCACCTTGCTACAGACCTATTTCCTCTTCTTTAATTCCATCACTTGCTCTAATGGACCTATATTGTCCATCCCATCCTCTCATCTTCCTCAGATTAATTCATTTGACCTTCTTGTAATCTCGAAAATTACTGTACAAATGAACAATGAAGGGATTATCATTGTAGCAATTGAGGATATGTGTCCACAAGTTACACCTTCAAAGACATCCAACTTAACCCAGAGGAAACTGGACAGGAACTACCTACTGATGATACCCAAAACTGAGTCTCAAAACTGAGGCTGATACAGAGCATTGAAGACCACCTCAGCCCTAGCTCTTTCTGTACAACTGTGGACCATGGGCATGAAGCAGTTTAGTGACTTGACCAAAATCCAGAATTTGGCTACCAAAGCACTGCACCTGAGAATGCCAAACATGGGAACAGGGTGGGGGGTAAGAAAACTCTTTACCACTTAACTTTCCATCACCCAGTCCTACCAAGAGGGAGCATTTAATTAATGTTTCAAGTATGAGTGCAATTAATAGACTGTCCAAATGCACCCCAGCTGCTGAAACAATTATTTCCATCTCAGCTTCTAGGAACAGGCTGTCTCTTTGGCACTGTGCAGCAGGTGAAACCTTGGGGTGCCCAGCTGATGGCTGGGTCCCAGCTAATGAACTGAATCAGGCTGCTTCCATTCTCATTGCAGACCCTTCAAAACAGTGTCCTTGCAACAGAGACCGTGAAGCTACTTCCAATAAAACCTTCTCCACGTCTCTGTGCCTCAAATTCAACTGTACCAGCTTCTATTAGGTCAGCAGTGCTATTGTACCCATGGTGCTCACATCTGCTGACAAATTCTCCAGCTGCCCAGCCTGTGCATCCAGAGCTCACACACAGTACTTGTCTTCCCATTAGGGATCCAGCACTACCAGTTCCCTCGGCTTCCCAGGCCCTTTATGTGAAACTCCAGCAGCAAAGCTGAAAGCAGTGACGGCAGCAGCTGCTGCAAGCAGCCAGGTTATGCAGAGCACCACATTCTTCCTCTGGGAACGGGCAGCATGAATAAACCCAAAATCCGATTTTATTGCATCTTTCAAATTCTTAACAAGCCAACAAAATTATGCTGCCTTTTTTTTTTTTTTTTTGTATTATTATTTCCCATTTTTAAAGTGACAAGGCTTTTAAAATTAATAGTTAAATTTTAGATGCTGTTAGATGTGTTTGGGAATGGTTAATCAGAGGTTAATCATAACAACAACAGGAATTCCCTAGCAGGATATGTATGAGTGAGGGAGTGACTGTTGCCCTCTTCCCTGCCCAGAGTCAAGAGCAGAAGAACCATGAGCCTTTCTGCCACCACTGGCACTGGGGCAGTCCCACAAAGGCAGCATGGCCCAGGACAGGCAGAACAGGCTCTTTGGAAAGGTAGGACCATTCAAACCTCAGCCTAGGTCACTGGCAGAGCTGAGGGCTTGTCAGGGAGAGAGCAAAGTGTTTTTTTGAGTCAGGCATCTGCCCACAGCAGGGGAGTCTGGGGAAAGGTGTGAGTAGGATGGGATGCAGGATGGGATGCAGGGCAGGATGCAAAGCAGTGGTGGAGCGCATCCCAGCGGGAAGGAGAGCCCTGCTCCAAAGCATTAATCTGAGCTTTCCCAGCTCCAGCCTTCCTTCCCAGCACTGTGCCACACACATCTGTGTGGGGAGGGCCATGTGGCAGAGAGCCAACTCAACAACTCAAGAGGTGCAATTATCATTAAAGCCAAGCAGGCTGGAGCAGGGGAGAGGAGATGCCTCCCTGCCAAATGAATAGGTTTAATGCTGCTCACATTCCTGCATTCCTCTGCTGAAGTGTAATGAATAAACCCTCACAAACTGCTAAAAATGAGGTGGTTTTGGTTAAGCTTTTCGAGTGTGTGTTTTGTAATCCTACACCTTTGCAGACAGAGAGCCCTGCTATGCTGGTAATCTAGGAGCTGAGGTTTTCCAGAGCTGGCTTGTGTAGCCAGGCAGAGACATCAGCACATGCCTGTTTTATGGGAACAGCATCCCCATTGCAAGTGGAGGGATGGGATAGAAAGCACTGGAGCCAGGCAGATCCCTTCCCAGGCAGGAGTGCAGCATGGGTCCCTGACCAAAGTACACAGAGCCACTTCTGATGACAGAACAGGACAGGATAGCACAGCACTGAACAGGATTAGAATGGAATTGAATGGAATTGAATGGAATAGAATAAAATGGATTAGACCATTTCAGTTGAAGGGACCTACAATAACCATGTAGTCCAAAAGTCTGACTGCTTCAGGAGTGATCAACAGTTAAAGAATATAATCAAAGGTACTGCCTCTTAAACACTGGCAGACTGGGAGCATGGACCACATCTTTAGGAAGCCTCTTCCAGTGTTTGACCACCCTACCAGCAAAGAAATTATTCATTATGTTCAGTCTGAGCCTTCCCTGATTCAGCTTTGGACCATTCCCACACATCCTGCTACTGGATCCCAGGGAGAGGAGCTCAGCACTGCCCTCTCCCCTTCCCCTCCTCAGGAAGCTGTTAGAGAGCAATGAAGTCAGCCCTCAACCTCCTCCAAACTAGGCAAGTCCAGAGCCCTAAGATGCTCCTCACAGGACATGACTTCCAGCAATTCCATCAACTTTGTTGCCCTCCTTGGGATGCCTTCAAGGACCTTCACCTTAACTGGTGGGGCCTAGAACTGCACACAGAGCTCCAGGTGAGGCCACACCAATGCTGGCAGAGTGGGATAATCACCTCTTTTGCCCATCTGGTTCCGCTGTGTTTGATGCACCCCAGGACAATGTTATATGCAAAGCTTTTCCCTGTCTTCACTGGTTTATCTGGAGAGGATGCTGTCTAGGTCTGGAAGCAATAATACTATTTATTCATTATTCTACCAAAAAAGTAGTGGCTCCTTAGCCAAAGGTCAAAATCCACATGTCCCTCTGACCGGCCTTGGCTTCTCCAACCTGCCTCTGTCAGCACAATCTCTCATCTCTCCCTTCCTGCCTCCTCCAGTTCAACTTCAGATTTCCCTCCCCACGGGCCCTGTGGTTCAACCCATGCTCCCATCCTTCTCTACCTCCCTTTCACTTCCACCAGAAATTTGTACTGTTATGATGGTCTGTGCCCTCCTCCATGCAGACTGTTCTCTACTCCAGACTAATCTCCTTATGTTTGAAATTAAGTCTCAGGACATCTTTTGAATGCTCTTTCACCCAGCATCCAAATCTGCCACTGTCATTGAAGCTCTTGCTTTCCTACATCACAGCCAACACCCACCCTTCCCTGAGACACCTAACTTCTCCTGACCAGCAGAGTACTACCACATGGGTCATAGCTTCTATCCCACTTCATCTTCTCAAGGATAGCCTCCTTCCCTATCTTATCACACAAGAGCTCTGTAACTCTCAATGCTTACCCCATGCCCCACAGTACCCACTACTAGCTGTTGACTCTTACAGTGTTGAATATCACTTTAGAACTTGGTCTCCTGGTCCAGTCAGTGGAAAATGCCTTTGATATTGCCTGACAATATTCCCTTCCTGCCCCTTGTCTGGTAGAAATTCATCTCAAATATCTGCCAAACCACCTCAGCGACTTCACCAAAACTCTTCTTTGCGTGACTTTTACAAGAAAACTCAATAACTGTGAGGCTGCTGGTGTTCTGAGGCATGCCTGTCAAGATGATCAATAGTATCCTGGCATTTTTATTTTGCATATCTCCCATATGCATGTACCAATCACAACCTCCTGTCACTGATCCAGACCATAAGCTCCCTGGGAGGTGGACAGCCTTTGATTCAACATTTGTACAAATAGGCTCTGGGGCACAGTTAGTGCTCCTACTGTCACAGTGGGGAAAACAACACTTTTAAACACCCATCAAGGTCAAGAGATATCTACTTGCACTAGGTATGATCCCCAAGATTATGCAAGAAGCCCACTTGCATAATGTTGTCAGGAAGGCAAAAGTTACCTGAGGACACTTCACAGTGCACCAAAACCCAGGTGTCCTGTTACTGCATCTACTTGCAATAACATCCGATTTGTTCCCAAGCAAATCACAGCACAAGGTGCTTCCACCAGTTACTACCAGCATCCCTTGATACACCACTCTTGGTAACATGGAAGGCATTCCATAATGATTTCTTGTACATCAAAGACCACAGCATTACCCTTGTTTGCAAGCACAAGCTCCATGCTGACTACTCAACTATGACTGCACTGCAGTGATGTTCCCTCTACCAGACTGGAAATTGTGGAATAGGCTGGATTGGAAGGGACCTTTAAGGGTCACCCAGTCCAACCCTCCTGCAATGATCAGGACATCATCACTTTGCTCAGAGACCCACCCAGCTTAATCTTGAATGTTTCCAGGGATCAGACATCTACTCCATCTACTCTTCTCTGAGCAACCTGTTCTACCATTTCACCACATGCATCACGAAAAATTGTATTCCTTTTATTTTGCCTGAATTTACCCTCTTTAGCTGAAAGCTATTACCCTTCATCATTACAGGCTCTGCTAAAAAGTCTGTTCTCATCTTTCTTATAAGCTCCCTTTAAGTACTGAAAGGCCAAAATAAGGTTTCCCAGGAGCCTTCTCTTCTCTGAGCTGAACAATCCCAGCTCTCTCAGCCTGTCCTTGTCAGGGTCACTGTGAGACCAGATGAGCTGGTCTGGATCCCTGAATTTTTGCCATCCCTCTCCGCTTTTGTCATCTAAAGATGACCAACACCAAGCATCCTTCACTACTGTTTGGCCACAGGAGCAGCCTTGAGCAAGACCTCAGAGTATCCTGGTCCAAATTCTGCCAGTAGCTCCAACCTCCACATGTGCACTGGCATCTGCATTGGCACCTCTGCTATCCAATCAAGGAGATGCCCAACTGGCCAGGAAGACAACCTGTGAACACCACATTGCACACCCTGGGCAGCTCTGACACAGAGCTTCCACCAAACTCAAAGACAGGGGGAAAAAAGCGAGCCCACATGGAGGTGACTTTCCCTCCACTACCCAGGAGAGACTTACAAGGCAAGTTCTTCCACCAGGCTCCAGGGCTGGCTGAGCCTGCCCTGCCCAGCCACCCCTGCCAGCAGCCCCAAGCAGGACCCACTGACTGAGGAGAATCCAACAGCACTGGGACCTGTGCACTGCCACATGGAATGGAGATGCACACACAGCACGGATGGGTTTGCTCTCTCTTTACACTCATCCATTACATGAACTTGACCTGATCTAAGGCTGCAGTGACAGAAGCCAGGCATAAACCACAGACCTTACAGATTTCAGACACATAGGGAGAGCTCCCCTGCCTCTTTCAGTGCTCCTCACTGCAGCTGAGCTGCATCTCTGCAGATCTGGGATTGATCTGCCCCATACAGAGGGACACCACAGCATCTGCACTACACAACACAGGCCTTGCCTTCCCCACTGGGAAGCACTTCCCATGCTCACATCAGACATTTTGGACATGTGCACATGGAAAAGTTTCTTGGGCAAGAGCTTGTGCCTGCCACCTTGCAATCACCTGTGGTTCAGGTCAGCAACAGCACTTTTTATCAGGGCTTCTCCAAGGACTGCAAGGCTGAAAACTGTTCTCTGAGAAACAGGTACAACTCTGCTTGGTTGAACACAATTCCTTTGTTTTTATTAATGTTACAATTTCACATCACAGGCATTTTCAGGCTCCCTGTGCTAATTTTGTATATCCAGTGCTACACAGTTCACAGGCACAGCCAAAGGCAAGAAGGTCCCTCCAAGGCTCAGATGAGTAGGGATTTCACATGACCCAAGTGGGATGTGTCCACCCAGACATGTGCAGACAGACCTGGGCTTGCTCTGCTTGTGCCTAAAGCTGACTGGGACTCAGTCCAGCTTAAGACAAAAGCCACAGAGGCACATTAGTACAGAACTCTGCCCAAGCTCATATGACCAAAGTGGGTGCCCTGGGCAAACACCAAGACCTTTGATTTTGCTGTCCGCAACAGTTATACGAGAATGGAAAGGTTATAAATCACCAAGAGCATAGAAAATTCCTAATAACAGTAACTGGTAACTATTAGAACAGATTTAAGTGAACAAGTGTGCTACACTACCCTGGTTGAATGATGGATTTCAAACCATCTGGTCCTCAGGGAACAACGTTCCATATCGTATGGGTCTGTGGAAAATAACACAAAAAATGTAACTCTATTGTCAGAAGACTTCAATTCCTTTGAAAAGATCCTACATCTTCATTAAAAAATAANAAAAAAAAAAAAAAAAAAGCACCCAACAACATATTTAGAAACTCACAAGGTGAGAAAGGCATGGAAAACCAGTTAGAGGGTGCATAATGAAAAGACTCTTTCCTTGAGAGGAAAGAGCTGTTAAAAACCCAATCACCCAAACCACTCACAACATCAGGGACCTCACTAGTATAGATTGTGAGGAATAGTTTATTCAACAAAAAGGAAACTGTTCAGGAGGAAGAAAGTGAATTGAAATTTCGCCAATAAAAGGATAAATGTGAATGTACAAAGAAAGGCTTTAATATCCTGAATGTTCATTAAAAGGCACCTGCAATAACAAGTGTCTCGTACAGGTGGGAAAACAACCATTTCCTGCATCACCAGTGTCCTCACGTAGAAATGGCACCTGGAAGTGCCCTACAACCCATCCAAACAGCCACCAGGCTCCATCACATTTAGCTTGAATGCACCAGTGAACATGAGAACAAAGCATATTCCTACATGTGCATGGGTGACAAGACAACCCTACACTGAAATGAAAGGAGATGATGGTCTACCAGGCTCTTTCCTTGTATTGAAATAAAAATTTACCCTATACTATGACTATTTGCAGAGGACTTGGGTTACTTTCAAGATAGTTTAGAGGGGAAAAATATCAATGACCATCTATCTATACCTCGGCACTTTCAGGACTCTCCAGGCAGTTCATTTTTTTTTTGGAGAGTGGAAAAAAAAATACACAAAACTTTTTCATCTCTATAAGTGATGTGGATGGAGCCTTGATGGATGAGGTGTACTGGGTTGAAAGCTCCACAGTGTGTGCAAGTCTAACACTTCATCACTGAAAAAGAGCAAGTAACCTTTCATCACTTCCTAAAGCCACTGGTGGCTCCGGTGCTCACCAAACCTCTCCTGATGCAGTTCACTGACCAGCAGGAAGCTCACCCACTGCAGAACCATGCTGACCTTCTACCAGCACAGTCAGCTGTGGGTGGATCAGTGCTGGAGCAAGCACAAGGGCTGAGGAGAGCTGGAGAAAAGAGCAGGGCCATCCCCACAGGTGGCAGGAATGGTGACAGCCCAGGAAAGCCCAGCACAGCCGAGCACACAGCCAGCAGACAGCAGCAGAAGGGAGAAGTGGACAAAGAGAAGGAGGAGGAAGAAGGGAAGATGTAACAAATACATCTGTTCTGGGGAAACTACCTATAATACAACCCCAAAGCAAACACAAACTTGGCAGCTGGAGAGAACAGTGCTGGGTTCTGTTTTGGATTTGTCCAGCATTTATCAACGTGGTTGCCAGGACACTTTTAAAGTAACTCCTCCTGGGGGAAATTCCTCTGATTTTCCTAAAAATTCCAAGCTGCTTCAAATAAACAAAACCTTTACTCAGGTATTGCCCATACCCAGGTTTCCTGATCAGATAAGTACATTTATTTTATCTCTGAACAAGTATTTTGCCACTCCCTACCTCTGTGTGAAGAAACCAACTAAGGGAAAGGAGGATACCTGCTTAGTCCAGGAGAAGAGATTCAGGATATGCACACAATGCTTTGAAAATTGCATAGAACACTCAGGTGGGAAAGAAAAGTAAGTGAACAGACAGCAAATTTGCTCTTGGCCCTGGTGCTGGCTATGGTACCATGAAGCTCTGGTTGCTCCTGGAGGTACCTGCAGCTGGTAACTCCTGCCATGCAACCTGTCTGTGCCTGATGCTGGGCTTTCTCCTCTGTTCATTAAACAACAATGAAACACCCTTTTTGAGGTGATTTGCCAGAAAAACCTCTGACAGATTTGAGCTGTGCTCTGTCAATCCAGATTAGGGATACTGCCTCCTGATTCATATCTAAAAGAGGTTCCACCTGTACAAGGTGATGCTTAGGTTTCAGAGGACTCTTCTGGCTGTCTCTGTGCAGGGTGGGAAACAGCCCATAAAGGATTGCACTGAGAGAGGTACTGCTGGGTGAGAGCAGGTATCCACCACCACTTTGTCCAGGCAGCTCTGGCAGATGCTCCAGCTGTGGGTCACTATCCTGACTTCAGACTCTTTGAAAGACATCAAACCTTGTAAGTGGAGTGTTGTAAAAAAAGCTGAACTCATCCAGGGAAGATGAAGCCCTTTTCAGTCTGGGAAGTCTCCTACTATGTACTTTTAAATCACAGTCATACATGGGGAGGAACCCAGGCAGGGGACTGAAGCACCAGTTCCTGGTGTATGCTCCATGGCTGAGCACTGTGGGGAAAGAGCAACAGCCCCAGCAGCCTGTTACAAACTAAAATGGTAAAAACAGAGGTGGGGACGAGGGTGGATTCACTGCAAACTGGGGTATCAGCCAGCCAGAAAGAAGGTACACTGTAGCTGCCTCCTACACACCTATAGTACCCCAATATCAGACTCCCATGGTTGTATTAGTGACAAACTCTCTGTGGAGGTCAGTGAAGGAGCAGGAGGAGATGCTTCAGGCACCTGCAGCCTGGGGTGCAGCCCATGGTGTGGCAGCTGTGTCCCTGCAGCCCATGGAGGACCACAGATCCATCTGCAGCCTCTGGATAAGACCCACACCAGTGCTGGATACACTGAAACAGGGCTGTGAACCTGTGCTGGAGCTGGCTCCTGACAGAGACCTGAGGACTCACAGAGAGAGAGCCCACACTTAGAGCAGGTTTCCTGGTGGGATTTGTGACCCACGCTGGAGCAGCCTGTCCCTGCAGGACTGCACCCCTGCAGTGTGGCCCACGTTTCAGCAGTTCATGGAGAGCTGCAGCCCATGGGAAGGACTGGCACTGGAGAAGTTTGTGGAGGACTGACTGCCATGGTAGGGACCCCATGCTGGAGCAGGGGAAGGACTCTCCCTGAGCAGCAGCAGTCACAACCTGTGATGAACTGACTGTAAACTCCCTGTGCTGCCCAAGAGGAAGGAGGCAGAGCCTGGGAAGAAGGAATGGATAGGTGGAAGGTCTTTGTAAGATTAATTTTACTTCTCATTATCCTGTTATGATTTTGATTGGTATATTTTCAATGGTAATAAGTTAAATTAATTTCACTAAGTCAAGTCTTTTTGGCCCATGACAGTAATTAGTTGATGATGTCTCCCTGCCTTTATCTCAAAACATTAGCCTTTTGTTACTGTTTTCCCTCCCCTCTCCTGTTGCAGAGAGGAGTGACAGGGTGGCTTTTGACATCCAGAGTCAACTCACCACAATAATGAAGGTTGGATGGGAGATCTGAGATGCTCTCCACCAAGGCACCCAAGTACCTCTGTGACAGCAGTGTCACTTCATTTACCCACCATGCAGCACTGGCTGTGGGCATTAGAAATGCAACTCTGCAGCATTCAAGCTGGGATGGATGAGCCCTCTCTTAGCTCTATCATGCTCAGAAAACAGCTCTGACCTAGCAAAACTTACCAGCCAAAAGTTTGGCCCAGGACTCTACTTTTTACCACAGGCTTCTTTCCTTCTCGCCCAAAACAGGAAAAAAAGGCAGGGCTGAGTCCAGCCTGGGATGCTGAGTGCCTGCAGATGGGCAGAGTGAGGGATGAGGAGGAGAAGCATTTCCCTGATCCACCTGGAGCCAGAGAGGATCTCCTGCACTGCTACACTCCTGCTACTCCTCTCAACAACTTTATTCACCAACTGCAAGTAAAGCTCCAGAGGGATTGTCAGCACTGATTCAGAAGCCTGTGAGTTATTTCCACATGATTTTATTTTTTACTGGCTGCATATTTCTGGCTAAGTCAACAAATCCAGTCATTGCTGTTACACATTGTCCTCAGTCTGACATTTATTTTTGCTCATGGTAAAAGAAACTGCAGTTCTTTCTGAATAACTCCACAGAAATTCCTATTACTCAGACAGGAGTCTGAAAGTTGGCTTTAACTAATCAGCAAATTGGTTTAAAATGATTAGGTTTTGAGAATGAGCACCCTTGGCAACCAAAATGCAATTCTGAGGGGTTTATTTGCTTCTAATTTTATTTTTTGTCTTACCGTTCCTATCAGGTTAATCCCAGACAGGACAGAAACATCAAACCCAGCCAGCCCATCGTGGTATAACCCAAAATAGCACACTTAGCTTCCACAACAGGCTTCTCTACAGAAGAAACATCTCCTGTTGCAGTCTTGGCTCTATAAATGCCTTGTGATTCAATTTTGAGGGGAAGAAGCTCACAAAGAAGCTGCATGAGTTAGTGCAAACCCCAGAAGTGCATCCTGCAAAAGGCAGTAGAGGTGGCCCTAAAGGGGATTGCACAAGTCAATGCTTTGCCACAGAAATACAGAATCATGAACTGTCCTGAGCTCGAGAGGACTCACAGGGATCGAGTTCAACTCCTGACCCTGCACAAGGCAATTCCAGGAGTCCCACCACGTGCCTTAGAGCATTGTCCAAACATTTCCTGAACTCCGGTAGGTATGGTGCTGTGACCACATCCCAGGGAAGCCTATTCCAGTGCCAAAACACCCTCTGGGTGAAGAACTTTTTCTTAATAACCAACCTATCCCCCTCCCCTCCTAATGCCCTGACTCAGCTTCATGCCATTTTCTCAAGTCCTAGCACTGGAAGAGAAGAAAGAAGAGATCAGTGCCTGCTCCTCTGCTTCCTCAGACTTGCAGCAGGCTCGGCCAGCTGGCCAGGCACAGCTGTCTGCTGGTGGTGAGCACAGGACAACTCACCCCTTAAAACAAGATGGAGTTTCAGCAAGTAAGCACAGACTCCCTGATAGAGGGACACAAAAACACCCTAAGAAAGACTTATCCCACAGAAAAAAAAGCCAAGGCTGTCAAGATGAAGAGTTGCACAGTGCCCTTTCATACAGCCTTCCCCCGAGTCTGACAACAGAAGAACCTGAGGCTGCAGCTGGGCTTTCATGGGAGCACAGTGCCTGTGCTGCTGGTTTCAGGTTGGCTCAGGGTCAGTGCAGCTTCTCAGTGGGAAAACAGCCCTGAAGCACAAAGCACAGTGACTCTCTCCTCCTCTCCCCATTGTCAAAGCATCACTTGAAGCAAAAGCCTGAAAATGTGTTACCTGGGAAAGCAAAGCAACCACATTAGGGAGTGAGAGCACAAAGCACACCGTGACATTTACAAGTGAGCTTGAGCTCACTCATTTGTATTTCAAAGGCCAGGTTGACACAAGGTATTTTTCTTGTTCTAGTTTTGGCTGTGAAGGGAATAATACACAATTTTGAGCGCTGCTGCCACTGTGACAGCTTTTCTGCAGAGTCAGATACAAAAACATTCAGCCTGCTTTGCTTGGAGAACATAAGGACCAATCTTGGAAAATCTCCCTTTGGCTGACATAAACAAAACCAATTTAGGAGACTTGATCATGTCCATACACACACCAACCCATCCTCAACTTCTTATGGCTAGAGTGAATAAACTAATTGTGTTGAGTGTCTCCCCTCCTTCAGGAACTTCACACTATGAAAGTTTTCCATCTTCAGAGCCTTCACTGACTGATGGTGACATTTAGTGACAAAACAGGCTCAAACCTTTGTGGCCTCCATCATACTGTGAGATGTTCTCCTTTGCAGGAAAGGCTCAGTACTTCTGATCCCACCAACAGCAGCAATCCCACCAGCACTGAACAGGCATAGCCCTCTTGGTGACAAACCACAGTGCTCCTTAGACCAAAAGCTGCCTCTTCAGCCCAGAAATCCAGTGTAATACTGAGCAGAAATACAGTTTACAGCCATCCCTGGACTGCCAGACCCATCAAGACCCTTGCTGGAGGTGGCAATATCCTGCTCTGGCATAATACCTACCTCAGCTGACAACCTTGAAACTGGAAGCCATGTACTTACCTGCAATAATTTCAGCCTCACATTTTGCTCCTAATAAACACCCAGCTGTCTCAAAGGAACAACCCATCCTCTCCACTTTTCACCTCACATATTTTATGCCTCTATTTTCAGGTCATCAGTCCAGGAACTCCAGAGCTTCTTGAAAACCTTTACTTGCCTACAACAAAGCTCATCACAATTCAACTGGGCAAATATGTAAAACTGACAAAGGCACAATGAGCCAGGTCTCCATCCCCTTGGTAGATACCATCATGACAATGTGGAAGCCTTAAAGAGATGCCATCATATAACAAAGACTACGAATGTCCAAGCAATAGAGATCACTCTCTTCTAAGCAGGACCAAAAGATGGGAACATTAAGTGGTCATTTTGCTCCACTGGTTCCCTCAAATCAGAGCTGACCACAAAGTTTCACTCTTCCTCCATGACGATCCCACAGTTAACTCTGGCTCCTTTCCTGTTCCTAAACATATTGGTGCTCTCAGAGTCCTTCTACCAAGTTTTTGGGTCCATGCATGTGACCCAAGCAGACACACTAGGAAAGCAAAATAGCAAAGTCAGGTGGGTGTTCAAGAAAGTAGAGGTGAATCAATTTGCGCAATTAATGACCTTCATATCTGCATCAGAATTTTCCTTTTAAGTTTGCCATCTAGTGCAGTTTCTCACACTGATCTTCTCCACCCACCCACACACTCCACCTCTGCCCCTGGCTGCTGTCTCCAACCTTCATCCACACCTGTGACACTCTAGTCATGGTCCAACATGTCTCTCCCTCTATTTCAGGGCAGTTTTATGCCCAGTTTTAAAGCCATTTTCTCCATGTACACTTTGACCACATTTGCAGACCCGTGCTCATTTGGGCACACGCAGCTCAGGAGCGTGTATAACTCAGGCATCTGGAGACTTCCACCAGCAGCTCCAAAGCCCCCACATCCCTCACCTGCAGCCGCCTGAAATGGTGCCCAATAGTTTGTGTCTTCCCTTGCCTGGGTGGAGCAGTGGCCTTGTCTGGGGATGAAGGGAAGTGAGACAGACCTGGCAGTGGACTGGTTGGACACCACATATCCAAGCCAAAATCCCACCACAAAAGGGAGAGTTATTTCCTTGTGACAGCACAGACAAGACAAGCTTTATATAAATCACATACAGTAATGCATACTGACAGAGAGCTGTATGTAATATATATATATACAGTATAAACCAAAATAACACCAAGGAGCATGGATGCCAAACAAGAGGTAAAATTAGTATATTAGAGAAGTGGCAAAATCTTATAAGAGAATGGAAAAAAAGCCTATTTTGAACAGTAATGAACACATTTCAAAAATATTGGATATTCTTGGCTTGGAGCCCTACATACCACAACATATGACAATCACATCAGATTGAAGAATGAGAAAAATCAGCCAGAAGGTCCACTGGAGATATCCCAAGAAAAACAAGGATTGCATGTGGTAGGGCGCTGCAGCAAATTAGTTCTTTGGCATCACAGAGCGCACCAGTGTTCTGTCTAGCCCAGGCTGCTGCTGAAATGCAACTTTCTGAAAGTCACACAGCCCTTACATGGCAAAAATTAGCATAAGCTCAGAAATAATTTCTCACAATCTATTCCTTGAAGGTTCATCCAACATTAAGGAGACAAAAAAGCAATGTTGACAGGGAATACCAGGATGCCATCCTCGAGATGTAACCCAGAGAAAGCTGAAATGTCAATAATGTCAAATGCATACAAATTGGAACCAAATAATACTGTTGTTAGCTCAATGACTTCGTAACAATCAAGTTAAGGAGGAAAAAGGAGATGGAAAATAAATGAAAATGGGCCAGACAGTTTTTACCACAATTGGATAATGTGTCCAAGGGCATTGAAGAGGGCAGATGAGCATCCTAAGGTTAGGAATCAACCCTGGAAAGACTTAACAGATCTTCTAGAATGGAAAAACTAATAAATGCAATGCAGTACTAATCTGTAATAAAGCAACTATAATATTAAACAGGAATTAATTAAATTCAAATTAAGGCACTACATATATTGATCAATAATAAGTGCAAAATGTAATCAGAATCACAGCACTCAAAAATTAAGACCTGCTACCAAGATGGGGACAATCACAGTGCATTTGAAGATGCATGTCTGCTCCACTCCTTATGGACATTAGCACTTTAATGCAGTACCTTGGGTAAAATACTGCCCCCAGCACTTTCTGAGGAGAAATCTGTGCCCAAGACAACAATGCAGCTCTGAGCATCATTTGCCCAGCTCAACTTACAGCAAAATTTTTTCCTAACTTTCCCATCCTTTTTGACACTGTTTTACTGGATTATTTGGTTATAGTTATGAGGGATGAATTGCAGGTGGAGGGTAACTTAATCCCTCTCTCCCTGGAGGAGTTCTACTGGCAGCTTGAAGTGAGGCACTGACCTTGGTTACTTTACCCTGGTTTTTTTTCTCCTGCAAGCAACCACAACAGAAACCTCAAGCAAAATTGTCCTAAACTCTCCTAGAGATTTGGAATTCAGTCCAACATGGGTGCTATTGAACTTCATGAAATGAACATCTTAAATAAAAAGATTTGTGGTGGTGTGCAGCAGTAAAATTGATTTTAAGGCCTTAACACGTCAGCTCATCAAGAGAAAGCACATTCATTAACTCCCAGCATGCTGGCAGTTTCAAAGATGCTACCCATGGCCAAGATCAGCCTGTTATCCCAAACACAAGCATTCATTTGCTGCTGTAGCCAGGAAACAGCTCCAAGTTTTATATTTATTCTCTGCTTCAGGGAAACAAGGACTTAATACTAAACTCATTTTACACACAAGCAACAGAAACATCAAGAAACAAGGGGGGACTGCTTCCTCTCTCCCTAATTTTAGCAGTCTGGAAACTGGGCATCTAATATGAGCCAAATGTTCAGAAAATTTCCATGACCATATAGGATCCTGGTCCAAAGCATTATTTGTTCCCACTCTTCCCACAGAATGCAAGTGGTGTTTACATTGGAAAAAACTTTTTTTTTAAAAAATTCACACTCCACTTCACCTGACTCTGAACTACAGCTGTTCAGGAGCTGTCAAGTCCACCAAACAGCATTTCAACTGGCACAGTAATGCTGGTACAGTATGTCCAAGTGGGTCAGCATTTTGGATGCCCAGTCAAACATTTCTAGTTTTGCTGTCTGACCTGCCCAAGGTCACTTGGGGAGTATGCTGCAACACCAGGGTGTTTCACACTCAGGCTTGAGCTCTGCCCCTTCTGGAAAATGAAACTGCTTTTATAGCCTTTATTTGTGCTCTCAGAAAACACACACAAAAATTAACCCCAGGAAGCATCAAGCTTTTTGGAGTTTGGGGTTTTTTTAGCACAACTGTTGAAGAAATATGAAAATTCAACGCAACAAGAGTTTTCCTCCATTTTCCTCCATGATCAAGTCATCTCTTCATGGATAACCTATGGGGTGTGGAATGTGCCAGCAATCCAACACAAGGAATGCCCTATCTGCCACTTCCCAGCTGGTTCTGCTCAACTGCCCAGCAGCCCTGCCCACACCAGGGGCACCATCACAGCAGAGCACGTGGAAAGGGCTGCAGCCTCAGATGTTCACCCAAAACACCAAGGCACTGGGAATAACATAAAAGAGTCAGAACCATCCCATTCATGCTCTTTGGGACTATGGCCAGTTAGCAAATCTTCCCAGGGAAAGATCATTTGTAAAGCACTGTCTATATAGGAAGATCTAATGAGTTAATGCCCATCACAAGGTATAGCTGATTCCTTCCCACAGAAGAATGCAATGCAGCAAGGATGTATTCCTGGCATGTCACTACATATTCTCAATTAGAATGAACATCAGCTCTCCTTCTCATGACCACAAGGAAAGACAAGATGGAAAACCACCACTCATCTCATCCCAAATCAGCAGCTCCCAGTCTGTCTGCTTGGCCTAGGAATGGAAACCCTTTCCTCCACAGATGAGCCCCCTTTACTGCTGTCAAAGACCTCTCAGGTCCTCTTTTGTGGAGGAACCCAATTGACGAATTCAGGCAAACAGACCCAAACAAAAGAGGGGGAAAAAAAAAAAAAAAAACAACCCAACACATGCAGCCATTTGGCAGTTTGGACCCTGTGTTTTCCTGCCCAATTTTTAATCCCCCTTTCCACAGGGTTATATTGGCATCATGTACCCTGCAGCCCCATCAGTGTGGACCCCTCAAGCCTCTCGGCTCCAGCTTCTATGCCAACTTCTCCAGAGAGGCACTGCTTTGGTTGGAAGTCGCACTGGGGCAGGCAGTTATGACTCAGGGTTACAGCTTGGAAGTAATGCTACCCCTGGGGCACTGGGATGTTAGCAGAATATACCCCAGTCTTCATAACCAACTCTTCTTGACCTCAGCCCCCTTTACTCCATATTAGTTTTCAATACATGACTTCATAATTCAGAAAATGAACACACTTTTCTTCAAAGGGATCAAATTTATTAAGGAAAAGCATCCACACAAGGACAATGTCTCGCCAGATGAGCCCATCTTTGCAGGACATGCTGCAGATCAGACATTCAAGATAAAAATACAGACAATACAAGCCACCTCTGAGAGCAGCTTTTTCATGCACGTGAGTAAACCACTCATAGACACCGTTAACTTTAGGAGGAAACAGCAGGACCAAGCAAACCATTGATGCAAAACCTAAAAAAATAAAAAGACCAGAAAACACCTGGTTCAACTAAATATATTCAGTCTGCAACTGGATGCCCTCCATGAACACAGAGAATCTCACAGAATGACAGAATGGGTAAGGCTGGAAGGGAGCACATGGCCACACACATGCAGTTCAAAGGAGACTGTACAGATCCATAGTGATGCCATGCTCTCTCTAGACACAGAGGTGCCACCACTGAATGTGGCAAGCTGCTGCTGAAAACCCCAGGAGCTGCTGCTGAAAACCATGTGGATCTTGAAGAGAAGTCTACAAGGAGCTGAAGGGAGACCAGATTGAACAATGTCATCATTTTCTTCCCCCCCAAACTTATAACAATGGCTCTGTGAGGATGTAACACCTCCAAAACCTTTGTTCAAACATCTGGGTGTAAGGATGGAACACACAGAGAGCACAGGGCTGCCCAGCCTGCTGCTTCATCCCCACCTTCCTATCCAAGCACCCATGTACACATTCATTGTCCCATGAAGCTACTTTAAAAGAAACAAAAAAGTCTGAAAAAGGAGACAGCTCAAACAGATTTTTATCACCACATCCTGCACATATCAAATGAAATCATAAAGAGGGAGGTGCACTCCATAAAATAAATAAGCAATTAACCCTCACAGTGAAAGAGTTAATGTCTTGGCTTTGGGTAAGGAGGAGAATGGCAGTTGGGGAAAATCTTATTAACACCGGGAAAATTAGTGAAACTGTCAATGAAGTGAAGCAGGTCACCTGCAGGACAGGGGAGCACAGGTGAGAGGTGGGGGGAGACCAGCCATCTGCAGCTACAGCCGAGCTGACAACACCCAACAGACACACGTGCAGGTCCAAATCAGCAAAAATACTAACTTTGCTAAAAGCTCTGGTTAAAATCCAGGCTGTAGAATTCGACTGAGGCAGAATAGGGGCAAGATGATCAGAGCAACAGCTCAGCACTGCTCCACCCTGCACTCAACACCACCAGGCTGAGTGCGGGACTATGGAGGGTCCTAAATCCACAGCATTGTCCCCATTTGAGCAGCCACCCCTTGGGCTGCAGCAATTGGTTGCATTCATGTATTGCTACTGCATCAAACGTGAGGCAAAGCACGGCCTAAAAGCTGTTCCAGGTGGGTTTAAACCAACCAGTCTCCTGTGGTACCTGTTAGGGCAGAAGCCCTATGTTCCTCACTGCCTCCATCAAGGAGGGCTTCAGCTGCAATTCACACACCGTACTGGGACTGGCATTGCCTTAGCTGGGCTCCGGTGAAACCTGGAGTAAGCAGGGACCTCCTCACCAAGACAGCAGAGCCCCAGCCCACCCTTTTCTCTCTATCTCCTGGCCTCTGGGCTTTGCTTTTTTCGCCTCTTTGTGAGGTCCTTGGGTTTGACAAAGTTATCTTCTCCTGTTGGACAGAACTGTTTTTTCTCAGGGCTGATCAACTTGTGTCATGCAAATTACCCAGGGTGGAGGTAAACCAAGAAAAGGGGCATTCAGATGGTTCCTTTTATGTTTCACAGATGATTTGCATCCTTATTCTCTGCCTTTAGGGCAACTCTCAGTTGACTGAACACCTGCTTTTAGCTGCCGGGAAGCACAAAACAAACCTCCTTCTCCACCCACCGCCAATTCACACCCCTTCCGAGTACTTAACTGGTGTCACTCGGGCTTGCAAAACCCTCCTCACTTCAGGCAAGCTGCTCATTTCATATTCGTCAAGATGGAGATGACAACATTCTCTTGCTCATGTCCCAGAGTACCAAAGCATCCCAGCTCAAGGAAACCCCAAACTCAAAGAAAGCAGAGAGCCTCACACCAGGCCACCAGTTTCGTGACTGTGCACCCATGAGCCCTGAGTATCCTTGCTGATATCCACGGTGTCAGCCCAGCACAAAATGCTTAAAAAAAAAACAACGGAGTGATAGTGAAAGCCAGATGGAGTGAACTTAATTGTGAAAAATCCAGAAAAACGTACAGCAGCCAAGTAAAAATGAGGTCGTTCCTTGGGAATCACTGATACTGCAAAAAGCAACCCCCCTTCTTAGACACAGCCCTTGCATCTCTCATTAAATTGCTCATCCTTAACATTAATTCTCATGGCAGTTCCAAAGAATCAGTTTATTCCTGCTCTCTGAATGGAAAGTTGGAGCACAGATTCAGAGCAAAGAGACCAGTGGCAGAAACAAGCATCAAATACAAAGGGCACCGTGAGTCTCTGCAACATCTTCTGGTCCCCAGGGCAGACAGACAGAAGGCAGGAGATGTGTCTGGCTCAGGCAAAGGGCCGTGACCACATCACTTCACTGACAGCTTCCCTTGCTATAAAAAGGAGAGATTCCTCTCTCTGGGGTGGCAATAAAAACACTCCAATTATTAGTAATACAGAAAAGCCAAGAGTAAATTGCAGAGAAAACATTAAATAAATGAAGAATAACACACACATTTCCTTTGCTCGCTTACAACTAAACAAGAGTGATGTACTACAGCAAATTGTATTTGTTCTTTGACTTAAAGGTGACAATCTTGATGTTGGACCATCATCATCAATCCCTATTTCTGAACAGGCTGCCCTCAGAGAACAAACATATTGAAGGCATCAGCAGAAGTATACCAAAAATCTTCCAGAGTTACCTCTGCTTAGGTACACCACCTTGTACACTTAAATTTCAACTGGTGTCAAGATTTATCCTCACTGCAGTGGGGATGAGCCAGAGCAGGCTGAACCCTCTGCAAACACAAGCAGAAAACATTTCCATCTCTCAAAGAACTAGGAGGGGAAGCAGAGGGGGTGGCCTAGCAAAGTCAGGCAGATGTTTGTGGTGGGATTTCCCCTGGCTGAGAGATGCAGTGATGTGTGCATAAGCTGTGGATGGAGATTCTAACCAACAGAGAGCTGACATGCAGTGTCATGGCCCCAGTTCTCCACAGAACCACACCTGGGGGATTCTGCACCTTAGCCAAGGTACCAGGATGTGGAAGCTCCCTCTACAGGTGTCGAGTTCCCATGGGGAGATGGCAAGCATTATTCCAAACCTTCCTGTGGCTGAAAAGCCACAAGCCACATCACTCAAAAAGACAAAGAGCAGAGCAGCTCCAGGGCTGGTTCCCAGGAGGTTACAGCGTAGCCCAAGCAGCCTCACTGGGTCTTAGTACAGTGGCTCCTGGGGCTGGAATAAACTCCTGAGGCTGGAATCATTTGCTGACTCTCACTGGGGCTGTAACAGCCAGTGTGAGATGACCCAGTTGGACTGAAACCTCCTCAGCAATCATACCCTATCCTTCAGGAATGTACATATGCTGCCAGTCAGGGTGTAGAAATGCTGAGAGCAGGCTCAGGCAAGTGGCTCACAGATTTAAGCTGTGTCCAAACCTTGAAGAAAATTTAAGGGCAGCTTAGGAGAGGCCAAGCTTTCATGCAGGCTTTGGACACCCGAAGCCACAAAGCAAGCACCCTGAACTCCAGTCCTCCTACACAGGGTACAGACATTACACATGCCTTGCAGACCCTACAACCAAACAAGCTGCCCCAGCTGTACTGACAGTGCAGATAAACAGGTATTGTAGGGAATGATTCAATCCATTCAGATGCCTACAGCAGGTCAGGGTCAGGCACTTCCTAAAAATATCCATTTCCCTCCAGCGACTGTAAAAGGAGGCAGGGGGGGAGTCCTCCTGGATCAGTAGCGGGTAATTGCAGCAGAGTTCTCTAAAACCAGAGGAGTAAAGTCCCCTGCTGTGAAGGCCAAATACAGCCAGAAGTAAGGCCTGTGTCATGCACAGATCTCAACATATTCCACAGTCTCCAGACCTTCTGAGACTCCCAAGCATAACAGCAGTCAACAATCCTATCAGCCCTGAAGAGGCAAAACACAGCAAAACCTGTACCAAAAGGAAATCTGGAGGATCAACAGAAGAGGTCTCACACAAAGGGTGCAGGGAAGACCAGGAGGGCTTCTATCTCCAGGCTTATGGGAGCTGAAAGACATCACCACTCACCTCATTTCCCAGGAAACCCTGGCATGATCTGACCTCCCTGTGACACACTCCTCCCTTCTCCTTTCTGCAGTCAACCGAGACCTATATGACATTACAACAAAAGAAATGTCAGCAAGCTCAATCTTGTCCCCTCCCTCCAAACAAAAACCTTTAATTTCCTTAATTTTTCAACATAAGGATGCAATGGAAACCAGTTATATATAAATTACAGCTTATATAAATTGCAGCTTATGTATGCATTTAAATATTTATATATCTATTTAATATATATTACCTATTTAAATATATACATATATACATATACATATATAAATATATAAATTAGTGAAAGGATGGGGCCCCATGCAAGTGGCTGAAGCAGCAACGAATTCCTCTGCAGCCACCAAAATCCAGGCATCAATGATGGAGCCCTAGTGCCTGTCCTATGCTGGACTGCCACACTGACCCAGCAATGTGGCATAAAAACGCATGTCAAGCTCCTCCTGAGATGCTCACTGCCAGCTTTAGAGCAATCCCTCAAACACTCCTACGGAGTAATGGGAGGAAACACAGACAGGAGTGCCAGGAAGCCTGGGTGGCTCAGAGCTGTGAGGAAAAGGAATGAAGGCAGCAGGCACCTGTTCCATGACCCAGAACATCCCAGAGGAGGACATGGGGTTTTCCTCGTGGTGACCTCCAGACATTGCTGACCCCTCTCCTTACAGCCCAAGGGTCACACAGGACAAGCCAGGTGGACATCAGACTGTTGTTCAGGCTCTCACTGCTCTGCTGGGTGGTGGTCCTTGTAGACTGTCTTCTCCCACCATGCAGATCCCCATCCTCTCCTTCTCAGGCCACGGAGTCCTTGTTGGACAGCCATAAATCACACAGCCACATATCAAACAGCTTTCTATCAAACAGCACAGGCTGCTGGCAGTGTGAGTGTGAGGCCGAGGAGGGAAGGGGACCTTTATCATCATCAAAATCTCCTCCTCACTCAGCCTACTTGAACCCAGCCACATTTGCACGGCTAAATTTGGGAGAGTATGAGAAGCATTCCCTTATAATGGGAGGTGGAGGAGGGACAAGCCGGCTTCTGGCCTTCTTTAACTCTTGCCAAGTGCTCTGTAATTCAAAGTCCATGTCAGGGAAGCCACCCCTGGCTGCACAGCAATGGCCTAGACCCAGCAAGCCTGGAGATCAGTGCCTTAACCCCTTCCAGTCAGCATCTGAGCTTGCCTATTTTAAGACAATAATAGAGTCAGGCTTTAGGAAACATTTCCACTGAAACATCAGGTATCCGGGAGGAATGTGGAAGGAATTCTGGACACCTCCACACATCAGCTTCAAATAGTGTGTTTGAAGCACCCTGCCCTGAAGGGATGCAGTGCTCAGCCTGGTACCAGCTAGCAACAATTCTCACCTTCAAACTCATTTAAGAAGCTGTGAATGACTATTTCTGGGTGCAAAATAGATAAACTACTCAGGAAAGACAGCATCAATACCTGCAGCAGGAAGGGGTCACCATTCCTGCCAGCATCTAGACTCATTAGCCCGACCTGCAGCACAGGCACCTATAAACAGTTACCACCAGGCTTTGCTTTTGAGATCCTAGGAGCAAATTAAACTTCTCTCTCCTTGTTGCTGGCAGGTACAGGAAGGAAAAGCAGATTACAGTAACCTTTCTGGCCTGTTCTCCATTAACACCATCAGCACCTGCACCCTTCTGCAGATGCCCAGAGAAATCTGCCCCTGGAAATACAATCCATGGAACATCTGGGGGGGAAAATGTGTTACTGTCCACACCCAACAAATGAACATTTTAATTAATCCCAGCGGGTTACAAGTCCAGTGGTGAGCCAGAAATTTTCCTCAGCATCCACACAGACATTCGAGGGAGCTTTTGAGGAATCCAGGCATGAGCCTGGGGAAGTGGCCAGAGACATTTCCCAAGCAATTCACACACACACAGAGGAAAAAAAAAAAAACCAAAACAACCTAGGCTTATTTTCCGTAGAAGTGGGCATCAAACGCTTTGACATCAAGAAGGATGATTAAAGACAGCTGAGGTGCAGGAAAGATTAAAAGAACTAAATATGCCCAACCTGGCTAAGCAATGAGTAAGAGGAGACATGATAAAAGACTCCAGGCATCTGAATGAAGGGAGTGGCGTGGCATTAAAGGACTGAATAAAATATCTTTCTGAGAAATGGATCCATCAACGATCTCTCAAGAGATAAGGTACAAGCCTCATTTTTTAGGCATTTATAAAACCGGTCGCCAGAACTGAGGTTTTTGAGGAGAAATCCACATTGCCCCTAGGGAACATACACCAAAGCTTTTTTACCTCTGCCATGGGGTGCTGCAAACAAGGACCTCAATGCCACCAGGGAGCACAGGAAACTTGGAATGGGGCAGGCGTTTCATACCACCTCACCCCAGAAGCAGAGATATGCCTTTTCAGTGTAAAATTAAAATTTAAAAACATACTTGATTTTTCACTCCTTATTTTTATTCAGCAGCCCTAATCCATGTTTCAGGTTCAGGGGGAAAAAAAGAGAAAAAATATGGCCACAAACCTGTTAAAAATGAGCAGGTCTGGGGATCTAATAAGTACTAGATACTTTTTTCTCCACAGTAAATAAAGACATATGGCATGGCACCAAGGAAGCAAGAGGCTGGACTGAGCTGGGCAGAGGTGTTCCTGGCATCTGCCAGGCCAGCAGCTCTCTAGACACAGCCAGACACAGCACACACATGGGCAAGGTGACAGAATCCTGGGAAGTTTTTCAATACCTGGCTCTGATGAGATCATACCCTTCAGTCTAAGTACCCTCTGACCCTCTGAAATCCAGGGATCTGATACACCTTATAAAGATCAGAAGTGAGCCCTAAGGCCTGAGTAAACCACCCAGGAGGAGAGATAAACCTGTTATGCTGGCTTTTCCCCAAAAAGCCAAGTAATGCACACCTAACTATCAACTCTGTGAAGCCAAACCCGTGGGTTCTGTGTAATTTCATGTCCAGCCATACCAGGGTCTTCTGAACATTCCCCCATGGCACAGAGTGGGGCCACCTAGGGAAGGAGTTTGACCTGGCCAAAGCTATTTGCTAAATGCAGATACATACATATTCATGGTCAGGTTTCTACCAACACCAGCTTAGCAGTTCATCTGATGTGCCAGGGGATTGCAACTGACCCCAAAATGTTCTTTCAGGTGCTTCTGCCCTGATATTGCTAATAGAACTCAGCCACTGAGTATGATTTACAAAGCTCAGTGGTATCCCAGATTTGGGTACCTAGAGACTTCTTTTTCCCCAGTTGGGAAAAGCCAGAAGACATTGCCAGTGGTGTAATTTTAAATCACAGTTAAATTCACACAATGGCCATGTATCCTGTCCCAGCTGCCACTGGCCCCCCTCAAGGCAGAGCAGTTGAATCGAAGAGGAAACTAGATAGGAAAAAACACAAAAGGTGAGCAATTTTCATCTAATTAATTCCTTAAACCAGTTCAGTGGGGCTCAGGCAAGTACTAGAAATCTTTCCCCTTTTGGCATGAACGAGATCAGCTGAACTGCAACATGTGACTGCAATCCAAGGCAACCTTTGTTTGTAAGACCAAGACTGGATCTTTTTAATTTTATTTTTTCCCCTTTCCCACAGCAACCTCCTAAGTCTGCAAATGCCTTTCTCTATGGGAACAGGAGATCCACCATTAATTGACCAGTGAGTTTTATTGCAGAGTTGAAACAGGATGTTCACAGAGGATTTTAATGTGGGTTTTTTAATAAGTGGGACATTTTAGTAGGCAGTGTATCTTCTTGCTTTATGCTTACTTGTTTCTTTGGGAGGCCAAAGTACAAAATCAGGCTGCCAGATTAATTTTATATACTGAAGAAACATGATTTTGTTCTACCCAATTATAAAAAGAGAACATAAAAAGACCTGTTCAAAGTGGAGGAAACTCTGCTCCTTACGTTTGGGATGAAAAGGGAAAATTAAATCATCTAAGATTATTATACCTTCCATCAAACCTTTGTCTTCCCACAGAACCAGGTGCTTCCATCACTGCAGCAGCACTGATGCTGGAGATCCCCTGGCTCAGGGTATCACCACCACACAGAATTGAAGGTTTGCAGGCTGCATTTGGACAAGTCCCTCCCTTCCTTTTGATGTTAATTTTGGGTATCCCTGCTCAGACCACGACTGCAGTTTTACTCTGCTCTCATCACGAATTCAGACTGACAGCCACACCTGGCAGCTCTCACAGCAGGCGTGGCAGGAGGACATAGCCCCTCTCTGACCCAACTCATCCTTCCAGGAACAAATCTGGAGGCTGGAAAAGGAAATGTAAAATTCTTGACTTGTGCAATTCCCATTACAGGGGAAGTTATTTTTTCCCCATTCAGAGAGTTAATAAGAAACAACTCTCTCTCAAAACACAGATTGGTTTCTACTCAGAAGAGTAGACTGGGGATAGTCCATGCACTAGAAAAAAATAAATGCAGAGAGCTCCCACAGGATGAGCCCCAGGAGGGAGCTGTGTGCTGGGAAGCAGCCAGTTCTCCATGTCCTTCCCAAGAAATGCATTTCTCATCCTGACACATACATTTTGGTACATCCACTCCCACTCAGCAGAGCCTTTGTCGGCATCCATTTCCCCTGGATATTTTACAAACGCTTATCCAGAGCCTCCCATTCTCACTCTCTCATAGGGCAGTAACTGCTATCCTGTTTTTGCTCCAGTTTTGAAAAGGTGCTAGAGAGAAATGAGTGTTTTTCATGTTTCAGAAAGATGGGCACCTCTGTCTGAGCTGGCAGCAGCTCCTCTGCTGAGGGAGAGGGGATGCACTTGCCCTATGCACAAAACTCCTGGAGAGGGAATGGAGCAGGATGTAAGTGCCTGGACTGCTGCTGGTAGTCTGGAAAGAGTTACTGCTGGGCTGGGGTGAAGAATGTGAGTGACGCAGCAGCATCCTGCAGGGAGAGAAGGGAAAATTAAANAAAAAAAGCCTTACAAAACCTCCAGCTCTTTGGCTGAGGTTCAGGATGACTACACTTTTACTGTAAGTGTTTAGTAACTCAGACTCACATAACCCTCTCTGCCCACTTGGGGCCATGAGATGCAGCTTACAAGCTACAAGAAAAACTTCACACACACACACACACACACACCCAGCTGAATCCCTGTCCAAGGGAGGACAAAAAGCCTTTAACAAATTAAGCTGCATTTCCCAGTTAAGCAGAACTCCATTGCTATTTATTTAACAATTTTAAAGTGTTATTTTAGCCTTCCTGGTTTGTGTGTGTTGAGAGATTGTTCCTGGGACAAGAGCCAAAGTTGCTTAGAGCAACCCGGCAGCCAGAGAGGAAGGGGAAGGCAGGACAGAAGAGGGGAGGAGGAAGATGCCAGGGCAAGGCTTCACTGTGGTCACTGCAGCCCCTGGCCACAGAGCTGGAGGGAGGTGAATAGAAAACTGGGGACAATAATGGGGAAAAAGAGCTGGGGTGGAGAGCTGTGTGTGCTCCATCACCATTCAGTGGCTGTAGAGGTTCCCTGCCTTCAGCACCCCGAGCAAATGTGTGGGGAGAGGAGCAGGTGAAAGCAAAGCTATGGCAGTCCTACACACACCAGCATCCACCCCAGGAATGCCACACAGCTCTCTGTGGGTACCATCCAGGAGAGGAGCTGATCCTGCCTGAGAGATGCTCTTACAGGAAAACTGACCAGACGATGGATGACCCACCTGGTCACAAAGGCTGTTTGGTATCCACCAGCTCAGAATGCCCAGCAGTACCAACAGCCCTGGAACAAATGCATCAAGGGAAAAACAACATTAAACATCTCCTGTGGCTATCAGACGAGTCCCACTCAGACCTGCATCCTACCCCTCCTGCCATGACTGTACTTCCAGATTGGCTTCCAAGAACATCTCTTTGCATGAAGTATTAGTCCTGTGAAGTCACCAAAGCCAAGATTTCATCCTTACATGTAATTATATTCACCACTGTTATTAACATAACAGATCTGTTCCTTGAAAAGGGACTTCAAAAGAGGAAGTTAGTTGTTATTAGGCTGTCTTCCTTTAAAACATTTTAAAAAGCTTTTTGCCAATGTCTTTGCAGTTCTGCCTTTCACCCTGTCCTCTGAAGTCCAGCAGTTGCTAGACTGCACTTCCTCATTTAGAGCTGATGCTGTTGAGTCACCTGTACAGCACCCTGGGGTTTCAGGAATGCAGTTCGGAGCCCTCAGCATCACCCAAACCACCCACTGTGTTTTGCAAAATATGGGTTTTCTGTGTGTCCAAAGACACATCCCTGATGTCACTAGAGCTTTGCTGACCCTACTGAAGAGGTCTGCAGCTCCACTATCAGCAGTCCTGCCACACCACCCTGCCATCAGTAAGCTTCATGTAGTGGTCACTCCTGCATCTGGTAACATTATATGGAATTTGACTTCTTCCCTGAGTAAGCCCCAGCCTGTCAGCCTGGAAAAGGTAATGATTAGTAAAATACTTGTTCTTTTCTTCACTTTCTCTTTTTAAGATAAATTACCATGCTTCTTTTATTTTTTAAGCAATCGAGATCAGCACAAGTCAGATTCAGCACCAACATGTCAAACATGTCAGAAGCAAACATAGTAAGCTTTTCTTCTTCTTCCAGGGGAATTTTAGCATTAACAAGACTGGAACTGAGGCCTAGACCTTCCTAGCAAGGCTCACATCTATATCCTCCAAGATCATGGACACAGACACTGTGCTTTGAGCTGTGCAGAGATGCAGCAAGGCAAGGGAATCCTGCAGACCACAGGGGAAAGCTCTGCAGCCTACAAAAAATCAACCAGACATGTCCTGTAGGTCTGCCTATCTATGATCTCCCCCTTCAAGGCACTTCTATATCCTCCAGTGATTTCAAAACCCAGCACACAGTTTCAGCTTTGATGCTCTGTGTTCTCATTATCAACCAACCAACAGCAGAATACCCTTTCTTCTTTCAGTAAACCCCCTTTTTTTCCCTAGGGATAGAGCTGGTTGGACAGAACAGACCAGGAATTTAGCATTTCATCATAAACCTACGTATCAGCTTGAATCACTAAGGCTTGCACAGCCCCAGCACATTCCCATCAGCTGCAAACACCAGCCCAGTAACATCCTCGTCAGGCAGCAGTTGCAGGGGTATTTGGTTTAGAATCCACAGCAGAGGAAATCATCAGCTTACATCACAGCACAGAGTGACCAATTTGTGGTCAACCAAACTACTCCCAAGAGCCAAAAAGCCAAGTGCAATGCAGTAATGACAGAAATTTGGATTCCAAACATCAGGAGGCGTTGAGATACTCAGACTCAGCAGGACTGACAGGGGCAGAAACCATGCCAAAATCTGGATGCAAGGACTGCAGAAATGCTGGGCTGGGAGGGAAGTCAACCAACCACCAAGCCCTGAACCCTCTCTTGGCTTGTCTTTGTGCTGCTCTCCAAGGCAACACCAGCACAGCCCTGCCAAGAGCAAGCAGGACTCGGCTGCAGTTCCCAGCGCCGAGCACCACTTGCCCCAAACCCGGGAAGGGCTGCTGTGCTGCTAACAAAGAGGTTTCTAATGCTTTTTGGGTCACCTCCAGCATCACTCACACTCCCTCAACACCACCAGGAGCTGGATCCCACACTTTGAGAAATGCCAGCCTGCCCCACTGCTACCAGGCATGATGGAGACAATGCAATGGAAGTGCCCAGAGAAGGAATTCCCTGTATGCAATTTTTGTCTAGTCCTGTCTTCAGACACGGAGAAACATTGTGTGCTGCACTTTTCACCTTCCTGAATGTCTCAAATCTGCTGTGCTCCCTTCAGGTCTCAACTCTACCAGGTGCTCACAATCTCCAGTTCCTCTCCTTGCCCTCCTTCCTCCTGCATGCTGTCTGTTGTCTGTGTGGCCATAGTTTGAAATAAATTTGGAGACACTTCAGCTTTTTTTATATTAAAGAGAAATTCCTTGTTCCAGCTCACAGAGCGGATACAAGTTGTGCTACACAACTGACCACACAATGAGCTGCAGCACAGTCAATACCAGGAGAGCACAGATACTTAGCTCCAAAACTACTGCTGAAGACAGCATACCATCAAGCCACAGCCTGACACCTGTGGGCTGTTGTTTTTTTGTTGTTTTTGGTTTTTTTTTGGTTTTTTTTTTCCCTACGTTTAACATATGCAAATTTTCCAGCTATTCCTCATAAGCAAATTTTCCCAAAGAGAAGCTTCATCTTCCCAAGCTGCCTGCTTTCATATTTAAAACAGGGGGGCTGAGACTGGATGCTGTGTTTCAAACAGGGCTTTATAGAGCAACAAAGATTGAAGAGCTGGAATTATTACATTTGCCATTTTTGTCTGAGCTATTCAAGATTTACCTGTCTTGTAACAGCATCTGACTGTAATTCACAACCAGCCTGTAATTCACTGCAGGTCACTGATCCCTTTCTGTAGTTAACCTGCTCATTTTGAGAGTTACTGCTCATTTTGGGTATGTGCATACGTTTTCCAAGAGTACTGCTTTGCACTTGTCTTTATTGAATTTATTTTTCTTACCTTTAAACTAGCCTTGCAGCTCATTAAGGGAACTGTAAGAGAAGATGTTATGACCTGAAGTACCTGCAATGTCTCTGGTTGCATTTCATCTCCTGTATCATCTGTAGTCTACCATCTGATCTTCTACTGACCCTGAAAATGACCTCCTGATCCAAGAGAGAACTATTTCTTTTAGTTTCTTAAGTACCAACTTACAGTGATTTCCCAAGTTTGTTTACTGAGCGGTTGGGATTTCCTCAAGAACTACTCTACAGCTTTCCACACTTCTTTGGTAAAGTCACTGAAATACAGACTTGGTATGAGACTGCCTAGCAGTTCTGCAGGCTCTCCATCCTTCAGGAGAACTTGGCACATCAAGAGGTATCACAGCTAAGGGCTGGCACTCAAGAAAATATGAGTTCTGAAGTTACTTGAAATTTTTTTTAAGTCAGGTTAAGCAAATCATCCACTCCCCATTTAGGATCAGCATCACAGTTTTTCAAGTCTCACCTACCCAGCTCTCTCTTGCTATTTCCCATGGCTGAGCTAAGACTTCAGGGCTGCAGGCACTTACAAAGAAAAGCTCATGCCCACTGGGTTAAGAGTTGTTATTTTCATTAACTTTAAATCATAAATATGATTTCCACTTGAAAAGGGAACACTTCATTTAACAGACACTGTGGCTCTGATGGGTAATGAAGGGTTTTGAAGGAAATTAAAAAAAAGGAGGCAAGGGGCAAAAGAAAAATAACACTTCCAGAAAATTTTCTGAAGGAAATGAATAACCACATGTTATTAAATGATAAATCACAGTCCTCAGGAAGTGGCATTGTCTGTGGTCTATTTTTAATGAGAATATACCCATCACTGGCATAAGGGCTATATGGGACAAGCCTGCAGACAGTGGGAGTGCTCACTGGGAGCCATCATCTCACTGCTGCTATTCCCATCACTTATCAGCAACAAAAACAGGATGAAAAGAAAACTGCTTAGAGGAAAAAAAATGCACCCAGGTCAACAAACAAGGGCTACTGTTCTCCATGGATGGAAGACAGGAGGAAACACTAGAGATCAAGTTGAGGCTGAGTAGAGTCTTAGGCTTTGCTTGTTTTCCATGTGTGAGGGATGCACATGAAGCCACCAGGAAGCAAATGACCTCCCACATGCACTAGCATCCTCTCTGTCCCCAAGATGGGGGCACATTAGGCACATGGCCACAAGAAACCTCTGGGCCTCTTTTCCTCAGGGTTTGCCACCAACACAGAGTTTTCTGGGGAAGCACCTGATGCTGCAGCACCACTGCTGCTGAACACTTCAAAGGTGTAATTAACCTTATTTTATGCTGATAAATGAGTCCCAGATTCCTGTGGCAAAGTGACTCGCCAGGGAATAGGCACACAGTGTCAAGGGAAGGGAAGCAAAAGGCAGCAGAGCTGGCTGGAGGTCAGCTATAAGTACAGCCTCAAAACCAAACTAAATCAGAGGGATCACAAGTTCCCAGACCCAGCCATTAGGCAGCAAGACTCCCTGCACACAACTGAAGGGACCATTCCTGGCATCTTATGCAATGACCAACTCTCCCAAGGCCCAGCCAAGCACTGCCAAGCCCGAGACACCGGGTTCAGCTGCAGCCCACGTTCCCCATGCGCTCAAACGTTCTGTCCCAACATCACACACCACCACAAACCTTCCAGACTGCAGCAGCAACGAGCAGGAACCCATGGCCAATGTGCTGAAATACCATGCACTATGCCTCATTTTACTTGAGGGTGACCAGGCTGGTTCAGGAAGATTGTGGAGTTCCCATCTGAGGAGATCTGCAAAAGCCACCTGGACATGGTCCTGGGCACCTAGCTGTAGCTACTTACCACCCGCACAGGTCCCCTCCAGCTTCAACCGTCCTGTGACTTTTTAATTGCAAGGCCAACTGCATTGCAATCCTTCACTTTCATTGACCCACAAAAAAGACTGTAATTATTCAGTTTCTCAACTATTTCTGACATTCTTTCCATAGATGAGGTTTAAGCCTTTTTTTCCTCTTTTCTTTTTAATAGGAGCATAACCCCACAGTTCGCAGCAGATTATAAAACATGCACACACACATCACTCTTCCAAAACAGCATTTGAAAGTGTTTGTTTGATTTTTTTTTTCCTCCCACCCATAAACCACCACCCTGCTGGTCTCATTCATTGTGTGGCATTTTGCAACGAAGCGTAAAAATGGTATTAATCATAGCTCTGAAAAAACACAAACTTCTTCTCTGAGGTTTGAAATAACCATTTGGAAGAAAAACTTCCAGGAGCCAGAAGGACTGACAGGGCTGGAGACTGAAGTCCTTGTTTTCAAAGGCCAAGTGTATCCCAATATATCCCTTGGACGGTTGCCCCAAACCAGAGTTATAATACTTTATTCTTCAGTTCAAGTAGCAAGAAGGAGATTTGGTACAAAATCAGGACAAATACCTAAGGGAAATAGGAAGGAAAATGTGTGGTAAATCTAATGGGAGGCCTGAGCTCTAACTGCAGCTTTGGTGAGAGTGTCTGAAGCCTCAGCTGCCTCTCATCTCCAGGATGTTGCAGCCAGAAAGACCAGATCAGGGTACCCATCTCTCACAGGCAGCACCTGGGCATCACAGACAGTGTGCTGGCACTCACCCATGGTACAGTGTTGCTTCAGCCACAGGCAGAAGCACAGAGATCTGCAAATGCTATGCCAAAAAATAAAAATCATTATCATCTTTATGTTTTCTGGCCAAACACCACTGGAGAAAATTACCTTCTACATAAATCAAGCTCTTTGTCCACCTCTGTAGATTCAGTGCCTCTCACAGAAGGGGAGCTTCTGTCAAAGATGGAGTCAGAAAAAAACATTAAGCTCTTTTTTAAGATAGATGTTTTAGTAGAGATTTGCCAAAGGCTTTGGAATCCCTCTGCTTCAGTGCTAAAACATTAATAATTTAAACATCTTCTTTTAAATTAGGAAGGGCACTAAAAGAAACTATTGAAAGAGAAACACCATCAAGCTTGTCACCACCTCCAACTCAAATACTGACATTTTCTCTCAAACCTCAAAAGAAGTTTCAACAACCTGACAAATTAGAAATTTACATCTTTCTTGCCTGTCCTTCCCTCACATTTTCTCCTCTGCCATTAATCTTCCAGGCAAAGCAGTTGACCACAAAGAAAGGGCAAACCAATCATCCTGGTACAGAAAGACCCAGGATGCTGTAATCAGGGACAGGGGCAATGCAAGCAGTTGTAAAATGTTTCACAGGGCATGGCAAGCATTTCATGTTTACTGTTCTGTTAGTGGGATGGGATGGGATGGGATGGGATGGGATGGGATGGGATGGGATGGGATGGGATGGGATAGTTGGAAGGGACCTACAACCATCATCTAGTTCAACTTCAAGTACTTTGTGTTAGAAGAGCAACACAGAGCAAGACAGAGGGAGAGAGAAAATAATTATTTTCTCTTCTTTTTAATTAATAATCCCAGACTCTTGAGTAGGTGAAGTTCCCTGCTTATTCAAAGCCTGTCTCAACTTCGAATGCTTTCCTTATCAGCACATTTCATTCTTTCCTATTCTTTACAGAGCTCTGCAAAGTGAAAAAAAATGTATTATCTCCATATTTAAGACAAAAAAAGGCTGGCAGAGATAAGTCTACCTCACTATCAAGGTTTCTGCAAGAGCAGGAACAATGTGGCAACCCAAGATCCATGCTGTCAGCACAAACCCCATCAGGGACCCCACCTCCTTCAGCAGCAGCTGGCCCAGGCACAAAGCTCTGTCCTGGTATCAAGGTGGCCAGATAAAAGCACACACTTGGAGATACATCCCCCTCTCCCAAGCAGATGTGTGAACTTCAGATGACCAGTCCAAATTTGCAAAGATGTGTACGGCCAGGCTGAACCATCCATTTACTCCTCTCTTGAAGAAAACCTCTTTGAGTCCCCAGTGCAGCCATGTAAGCAGTGGAAAAATGCAACCTTATGCCTCTCCAAAGAATGCTTAAACACATCCTCTTCCTCAGGGATGGGGAAAAAAAAAAGAGGATTAGCTATTCAAAACCTACATGCCAGGCAATCTGGTGACCAAGTGCCTTCTTCCAATAGCTTTTCCAGACAGTCATGAACTTTAAACCATTTTTTTGTCTCCAACTCTCAGCAGCTCCTAAACAGTGTGAGCTAAATATTTATAGAAGAATCACTGTTTGTTTAAGTTTCAATCCATACTTCCCGAGGTCCAATATGCCCAGATCTTGAAATGACAGCTGATTATAGAAGAGCCTGAAAACACCACAGAGGGGACGCTGAGACTTACCAGATCTTTTCATCTGGATGCTTTCTTCACTGGTTCTCCCAGGGAGCCTTTCCCAGCTTCTTTCAAAAGAAGAGGAACCGCAGCTCTTGCCAACCCAGGTCCATGTTACATCAGACACTTTGGCACAGCTCTGCTCAATGACACAGAGCCCCAGGTTTTGGGGGGTCCCCACTGTGCTCCAGAGCTAGGCACATGGACTGCTGCTGGAAATGCAACTGAAGCACCCAACCTGCTGAAGAGAGGCACCAAGGCATGGGGACAACACCCCAACACCAGTGCCACAGGTGGGGCACAGACAACGTCTGTCAGTTCAGCTTAACAAGTTCTACCCTGAACCATCTCTTCTGAAACCAGCAACACCTTTTCCAATTTACTGGAAAAAGTGTCCACTCCAGTGGAACAAAAATGTCCTCCCATACCTTACAAAAGAATTAAGGACACCCAAACTTTTTGCCTAACTGAACAGCCTGTCAGAAGCTGAAAAGACACCTGTATGAGCTGACACACTACTGCTATAAGCCAGCCAAGTCCAAGGAGTCAGCTGCTTACTATGGTGTTACACAGTTTCATGGGTGAGGCAAGAAAAAAATAAGACTGTGCTTCATCCCCTTCAATCGTGTGTTGTCCTTTTGGAATATAACTGGGGACTGATCACCACAAGAGAGCACACAAAATGCAAGGGTACCAAGCAGGCACAGCTCTATGCCAACACATCCCAAACGAGCATCTCACCCCACAGACCTCAGTGCCCAGCTTGGCAACCTTCTAGAGGGACAGCAAAGACCCAAGCAAACACACTTCCAATGACCACCCAAGGCTGGAAATTCTCTTTTTTTCTTTTTCTTTTTTTTTTTTTAATGGTTTCACATACAAGCTCCTGCACGAAGAACGAAGCAGAAAGTGCTTACTCCCCTCAGATGGGTGAGAGGTTGGGGTGTCTTTGCTAAAGTCCAGCTACCTCAAACCAGCACCTGCCTTGAACAGTCCCTCAGATGACTGGATGTTGCTGAAGAACTCAAAACCCCCACTGACAGCTTTGCTGTGCCTATCCCATCAAGATTAATTCTTCCACTGCAACAAGATGGGACTCAGCCATGCTTCTCTGACCTGGGGTTCTCCAAGGGATAGCAGGACTTACCTCCCTTGCACAGCGTGTTTCAAGGCATTTAGCCCCAATAAAATAGAAAATGTGGTGTTTCAAGCTAGAGGATGACTTTTGACATCAGGTGGATCGCAAGGACAGGTTTGCACACTCATCAGGAATCTCAATATTCAGCATTAATGCCTACGCATGGATGAAGGGTTGTTCCCAATTGTGGAAATGTCTGTGCCAATGCCACACATGCACTCACAGCCCACACCATCCTCACACGTATTTTCTATCCAGATGTGCCTTTGCACACACACATACATGGGAAAGTGACATGAAGCCTCCTCATGTGTTACATGCATGTGAATATGCAGGNCACACACACATACATGGGAAAGTGCCATGAATCCTCCTCATGTGAATGTGCAGAAGTACAGAGGCCCACCACAAGCCAGCCATGCTGGCAGATGAGACTAAAGAGGAGACTGCAACAAGAAAGCTGGAAATAATGACAAGCCCTTTCACCAGTAAAACTGCAATTACCATCCAGCACACAGCCTTGCATCTCTGTGGAGCAAGCAAATCTCCTTATTAGAGAGATACCTCTACTGTGATCTGACTTTAAGAGCAAGGGGAGGAACTGCCTCAGCTTTTCCATGTTTTATTTCTCTGACTCTCATTCCCTGTTATTGGAAGCCCAGGCATCACCATGCACATCACCAGGGCTGCTGGCTCCACGGGAACCATGGCTGGGAGGTTGAAGGCACAAGCTTTCAAAACTGCAGCTGGTCTCCTCCAGCATCACCCACACATTCAGCACCATGGAGTTGGCTTTACTGATGCTTCATGGAAGAAATTTTTACTAGGGCATAGAAGAGAGACACTTTTCTATTTTAATTCACCTGGCCCTAAAAAAGAAAATAAAGGGGAAAATAAAGAAGAAATACAGCCCCCCTCTTTCCCTTTTTACATAAATATTGGATCTGAGCACTTTATGCTTCTAAGAAGTTAAAAATAGGAAATAATATCAAGTCTGTGTGCTGCATCTTTTATCAAAGCCCTTTATAAACATCAAAACCAGCTCCTGTGCACTCTTTTATACTTTCCTGCTGTCATTCACAATTCATAAAAGGGGTCTACAGAGATACAAAGGGTAAGGCACTTTCCAGTACTGTCACAGAGAGTCTGGGACAAAAAAACAGCTTTTCCTCAAAGCTCTGAAATCTAAGAGCAATTTTATGACATAATGTCACTTTTAGCACAAGAGATGAATAATATATATTCAAAATATAATCACACTTTCATAAGTAAACAACGCTTTGCAGTGTCAAAGCTTTTCAGCAGCAGTGTCAAGCCTTTGCAGAAGGATCAACAGTGCAATCACCGAGCACCACCAGGAAGCAAACACTGCAAGAACACACACATGTTTAACCAAAAGGCAGGGTCTCTCTGGCCAAACTCCATCTGCCTTCTCTAGAGACACACATCCAGATCCCCTCTACAAAAAAAGGGAGGTAGGGAGATTAACAAGGTGACCCAGAAACCCCTTACACATAAACTCGACTTTGACCCTGCCATCTCTGGAGATGAATGATAAATCCAAACCTCCTCCCCACCCGAAAGATGAGCAGGCTTACACTCAACTATATTCAAGAGATATGAGCATTAATTAACTCCAACACTAAAAAAAACATATTTGAAAGATGATAGCTGCTAGAATATTCATGACTCTTACCCAGACTGTTTATATAACTGGCTATGAAGCAAATCCTCCACGTAAAACATGGCAAACCTGACAGCATCATTTACTTGTTCAGCATCTTTTCCACACAAGGCAAATTCCATAATTTGTGGTCACCACTTTTTTTTTTCCTGCCCTGTACATAAGAGTTAAGAATTCGTAGGGAGGAAGTGATAAACCCACGATAAAAAAAATTCCAGTGAACAGTCAGCATTATCCTAACCAAAAAAGAATTTCCTCCTTAGTCATCCACAGGCAGGGTAAGCCAGCTCCCCCATGAACTACAGAAGAGCAGGGAAAAAATGCTTATCTGGGAAATTACTTCTCTTCCTAGTACCTTGGTACTTAATTTTTAAGCAGGGCAAGGGTCAAATGAAAACCACCTGATGGTGATAGAAATGGAGCCCTGGACAAAACTGCACAAGGGCCACCACAAAGAGGTGCTCTTTGCAAAAAGCTTAATGAAAGCCAAGAGATGGTGCCAGTGGGGAGGATGGTAGCAATTCCACATCCATGTGCCACAGGAATGCTGCCAGTGGCAGAAGGGCACATCCAGGCTGTGCAGGGGGCCAAGCCATGGTAGTGTGGGGTCTCCAGCATCACCCAGCTCCCCAAGGAATGCCCCCAGCCAGACAAACTGGGCTGCCCAGCCTGGGCTGAAGGTACACTTCTAATCAGGATAGTAAGAGATCCACCTTCCAGAGGCACCAGGGCTGGAATGCAGCTGTGCCTTATGCCCCAAACTTTTCTACAATAATCGTTATAAATATAGGTACTGGTTTTTGTTGCAAACACTCAGGCCCATTTCTGCAGCTGGAGCCTCAGGTCTCTAATCTGACCTCCTGGCTTTGACACTGCAAAGATAAAGAGGAGGGAGTACAATGATGGTACCCTGCAAAAGTAGAGCCAGGAAACTCACAGGATACCCAAAATAGTGCCAAGGAAAAACTAGGAGGCTGGGTTTGATTCCAGCTCAGGAAACACCCTGAGAATAAAATATTGCCCAAAATGGCATTTTGTGTTTCTGAACTGGGCTCCACACTGCAGGACAAGAAGATTAGGCAGATGCCCTCCCATGGTGGCAGACTGGCCCCATAGCAGCCATTCCTACTCGGCAGTTTTTGCCTGCTGCCCTATGGAAGCAACCAAACCAGCTTGGAGATGATTAAGGCTTAATCAGAAACTCTTCAGACCATGTCCAGTTCACAGCTTTGGGATGGTGCAAATCCTGCCACCTTTACCAAGAGCCCCTCCAAGGGCCTCTCACAGCCCTGGGATGCCAGCCAGCTTTGGAGGCTTTACATTTTCGTGGCATGAGACAAATTTTGCTAAGAGTTCCTCAATGCTAATCCACATAATGCTGCTCAGCAGCTGGGAGCACAAGAAAACAGCCTGTCGACACCTTCAGCTCTGCACAGAACCTCTCAAAGCAACACAAAGGATTCAGAAGCCAAGGAGATACCTCTTTCTTTCTTGCTAGCATTAACAACATGTCTCATGATAGGTCACTGCTTCTTTGCAACCTGAAGAGCACAGTAAGTCAGCAGATAGTTCAGTATTTCTGTGAATAGTAAGTCAGCACCTGCAGATGCAGGCGTTCATGGAAAAGCAAAGATCACACATAAAGGAAGATTTCTATTCTGAGAGTAACGACTGGGATGCTTTGGTTAATACAAAATTCCAAGCAAGGTCTTAAAGCAATCAATAGAGGATCATTAAAGACATACTAGGATTATTCTATATGTTTAAAAATATAAATATATTTATTTACTTATATAAACAAACAAAAATATGGCCTAATGTATGTCCAGTTACATGCCCTGCAGTAAGGGCACAAAGTTTGGACACAAATGGTGTTCATTAATAAGTGTTCCAAAGGAGGGACAGCCCTTAAAGGAGAAAAAGCATGCTGCAGAAAAGATTGATGTTTTTAGCATGAACTAAGGACTAAGATCCACCCTTAATTTGCTTTGCTCATGTTCACTTTGATGAGCAAAAGTCAGCCTGTGCAGGATGAGCACAGGTGGATCATCATCCCTCACTCTGAGCACGTTCTCTTCCAAACTCCCCATGCAGGACAGGAGAACAAAGATCAAAGCAAAATTTCATCATTGCCAGCTTCAGCATTTTCCTCAAGCAAAGGAAGATGTGAATCCAAAGATTCAGCTGTAAATATTTTTAAAGTGGCAAATGGACTTTTGGAAGCCAAAATAAGAATCTTTAAAAGCACTAGCATTTGCTGCCCCCAACCCTCACAAATCCAGCCTGCTGAAGTGGTAAATGAGGTAGCCCACAAACTGACAGATGAAACTAGCTTCAGCCCCAATTCCAAAACACGGGGAAGTCATTTTAGAAGCAGAAAACTATCAAGCAAGAGACAGCACCTGTGGATTAAAACCTCTTCCTCTTGTCAGGCTTTGACACATCTGACTCACAAAACCATAAAGTACGACTCCCTTAAAAAAGCCTCATTGTCAAAATTTTTTATAGCTTTGAGGTTATATTTTATCCTTAAACCAATAAATACTTGCAATTCCTTAATTTGCTGCCAGCTGGGGAGAGATTTAAAAACTTCTGCAAACCTCCAATTTCAGTGCTGGTCTGTGCTGGGCACTGAAAAATTCCACTGGGGTGAGAGTGAGAGGGGTTAGTCATGTCAAGAACATCCCTGCAATGTGCCAGAGCTGCTTTTCACTGTCATCCAACCATCCTTAATACCAAGTTAGACAATCAATGATTTTTATAATCAGTTATGTGCTTTTGAAACACACCCACGTACAGAACACTCAGAGGCAGCCACACAGAAGCCTTCTGTATTTTTTTTAAATTATTATTAATAACATACATCTGTGTACAGACCAACCCCTTAAAGGACATTTTGATCCAAGGATCTGCAATCTTACTCAAAGCAAACATTTGCTATTTACCAGCCAGTATCTTGAATGCTGATGAGGTTCATCTTTTAATTAGCACCTCTGGATGCAGCTGGCAGCCCCCCTGCCTGGATGCTCACACTGACCAACAGCAGAGCCCTTAAACTACTGACCCTCTGAAGCTGCCCCACATCTACACAGTGAGACCAGCTCTGAAGAAAACTTGAGATGATTTTTCCTCCTTGCAAAGGACAGCTGCACATTTCCAACTGAAACATCATTCCTGGCCAAGCTCTAATTCCTGGGCCACCCCCAGGTGTGGCAGGTGCCTGCCAGACCGTGTGTGACCAGGGAGCCACACTGCAAGGGGCAATGCAGAACACAAAATTCAGGGTACATCCACCGTGGCTTTTCTCCTTGCTTGCTGTGAGTGCAGACCCTACAGTGCAGAGGTCAAGCACCCCGGGGCTGCTCTGGGTTATCCAGGTCACAGGCAGGTTTTGTTCAAGGATCTCCAGAAGCACCAAAGGGCCTGGCAGGACCAGAGCAACTGATGCCCCATTTGCTCCTAGTTACTTATAGAAGATAAAGCTCATTCCACTGCAATGTGCTGCTGACAAAGGACCTTTTCATATCTTACAGCAGCAAGGGGAGATCTGGTTTGTAATGTCTTTATCAAAGAGCTGACCAAAAAAAAAAAGTATTTTAAATATCAATAGTGTTTGCTTTAATTGTAGATAAAAAGAACTACTGCAAGTGATCCGTCTTTTTTCAGGTGCTTTAGAAGTTGTTAGGAGCTAGTTAATAAAACTCTAGGGATCTTGGTGATGGGAAAGCTGTTAATTCAGGTTCAGGTTAAGGAAGGAAAACTATCAGCAAATGAAGAGCTGTTTCCAGGGGATGTCTCTGCAGCAGGGCACACAAAAGGGTCTGGCAGTGCTGGGCTGAGCCTCCAGGCAGTGCTACTGGAGAAGGCTCTGCCTTGGCACTGCAGGGGCTGCACCATGGACCATCCCCACCAGCCTGGCAGGGTGCTGCTGTCCACCTCCAAGTCCACATCCCTGCTGTCAACTCCAGCCTCTCCTACAAACACAGCAAACACTTGACTTTGCTCATTGAACATCTTCACCCCCAATCTTTGTCTGCCATCTCCATCTGGCCTTCGAGTCACAGTCAAACTGAAGAGCAGGCAACTGATTATGTTTCCCACTGAACGTGCTCTATCCACCCTACCCCCCTCATTTCCTTCCTTTGATGCTAAATTGTGCTTACAAAGCAAGAAGATGAAATTTTTAGTGCCTCACAAATGCTGAGGGGAATGCAGAATAAAGGTACTGCAAAGCATTTTCATCCCTTTTCCATCAGCATATGGAAATATACTCTCTGTATAGTAAATGTATACTCTTTGTATAGTAAAAATAAACATTAGAGACAAAGAGCTAATTTTGTGTCTACCTTGTAGAATGAGAGATCTGTTCAACACACCAGCACACCTGAGCATTTGACCAAACCAGCACAAGTGCCAAAAAGAATGATTTTCACAGCAAACTGATATCCACAGACACCAAAACAATGATTCAATTCTCTGCCAGAAAGAATGGAAAAAAAAACTTGTCACCTTCACAAACACATCTAACTCATTGTAAATGACTCAAAAAATGCAAATTTGGCTGTTATTACTAGCGCTATTGAATTATACACATCTATATAGGAGAGGAATAGTTTAATTTTAGAGCTAAAGACATCTCCTTTTTTATGGGATAAATCATCCTCAAAATTATGTTCTTCACCAGAAATTCTGTTGAATTAAGAAGAGAAAAAATGGATTTAACACCTGTGTTATCTTTTTTGAAATGAGACAATGAAGCCTGATAAGCTGATCCACACATGGCTCATGGCAGCTCTGAGTCACAAACAATTCTTTTCCTCATGTATGAGGCTATGGTTGGTCATCAAAACCTTCAGAGCAATGATTTTCACTGCTCCATGAGAACCTACATCTTAGACTGGGTCTGTCCCAACAAAGAAAAGCCACCTTCAGAGTATGGCAACAGGGACTTAGGAAGGTCTTACCTTTAGCAGAAGCTAGGAAAGAAAAAAAAAAAAAAAAAAAAAGAAAAAAAAAAAAAAAAAAAAAAGATTAAAAAAAAAAAAAAAAAGATTGAAGATCAAGAAAGCAAACTGAGCAGCCAATGAGAAAAACACTTACATACCTGTTGGACAGGAGTGCTGCTGCACTGGAAAGAAGAGAAAACATCTTCCAGGTGGGTAAAGCAATGGCTCCATTTCAAGAAGATGCATGGGGAGGTATTCCTGACTGTATGCTGTAATCCTCAGGACAGGGCCACACATGACACAGGGTGACCCAGGAAAAAAATATGGCAAAAAGATGGTAGAAACTTCCAGATGCTTTTATCCACAGCCAGCATTCTCCAGAGGGTTTTTTGGGTCCATATGTCCATGCATCCCATGCTCCCCATGCTCCTAAAAATCCTCTGGAGCTATAAAAAAGACCAGACTGCCAGACTCCAAACGTTATTCCAGACCAGTGGGACGCATGGGGTTGTGACCTTCAGAGAGAAGAAAGGGACAGGCCATTACACAACAGCTCTTATCACGTTGGACAAGGTTTATTTCCATGGAAGCTCCTATCTTTTGATTTATTTCTGCACAGAAGGAAGGTTTTAGGGTGTTTTTCTTTTTTGCTTTTTTAATTTGCATTGTTTATTTAAATTATATAACAGTGAGAGATAGGCACAGCATGGAGCACCACCTCCAGATGCCTCATGGGTCCTAGGTGATGTGAAAGGAGGAAGAGGAGAAGCCAGCAACTGAAAGAAGTTCTCACCTAACCAACAGATCTTTCCAAAAGTCTCTTCTTTCTCTTTTAGTCAGGTGAAAGGACAGAGTTTTCTTCCCCTCTCCTTTTTTCCACACTTTCTAAACCTAATGAGGTATTTTCACTGCCAGAGAAGAGAAGGATGGAAAGGGTTATAAAGCAGCAGGTCAGCAGCACCATCTGCCTTCCTGACTTCAGTGGAAAATGTCTGTCCACCATCAGGAGAATCACACCTTCAGCAACCCACAGCAAGGTCTGGCACACCCCAGCAGTGACATAGCAGAAACACTCAGCTCTTCAGTACAACAACCCAGGGTGACCTCTGGCCAGGCACAGCCACACTTCCCACCTCTACTTTCAGAGAAAATAAACACATCCCAGCAAAGTCGCTCATAATACCTGAGGAATTAGTCATAAAGATTCTAGTATTTGACATATATAAACCCATCGTGATCTGGGGGGTTTGGGTTGTTTGTTTTTTCAATTCTTTTAATCTGATCTTACTAATTGTGCTGGGAATAGACTTGCTGGGATTTTTGTTTGTTATTTTAAAATATGAAAGCTGTCGCATAAACACAGGCAAGTGCCAGGCCCGGATATAATGCCCAGCAAGTGCTGAAAGGAAACTCAAATAACTCTTTGCCCAACATTGCTTTCTAGTTCATCTGTAAAAAGAAAACAGCAGAGAGCAGCTGAGAGCCAAGAGAGGTTTTTTCACTTTGTTTTAGCTGCAGAAGCACAGGAAGGTGATAACATTGTGTGTAATGTAACCAAGCAAAGGAGTAATGAAAGTGCAAGCAAATAGATCAAATAGGACAGGGTTAAGGAAAAGGTATGATAATCATTTGTTTTGCTAATTGTGTCAATAAAGTCCTATCTACCCTCAAACAGCGGAAACGTCATCAGATATTTAAAAGGGAAAAATCAAGCAAATAATTAAAAGTACAAAACCCCAAAATTTTTTCCCCAGATGTTCACTTTAAAGGGCTGATTAGGAGAATCACATGTTTATTTGAAATAAAATTCCACTGACTTTGATGATGTTTAAGCCACCTCACATACAAAATCTACTTTGAACCAAAACTTCTTCTTCCCTTGGGAAAACAATCAAAATTGCCTTCTCTGCAGGAAAGATGCATCATTACTTTACTGTAACTCAGGATAAGCTGGCTTGTGGGGGACACCACCATAACCACAAAAATCTGGTGTCTCTGCAACGTGTTTTTTGTTGTTACAAAACCCAGCATGCAAATCAGTACAAGGCAACTGAAAGTCTGCAGGCAGGCTCACAGATGAAGCTGCACTTGAAGTCTGCTAATTCATGGAAAAAGAAGTCTGAATTGCTTTGTCCTTGCTTCTAGTGTTTTCCCAGTGATGGGGAGGAAATGAAATATTCCCTAACTTCCCCCAGTTAAATGAACTGAAGGTGAAGAAGGTCTGACCCATTCCCGAGCTGATAAAAACATATTGGAAAAGGATTTAAATTTCCCAAAATAACTCCCATCTCACTAATTACACAGCCAATATCAGCCACTCTGATAACTATATGACATGGAAAATGCCTGTAAAACCTATTTCTCTACAGCAAGAACACCTGCCCCAAATCCTTGAGCTGTTTTCTCCATAAACCAATTACCTGTAAAATATGAGCATGCAAACAGAGCTGAATGTCTGTTTCCAGAGAAATGAGGCTTGTCCCACCAATCCAGCCCCATGCTGTGCTGTGCCTGATGCACCAGCAGGACTTTTTCTCCAGGCTCCAACATGGATGTGTCAATATGTACTTTGTTCAGTTCTCCTGGGAGACAAGTCCAGCATTCGTCACTGTCCAACAAGCGAAAATGTAATTTTTTTTTGTTTGTTTTATATCTTTTATACCTCTCCCAATGTAGCATATACCACACCACTACTGCACTTCCATCATTTGCCTTCAAGGCCAGCTGGATGGCAATGGGACTCATGGGCTATGCAAGAGCTCACTGACCAGCATCTTTCACAAGTTAGGTTTTTACAGAAACGTATGAGCTTTTCTAGTCAAATTATAACAGATAAACCAATGGCAGATGATTAATGTTCATTTTAAGCATCTTCCTTCATGGTATGGGGGAACTTCAGTACCTTCCACCCCCTGCTACAAGAAGACACTACCTTATTGCTACCCTGTTTGAGAGGCAGATGAAATTCAAACCTTTGCCCAGCACATGACTGAAAAGACAACTTTCCAGTTCTCTGACACTATCCTTAAAATGTGCCACATTTTTAAGACTGAGCACAACACTTGATGGAAAGAACATCAGCTCACTCCACTGCTGCTTCCCCCTCAAACTGGAGGGTCTTCCTTGCAGACTGTCCATAGGTGTTGTCCAAAACCAACAGCTTAGGTCTTGCCCTTAACAACTCACTGGAGGTCATGCAGGAGGTTGGCAGCAAAGCCCTGAAGCACATGTAGGTTTTTCAAATCATGGGCCAGCACTTGAAAAACACATTCATCTTCCCCATCCCTTGACAAGAACTAACTCCATCACTTGTACACAACACTCACACACAAACACCACGGACTGAGCACGTGTCAGCCCTGAGCAAACAAGGGCTCACCCTCAACTCGAGAGCAGCACCCTGAGCTCCTCTCCAGGGGCAGCAAGGACCTGTCAACATGAGCTGTAGGAAACCAGCAATGAGCAAAGTGTGCCCTGCAATAGAGACCCCAAATGATTAATAAACACACAAAAATAGTTAAAAGACTTGTTCCTCATTAGTTAAAAATACATGAGGAAGAGAGAAGGAGTCCCACCTGTTAAATTTTGAATGTTAAAGAGTCCCAAGTGCAATGGCTCATTTTAAAAAACAAGGGATGTTTTCTGTGCCTATGTTTTATATGAAGGAAAGGGGTGGGTTTTTTTACACTCTAACATGTTCATTACAACCCAGCCATGTGAGTTAAATGCAGTAAGGGACCTGTTAAATCTCATGATCACTGCAGTCAGCTCCAGCAGTGACTTTATTATGGGCAAGAATGAAATTGGGGCATTCATGTCTGCTGCTCCTGCCACCAGACACTGTGAGCAGTATGTGCTCAGTTTGTCAACACCAAAATCCCCACCCAAACACAAGATGAGCATCCCAGAATGGTTTAATCACATCCCCATGCAGAAGAACACCTCCAGATACAAAGACTGCTTATCAAAGTCAATGTTACCCAGCAGAGAATAAAAAAGGGGAAAAAAACCCATTTTTGTTTTTTTAATAAATTCTCCAGCAAATGGTTGCAGGTGTATTTCCTGATAGGCAGCAGCTTGCTGCCATGGGTATCAGCTACCACAAGGGATTGCATTTCTCCTGATTCAGTGAGCCAAAGCAGGCTCAGCACCAGCCCTGGCAGAAGGAAGAGGACAGGATCAAGCCCAGACTGTCCCCTGGAATAACATCCAGCTGATGGTTGCTCAAGCCACCTCCAAACCTCTCCTTGGTTTCCTGCTCTTAGGCATGAAATTTTAGAAGGGCTATAGACTGCATCTGACATAGAGGTGAAGGTGGCAAAATCAGGGAGCTCTGGGTCAACAGGACTTGTGTTTTGTATCAGTGAGGAAACATGAACTTGTTTGCTTCATGGAATTATGGAAGGACACCAGTTAACAATCTCTTATATCATGCTCATAATATTTATGTCCTTATAAAAGATAAATAAACAAAACCAATTATTTTCCAAAGAAACACAAAGAAAAAAAAATGTAAAGGCTGCTGTGCCTTTTTCTCCTCACTCAGCAACCTCAAGTTTTTGGAGTAACCTGGCTGCTTTTGAGGGCCTCTCAAGCTTGGCCAACATCCCAGGCAGTCCCTAGAGCTGGGCTTTTGCTCCCAGATAAAGAAAAAGCAGCTATGGCCAGGACATGATGAATGAGGGGAGGGCATTTCGCAGATGCTCCACCAGTCTGTGACCAGGAGAAGACACGTGCACATCCAAAGCCTGAGTATTTGAGGAAAACAAGATGGAGGCAAGAACCATTTATCTTGCCTCACTCTACCAGTTTTCATCCTAAAAACCAATTCCTTTCTGGGAACTCCAGTGATAAGGGGAGGGTTGAAAAAAGACAAGCACAGAAGGATTGCCTGGTAGATTGGGAATTCCAACCTACACTGCCCAAAGATGCATTATTTGGTAATGCATAAAGTGGAACATAAAAAAGCTTCCAAGAACTCTTGTAACTACAGTTTCACAATAAAGTGTACATTTTAAAATATAAATCTAGCTATTCCATGGAAGGTATCATCCCACAAATTTGTGTCCTTCACATCCATCCAGGACTCCTCACCCACACTTGGGACGGGTCTGCACACCAACTGGAACCAATACCCCAGTGACCAACAGGCTGTATATTTACAGCTCAAGTTCTCACAAAAAATGCTCTTTTGCCTTCACAAAATGACTCCACATGAGGATCACAAGCTGGGATGCTACAATTTGAAGCACTGCTGAGATGCTTTACAATTAACTCCCTTCTTTTAACCATTTTTGAAGACGAAAAGCAAAATCTTAAGCAAATGTCACATAAGCTCACATTTTAAGCACCTAATGTCACCTTGGACCATTTTCAAAGCAAAATTTCATAACCTAATTCTCCATCTGCACCAACTGACACAGATACATTAAGAGAAAAAATCTTGAAATGAGAAGTGGGGGGAGATACTCTCCTGATAAATAGCAGACTGTTACATAAGAAGACCAAAGGAACAAACTGTCAGATAAATATTAACTTGCCTTTTCATAGTATTCAAGACATGAACTTGGGTGATAGTACCAAAAAAAAATTCTATTTCATGCTATCAAAATCACCTCTAATATGGAACACAGCATTCCACATATCCTTCCCTTGGAAAAAGACATTTTACGATGAACAGAGGTGTGTGATTCTTCAGAGACATTGGACTGCCTCACCCAGAAAAATTGAAAGGTCACAGAGAAACAAAGTCCACAAAGAAGGACCATTTCAGCCTTGAACCACTTGCAGCTCAAGACAATGACCACATTCCTTCTGAGATGCTCCTTGGGTAGGAGGAACATCCACCTGGATCACTCACTGATCCAGGAGTGTGGGATACTCAGTAATAGACACACAAAAAAGACCAGTCTGATGTCAGTTGCCAAACTGATGGCATGAGAAGCACATCAGGGGAAAATCAGACCTGCAGATCCACTGAAGTGGACACAATAATGCAAGGGATAGCACTTCAGGACAGCCCTTCATGCCTCCTGCTCTCCCAGGAGACTGCACATTCTGGCTTAAAAGGGTTTTTTTAGAAATTCTGGTCCCAAGGTTAATCTTGCAGAGATAAATTGTAACCCCTCAAGTACATGAGGGAATGGATTTTTGCACTTTGTTTGCTTGCTTTTTTAGAATAGGCTCTCAATTATTCTACTATTTCTATCACCAACTTCAACTACCACACAAAGTCAAGATCTGTGCATCAAAATGAAAGTCAGGTTCCCAAGGAAGAGCCCTTCCATCCTCTATTGTTCACACCCAGGTGGATACCATTTCACCTCCCACGCTGCCAGCAGGCTCAAGCAAGAGCCTCTTCCTTTTCCCTGGCCCCTTATGCAGACACAGCAGCTCTGCCACCGATGGCTCTCCCACCATCCCATGCTGAGCACCAAGGACCTGCAGGTGCCCTCACAGGTGTGACTTGGAGCTGCTGCTCCATCTCCAGAGCTGCTCCACTGCATAGCAACACAACCCAGTGCCAGGTTCCCTTGCTGGGCACTGCTCAGTTCACAGAAAATTTGGAAAACTCACTGCAAACTCACTTTGTGCCTTGGCCAAAATGACCCACAGCTCCCCACACCTGGCTTGGTCACCATGAAGCATCCCAGAGCAGGGCTCAGTCTGAACCCTGCAGACACTTTTTGCTACCTTTTGTTTATGATTTTCAGTCTACGGCATTAGTTACCGGCTTACAATGAAAGGAAAGAAAAATCACAATTCCAGCTGCAAAAATAATCCTCCTGCTCATTACATTTCCAGTTCTTTATCTTAGACCTTTTCTTTAAGCCTTCAGGATCTAGGCTGTCACCATGCATGCTAACAGCATGCTTTGTAGTCAAATAAATGCTGAAATTCTCACAAGACTACATCGCTCCAGGAGCAAAGGAGTTGTGCTAAAATTACAAAAGTGGCTAACAGAGAGATTAATTGGATGCTATTAAAAAAAGACAAAAACACCACTCCAAACAACAGACCAGAAGACACCAGCCCCTTACTTTTCAAAGATAAAACAAACCAACTCCAGGCATCTTGGTCACAGTTGACATTTGCTTTCATCAACCCCCCACCACTGAAGCCCCCTGAAATCCCTCTATTAAAATGGATTTGCAATTGTCCCCAATTGTGCCATCATCGTCCTCATTTATGCCACCTATGCTGCCCTGCTTCAGCTCCAAAAAGCAGAGTTGGGATGATGGGCTTGGTGCTCTGAAGGCACCAGTGGGACAAAAACTGAGCCAATGGCTCCAGTGCTGGTGAAGTTTGATCCCTGTGGCACTGGACCAACACAGCACCAGCCCCATGAACAACAAACTGATTTGCTGGCCAAAAGGGGACTTTCCTGAGCCCCTCTCTGTATCTCTCTGGACCTCAACACCTCAACCCAAAAGAAACCACTCTCTGCTCTTGCCGAAAGCATTTATTGTGGGCAAAACAAATCAGCATAAAGCTGCTGAGAAGCAGCAAGGGGGTAAAGGCCAAGAAGGAAAAAGACATTTTTAAATGAGCTTAAGTCATCCTTTGCAGGACTGACACATTTCCAGCTTAATATCTGGCTCCTTTAAAAGCTGAATCCTTGGTGGCTGCCTCCTCATGCAAAACAGGACAGAAGCCCAGTGGTAATGACTTTCCCTGTCACACTTGGCTTCAGGTCCAAGCATCCCCGTGGAGCCCAGGAGAAGCCCCACGTGCTCCGGGTTTGGCAAAAGGCTCTGCAAAGGCAACTGAGGTGAAGATTTCAAAACAGCACTGGGAATACCAACACAGAAACATTTTGGCACATTAGGCTCTGTCTTCCTGTTACTTTTTTGAAAAGTCCTTCTTATTAAGGGCACATGTTCAATATTCAGTAAATAGTAACAGAAAGTGTTTGCCATTAAACCAAAGCCCATGGAATCATCTTGACTCATTCCAGCTGTCAGATCCAAATAGATGTTTGCCTTGCTTTGCAGGCAGCTTTAACATGCAGCTCCAGTGATTGGGACCTTCATGAGGTGAAAAAAAATACTATTATTAGAAAAGATTTTGTAACAGTGTAGGACTTTGCATCATCTAAACATAGATGTTGCATTGGTTTAATTAAATCAGCATGAAAAGGTTCTATTTATTGCATCACCCAGTTACACTATTAAGTTACAGGCCAGGATTCGTTTTTCTGCTGATATCCAAGAGTAAATCCTTTTTCTGCTGATGCAAGGATTCCTATCAGGGACTGCACTCCAGCTCTACCTGTCCCATCCCATGTGCTTGTGAACAGATGCTTTGCTCACTGTCTTATACTCACAGAGCACTCCTGACCATGCATCAATTTAGTTTTAACTCTGCTAAACAAAACCAATTCAGTCCTACCAAGTGTCTGTTCCTACCACTCTGCTTTCACCTCCATCCTTAGTGATCATTATTGCAGCCACCTCAAGAGGAAAAAAATAGAAACACAAAAAACCAAGACCTCTGAAAACATATCTGGCTCCTGTATAACCCTCTCCATGTTTGTAAAACAAGCACAGAGCCCAGCAGTGACAGGGAGCTGCAGGGAATCAGCACTTTGCCCCTCACCCCTGGAGCTGCCTCACAGCAACCCTGTGCCTCACACAAAAAGGGCATCAGCCAAGGTCCATCAGCTGCATGGATGGATAACCTCCCCAGGGTGGAGGCTATATGTTATTATATAAAATAATTTACATATTATTATATAAAATAATCTCCATTATTTTGATGCCTGAATATGCTCACAAATTCAACTAACCTTCCTGTAACCCACATATTTCTAAATTTTTATTCCAAGACTGACAAACTATTGTACATCTTCTCACTCATTTATTGCCAACAATATTTTTATTTTAATCATGCCTAGGCTCTTAAATACTTAATGACATGACTTTCTGAAGAGCTCACATGCTGTGAGAAAAATAAGGGAAAAAGAAGGGATTGTTTTATCACTACATTAGCATCTAAAGGCATCAAAGGAATTCCTAGCCACATACCACTTGCTATATGGGAATGCAGTTAAACAGTGTATTACATACAAAACCTGTGACACTCAGGAGAACTTGCAGTCACAGAATCAGAGATTCACAGAACGGTTTGGGTTGGAAGGGACTTTTAAAGGTCACCTAGTGTAACCCCCAAAATGAGCAGGGACATCTTCAGCTCCATCAGGCTGCTCAGTCACATTCATCAACATTTTCAGTCCAAAAGGTCTCTTCTCTTTTGCAGGGATGATGCTGCCCTGGAGCAGGGTTCTCCATCCACACACCCCATAGTTTGGCACTTCTGTCCTCTCTGCTCTGCCACAGCCCCACTGATGGAAGCACTGCAGCTCCTTCAAAGGCAGCAATGCAGGTGAGTGCTCTTTTACTGCTCCAAAGAAAAAAAAAAAACTAAAAAACACTACGTTCAGATGAACTGTTTAAACATCAACTTGAGCTCACTGGATAGGAAGGGAAAACCTGGAGCCTGTACAACTGGTCTTGCAGCAGTGACTGTACAACCATTCCATGGCTCCACTGCCAAGACTCAGCCAAAGCCTCCGACAGCCTCCCTGCAGAAAGAAGGCCCACCAAAACATCTGCCAAACCCAGAGGTGAAGTCAGGGATGTCTCTTCCCTACTGTGCAAATCTTTAACACCAAGAGCAGATCAACCTGTCACTGCACCCCCCTGTGAAGCTGCTGCCTGAGCTTATGTCTGTCCTTCCCAAGACCTGCTGGAGACCAGCCTTTCCTAAGCATCTGCCTTACCCTTGGTGGGAGCAGTCCCACTCCCACCTCTCCCTTCAAGGGAGTCAGGATTTCTCTGTCATGGTCGTAATCTGCTACAGAGAGAAGATCTGTTTTCATGCAGATGTCCATCTTTTATCACAAAGAATGGAGAGAGATCATTGAGAGTGACACTATCTTTACATAAGTGAAGATACTGCCAGTCCCAGTTTTTAAGTCCTCAGAACTATCTGACTGAAATACCTGAAATAACTTCTTTCTGAAGGCTGCTCTGCAAGACACCCTTTTTGCCAGTCCTCTTCCTAGGCTGAATTCAATCCTCCCGGGGATGATGCTGCAGCAGAAACCAGTGTCCTTTCCCCATTTACTTAGGCTGATAAGTGAAGAGCTGGTACTCACAGCAGATAACCAGAATGCGAGATATTATTGGAAAGAAGCTCCAAGGTTAAAGAATAAAAGAAGGAAGGAGAGGACACTGAAACACATCAAAAGTATAATAGGAAACACATCAAGAATATTATGGGAAGTGGCATATTGACAAGTAAACTTCATGATTCAGGTCTAAAAAACAGCAACAATAATTAAAATGTTAGGAGATTAAATTTAGTCTTTTTTTTCAAGCAGATGACACCTCCTTCCCCCCTCTGACCCAGCACTGGTTATTTGAGAGCCGGGCTATCAGGTCAGACACGTCCGTGGCTGATGCAACCCGGCTGTAACCCGGGTGCCCAGCGCTGCTCCTGCAGCTGGCACGGAGCTCACCATGCCCTGCCCGGTGATCCTGAGCACAGGGAGAAGGCTGGCAGCTGCGGTGTGATGCAGCAAAGATAGAAAAAGCTGAGGCCCCAGCCTGGAGAGCGGCAGCCAACCTGCACCAGCAGCGTGCCGGCATCACCTTTCACCTACATCTGCCGAGCCGCATTCCCGATAGATTATCTTGGGAAAACAAGCCCTGTCACGGCTGCTCGCTCCAACTGCTCCCGGCATCAGGATTAGGTCCTTCTAGGACAGTAAACTCAGGGCAGGAGAGGGGGACCCCATGTCCAAAGCCACCCCCAGTGATAGGGGGATCAGAATAGGCTCTCCTAGGAGAAGAGAATTTCTCCCTATAGGCGGTGGTTCCTGAAGTGCTGAGCCTCATCCACCCCTCCAGGGGCTGGCTCCATTCTGGGGGAAGCAAAAGCCCAGCAGTCTCAGGCAGGGGACTGATGCTCCCTTCCCAAAAAGCACCAGCATGCCAAAAAGCTCCAATGGTTTTCAGCTCCAAATTCCCTGGCTCTCCAGCCTGGGAGCAAAGTGTGACAGACTTGGGATCTGAGAGCCAGCAACAAAAATCTGGGAAATTCAGAGAGGAAACATCAGGAATCATCTGTCACAGGGGCAGGCACCAGAAGCCACCATCAAGAGACTGTTTAGAGCCAAATCTGATCTTGGTTCCATCAAATGCTCTCACTGCCTCCTGTGCTGCTCAGGCTGTGCAGGCCGGGTCATAACCAGGTTTTGGTCCCTTCCACATCCTCCCCAGGGCCCAGCTGGCTCCAGCTGATGTGCTCACTGCAGCTCTGCCATCCAGCAGGATGGCATTCTAAGCTGTCACAAGTGCTGGGGCTAGCCATTAAGATGACAAAAAACCCAGGAAGAAATGATTCCAGCTATTTAATTCCAGCAATGGTCTGACATCTGGGTTCACATTAATGGCAATTTCTAATTTATTTATTTATTTCACTATCTATCTTTTAGAGTCCTTCTACAACCCTTTAAAGCCACCCACATACTCGTATTATATATACATCACCGTACTAGAACAATGTCACAAGATTCTTGATTACACAAAAAGCACCAAAAACTATTTTTTTCCCCGTTGATAAACTGGTATATCAAAGCAGACTGGTATATTTGGCAGAAAAGTCAGAACTCCTTAGGAACAGGTTTTCAGGAAGAAAGTGACAAGATCCTTCTAGATATTACCATTTTTTCCTACCTCATAAGCAGCATGAATTAACAAAGTTAATAAAAATGACCTGAAAACCTAAACCGAAGTACCTTGGCCTTGATTTTGATCTTGAAACAACCTGGCCCAAGATCAAAAATAATTCTTAAGATTTATTTTTAGAACACATTACCTTTAAACCTCCAGACCTGTGTTAAATACCTTTTCCATTTTTTCCATGAGGCTGAAAACACGATCTGTGAAGTCACGTTTCACCATGAGAGACTCGTCCATCATCGCTATCTCAGTAAATACTTTTCCAAGGAAAGAGTGTTCTTTACACAGCAGACGTGGGCTTTCCCACCACCTACCACCAGGAAATGCATCATGTTGATATCCAAACCTGCCAAAGCCAGCCTGCTCTTTCCAGAGGGACACTAAAGTTCTGGCCTTGAGTTAACAGAGCCCATTTAACTGGTACCTGTTATTCTCACTCACACAGGGCAGATCTGTGTAAGAACTCACCCTCTCAAGGCTGCATTTCCTCACAGCTGCCAGCCTCAGTCCACCTGGCTACTCAAGCTGGATGCAAACAGCTTATTGCAAGCAAAAGCTAACTATCTGCATCAGATCTGAGTACACTTTAACTTTATTTGAGGAGGCACTACCTACTCTTATCTACATTTGGAAACATGCATAGCTGCCACATGCTGCCCTATGCAGTTCATGTACCAGAAATACCATTAGTAAGAGCCTGAAACGAAGGAAAACTGCTGATTTTCCTTGAATTGAAGCAGTTCAAGATGAGAGTTCGAGATGAGTAGAGATGTGCATCAATGCACCCAAGATGATATGAAGACCACCAGTCTCCCTGTCTTCTTATGAACACTCTCAACAGTGTAAAATCATTGAAGACCACACAGGGATTGGGAAGGATGAAAGGAGTCTGTTCTCTCCTGATCCTAACACAGGGTAGTGAAGGGCTACAAAACAGCCCCATTTGTGGGATACTGGGGGATGAGAGACTGTGATCCTCCATGGCCTTAATGTCACCATTTCCTGCCACTCTCCTTCTCCACATGCCCTAAGAAAGGGACCTCTGTGAAATTGCCTTCTAAATCCAAGCCCTCAAGCAGGAAGCCCAGAAGCCTGAGATAGTTTATTGTATACTATTTTAAGTGGTTGCTTTGCACTAATGTAGTCCTTTCATTAGGATGGCCTGAGGCACATCAGGCACAATACCTAAAGATCACAGCTCTGCCTATCTAAAGGCACCAGGAATAACTCTGAAGAATGTGAACCCTCCAAAGACCATGTGATGAGCCCCCCAGTGAAAGGGATGTTTTTTTAAAGATGATGACACAAAAATCACCAGAGGGGATCGAACCCAACCACCCCTCAGTCAGCATCCGGTTCTCAGATGTTCTGGAGACAGACCCGTGCAGTTGGCAGGGGTGAGAGCACACTCCTGCTGGCACCCATTACTGGCACGCACAAACTATTTGCTGCGTTCTCCAGCTTAATTAAATCAACAGTTTAAACTAATTCTTCCTCAGCTTTGACTGGTAGCAGCTGAGACGCTGACACAGCTCCCCTTCTGCCACCCATGGCAAGCACAGCAGCCTGCAGGATGCAGAGCAAGCAGCTGACAGATGACAACATCTACCGTGGGAGTTGCATCATTGGGAGATCACCTGCTGCAACCTGCAGAGGGTCCACTGTACCACAAGGACGCTGCTTAAACCAATCACTAATTTCCAGACAGATATATAGACATATTTTTTATCTCAGATATCTCTATTCTTGTGGTTCTGCCCCACCACCCCAGCTAATGGGGGGATGGGATGTTTGGGTTCAGGGCAAGGCACCAGGTTTTGAGAATGAACCTTCCCACTTCCAAGACTGAGATAAAAGTTGGATGAGGAAATGAAGGGAAAAATGAAACACACACCCACAATATCACATCATGGTTCATTCACTGTTTCAAACAGCTGCAGCAGAAATTCTCCTTTTGTTTTTGCTGGCTTTTCCCTTTTTTTTCCCCCCCTTTCCTTCCATACAGATGAAACGAAGCATGGAAAGGCAAGGGCCCCTGTCAGCAGCTGCTCTGCACTGACAGTTCAATCCTAAGGGCCAGCCAGTATGATGGACCTCACACTACAGGCACCACAAGTACAACTAGACAGATAAACCCTTATCTATGGCAATGCCTACTGCAAACTGCACCACTGAAAAAAGATTCTCTGACCCTCTGCAGCAGGGTCTGAAGGTAGTGGAGCTACAGGTATTGGAGCTGCAATAAACCCACACCACTGAGAAGCACCCTGGAAAGCCAAGTGAACCATGACACTGCCTAAAAGCTGTGGTGTTTCACTCCAGCCCCTGTGACCCCCATTTAAGAAGACACAACTAGTTTAAACAAAGAACTGAAGCACATCTGCAGAAATTTTGAAGTAAAAATTTCAGCCTAGGAGCAGAAAGTCTATTACAAACAAAATAATCAAAGTATTACAACTGTACCTTCTTAGTCATCACTGACAAGTGTACAACCATAAATAAATAATCCATTGTATTATATGTACTTCTTATAACATGTATTGGGTTTTTATACTGCATATGGTTCCTTCTGGCAACAAACTTTTTTGCAGGGTCTGTTGTGATAGGACAAAGGGCAATGGTTTTAACCTGAAAGAGGGCTGATATAGATTAAAGGAAGAAGTTTTTTAGAATGAAGACGTTTAACACTGGAACAGGTTCCCCAGAAAGTGTTGAAGCACTGGAAAAGGTTGCCCAGAAAAATTGTAGATACCCCATCCCTGGAAATGTTCAAGACCAGGCTGGATGGGGTTTTCAGCAACTTGGTAAGAGTTGAAGATGTCCCTGCCCACAGCAAGGGAGATGGACTTTACAGGATGACCTTTACAGGTCCCTTCCAACCCAAACCATTCTAGGATTCTATGACATTGCCAAACAATCCCGATAAAGAAGACACAACCATGAAAAATTAATAGTTTTCATTGTTGGTCCTTTTAAGTACTGCCTCTCCCACAGTCACCAAGCTTGGGGCTTAGTACCAGAGCTGGGTGAAAGTTGATTTTAGCTAACTAGTCTCACTACAAATTTCACCTCTTTCTGCAGGTGAGTGCAGGTGAACTGGGGACACCAGCATGGCAGAGTTTCAAGGGCAATGAGGCTCTGCTGGCAGCTGGAGGACAAAGTATTCCTGGCAGACCAAAAAAATGTTAGGCTGCACCAGCAGTACCAGGAGACCTTGGCTCTGAGGTGCTATGTTCACCCCCTGGGAGCTCATGTCCAAGAAGGATGTGTTGGAACAGAGACTGGTAGAGGACCCAGCTGTCAGAAGCAGGAGGGGAATTGCAAACCTTTCTTAGACAGAGGATAGAGTGAGCTGCCTGTGTCAGACCTGCACAGCTCAGTGGGTATGTAAAGGTATGAGGTATTCTGTCTGCATCATGGAAACAGGGGTTTAAGCTAAAGGACACCACTGACACAAGAACAAATGAGCATCAGCTGGCTGTGAATGACTTCAGGCTGCAGCACAAAGGTCCCTGGCCATGCCAAGCTCTGGATGCCTTTCAGCAGTCACAGGGCAGGCAGCCCAATCAGTCTTAAGATGCAGCTTGATAAATTTCTTAATGAGATTATACGCCTTGGCTGCTCATGAGACTAAGGGAGAGACCTTCATGACCCATGCATCAATACAACCCTACTCCTCCAAGGACAAAGAATTCCCAGAGCTCTCCACTGATTTTTGCTATTTTGGTCACCACAAGCAAGGCTCCATTGCCCTTATCCACTCCTGAAAGCCCTTCAGATGCATGCTGCAATAAATCCAGTATCTTCTCAATGTACACAGAGAGATGTGGTCCCTACCATGTCCCAGTGCATCTCCATCCCACTGCTCTGAAACCCCTCTGCTACATCAGACACTAGTTTCTTACTCCCTCAGTACTTCCAGCATTTGTTTGGGCTGCCTTTGGAGATTACTGCACAGTGTCCTTCTAAGCCACTTGTTTTCAAAGGTACTCAGATAATTTGCCTGCACCTTTGATAGGTTTCCAGCTTTCAGATCCCTGTGTTTAGATAAAAATTACTTTCAAGTCCAAGACTCATAGTTCAGCCTTTCAGCTGCAGATTTTCAATGACCAGATCTCAGCTAAGCCAATAAATGCAGCTGCTGCCCTGCCAGCATGTGACACCATTTCCTCCTGGACATCCCCAGTGGCTGTGATACAGCTACCAGGACACACGAATGGATTAATTTCTTGTATTCCAGTGCCTTCTAACGTAAGGCTTGACTGAGCTGCAAGGGGGGTTATGAAACCACTGGGTTTCTATCAGCCAGGGCACCCCCAGCTCCCTGCAAGGCAGGGAGGTCTCTCCATGCACATCTGTTGAGGGGTCCCATAGGCTGCACAGAAAATTTGGGACCCCGGTTTTGCCTTCATACTCTCAGCCAAGCAAATGGGAAAGCCTTTCTGTACACAGGCACAGCTGCAGCACTGCCTCTACCTAATCTGAAATATGTCTCACTGGCACTGAGGACATGGGGGAAAACCTGAGCACAGGTGCTCCAGCCTGCAGGAAGTTCAGGGACAACCAGCTGGAGACAAACCTCGGGCCACCCCAGCACAATTAACCACAGGATATAGCCCCTAAAATGCTCCAGCTGCAGCTGGTCAGGAATAACCAGGTGTTCTGTTTTTAATCCAGATTCACACAGCAGCCAAATTTACCCTGGAGTCTGAGCTTAGACAGGTCCTGCTGTGCATGGCTGGGCTGTCCCAGGTGGAGATGGTCCAGTCTCTTGGAGAAGCTCCACCTTCAATAAAACCTTATCTAGCACGAGGCCCTCCCACCCTTCAAGACAAGAAACTGCAGCCAATGACAGCTCCAAAGTGCTGAGGATTACTTAGTGTTTGGATATCCACTTGCACGCAAGGAGCCCTGTGGAAGCACAGGGAAATATGCAAATGTAAGACAAAGCAGAAACATCAGCATCTTAGAGAGGTTTGCCCTCATTCTATCAAAGCCTAGCAGTAGTGATATGTTCCCCCTCCAGTAAAGCTGTTGGGATTGTGTCACCTGCTTTAACACACTCGTCTTTGGCCTTCTATGTGCCAGGAGTGCATGAATTTAATTAGTATCCCCATTTCATTTAGATTTTGTATAAAGGATGGGGATGTTTGCAAAGGGAATCCATTTCTCATTTCAGACTCCTGACCAGGCTCAGCTGATGGATATTTATTTAAGACATTATCACCCTCCCTGCCTGCTCATAAGGCAGGGGTTGCTACCATCACAGCATCACAGGTCACAGCAGGCAAGGCGTGCTGAGGCTGCAACCCAAGGCAGCAACCAGACAGGCTGGGGACATGACCCTGGGTTAAAGTGCTGGATTTGATTTGGAAAATGTCTGTCTGCATTCCAGGTCAGCACAGCAGGGTAAGAGCACTTACTCCAACATCTGCTTCGCAAGAGGTAATGTGGCTAAAAAAGATCAAGATTTAAATATCAAGTCAGTGAAGATTTTGCATATACAGAAATGCTGTAGTATTTAAAAAATAAAAATTTCATTTTAATATACAAAGACTTCCTTTACTCCTTAAAACTCATAAGCACAACAGGAAAAAAAAATCTGTATCCAGAGACTTGCAAATTCTCTGTCCTCACACCCAAAGGCATACCAGGTCCTTTCTACAGACAAGCAACCGAGGCATCTCATGTTTGCCTTGGCTTGATCCATACTTAAGATGTCCCAGGAGCCTGTGAAATGATGAAAAATAAATTCAAATAAAGTTCAGAACACACCCACAGCCACAACCTCTGTAGTTCTGTTGAGGAAATGTAATCAATTTGGTAAGAGTACTAAAGAGGCAGTAGAGAAGAAAAAAAAACAGAAAAATACTTTTTTCCGCTGAAAAATTTTTATTTTTTCCTGCTTTGGGCTGCACAGCAGAAAGGCTGTGCCCAGCAACAAGGGAGTGGATAATATAACCTCTCATAAGTGATATCTGCATCACCCAATCATGCACTGCCCTCCAAAATGCTGCCTCCTCTTTTCCTGCAGAGAGGCTACAAATACTATGAGGGAAGCAAAATACAACCTTACAGGAGGAATAAAACTCAAACAAAACAACATAGGGACTTCACAGTGTGGACTGTCACTCTATCTGAGCAGTCTATGATGTACAAAACCCAAGGAAAAGGGAACTCAGATCCAACACTAGGAGCTCTGAGATGCCACTCCTGGATGAGGATGCTACCAGCTCTTCTCTGGGGAGGAGCATTTACCCTATCACCACCTGTGATAATTAAAATTTGATTAAGGACACTGTAAAGGAAAAGAACAGCCTCATATTCCAACAGACAACTTTGCTCACTGGAATTACAATTTCTCATACCACTTTTCTGTCTGTGAGCAAGTATAGATACGCATCCAGTTTTCAATTCTACACTCTTTAAGCAAAAAAAAATACTAAAAATATTTTTAAATCATACAAAGTCTAAACCAGCACTTCATATTGGTAATATAAAAAATATCAATTGGTTACCACATCAAGAAAATTAACTTAATCAGTTAAAATAACAAGACAGCCAAAACATGGTTCTCAAGGAGGAATCTGCCCTCTTCTTGGGGGGACCCACTCTGTCACCCACAACCTGACCCCCTGCAGCCTCTCAACCACATTTTTGGGGATGTCTGATGTCCCTTAATGCTCCCAAAACTGCTGACAAGACCAGACACCTGGTTTAATACTCTATCCCTGGCCCCAGTATAGTGGAAGAAAAGGGCTAGGGGCAGGTATATTTTAAGTATTTATTTTATACATGTCTTCTGGGGAGATATAATCAAAATTAACTTAAGATAGGAGGAATCATGCTGCCATCTGAAACCAAAAGTACATTAAGAGCTGGTTGACAGAATAAAATTACAAAATTGACATGTCCTTTAAAAAATACACAGATTACAAATTTCTTGGGGTCTTAGGCTCAGGTAGGCTGTAGGAGTATCTCCAGGGAGATGGCAGCTAGTTCCCTTCACTTAAGTGTATTTTTATCACCAAGCTGTAGGTGCTGGGTGGCTGCCACCACGCTGAACCCCCTTCATAAATCACTCTGAGATTCCCAAAGAGCAGGTGCCCATTGCAAGATGGGGCATTTCAAGGTTGTCCCCCTCCTGCCCGTGGTGGCAGAGCTGCAGGGGCACAAACAGCTGCTGGCACACGGTCCTGCCCTGGCATGTCCCCTTAGCTGGGAAAGCACCAGAGCCCACCCAGCTGCCACTGGAATTTGGGGGGTTTTGAGGAGGCTGAGTGGTGCTCAGCTGTTTGGGAAGCAGTGGGACTCCAGGCTCGGGTAAGTCATGGAGGGAAGGAGGGGGGCACGGGGCTGCATTCTTTATGGGTGAAAGATCAGAGAAAGGACTCTCACTGTTTCTCTGCATATTAGTCAGCACATAGGAACACAAAAACAGCCCAGAGCAAATCTGCTCTGTAGTATTGGGGATTATGACTCAGAGATTTTTTTATTCCTCTCCCCGTGACTCATCCGGTGCAGCCTCATGGCCCAGATTCAGAACAGCCTAACCTTTTTGGGCTCCCTCTGCCCAAAATCCCATTAAATAATCGCCCTTTGCAGTCAGTGGTGAAGAATTCAGGGGGTTTTTTCCTTCCTTCCCCATCAAAGCAGGGGCCAGAGGGAGCAAGTGCTGAGCCCCAGGACCACGTGGCCGTGACGATGCCCAGCACTGGCAAAGCCAGCACAGCCCCGTGACCAGCTGTCAGCACAGGCACAGCCCAGAGGGATAAATGTGATGTTATCCATGGCACAGGGGACAGCTGGCTGCCAAGGGCTTCCCAGGAGGTGCAGGACTGCAGCTTTACGGAGGTGGCAGTCATTTGCCAGTCACAAGAAGGTAACAAGATTACAAGAAGCATCTGGAAAGGACCCAGTTTAGCTCCTGGGATGGGTTGGAGTTTGCTGGGAAGGAGTCCAGAAGCAGGGCGGTGGGGCTACATGTGAGGTTTCTGGCTAGGAAAACTACCCTATGTCTCCTCTGCCCTTTCTGCATCACTGGTGATGAAAGATTCCTCAGGTAACAAAGTCCCCAAAAGCATCCTGTGCACGCTCCCACCTTACTCACAGTTTTTAGAGGAATAGGATCTGTAGCTGCAGAATAAGGGGAAAAACATTATTTTGCAAAGGATGTAGCCAGGACAGCCCCATCCCACAGCCATGATCCCCAGCACAAAGTGAACCAAAAGAGTTTTGTGGCCCCTTTGTGTTGTGATAATAATAGCAGCAGATGAATTCCACATTTCAAACAAGAGTCAGATATTAAACAGAGCCTCTGTACAGAGATTAGGTGGAATAAGAAAAACAATAAATCCTTATGTTCTTGGACTTGAACGGATTGGCAAGGAAAGCCAGGGAGTGAGGCCTCCTTCCCCCAGCACCACCACAGTGGCCTGCACAACCAAGTGCTTTGGGGTTCAGCAGCCTGTCCAAAGGATGAGGAATACAAAACACAGAGAACAGAAAAAGCTGAGAGACCTTTATCCAGGTTCACTCCAAAATCACTACATTCCCAGGCTGCCACACATCTGTGAGGTCCCTGCCTGTGTTATCTGCACTCACACCAGAAAGACACTGCAAGGGCACTCAAGCTTGAGATGTCAGGTGAGAAGCACCTCTTACCTCCTCTCGCCTCACACATGAATGAAACACAATGAAAAAGTAGCAAGGAAATTATTTTCCCTTACAGAGCTGTATGGGGAGAAGCTACAAAAGCATGAACCCTTCTCCAGACTCCTACAGGAATGATTTTAAGTCTGAAAGCCAGAAATAAAGATTAGTAAAGGCAGGAAGGAGCATGAAGAAGAGGTGAAACCTCTTACATATATATATATATTTTTTTTTAATTTTTTTTTTCTTCAGGCAACGTCTATTCTGCTTGCTCCAGAGGAAGGCACTGACTCCTAGTGTAGTTTTCAACCTTTCCACAGATCCCTTCGAAGCTGAGCTTCTCACCTCTCAGCCTAGCCTGGAGGCATCTCACATTCTTCCTGTCCACCTCATCTCTCAGGACCACTCTGCATGAGGCAGACATAAAGTTTCAGCCAAAAGACTGAATATCAACAACTGAGATTCCATCTAAATACCCTCTTCTTTAAAAATAGCTTTTAAATTAATGACTAAAGACAACTACCTTTGAAGACTGAATTTACTATATGGAGATCAACCCAAGCTTCACCAATGGGCATTGATGTCCTGTCCTTTTAGTAAGCTAAAAACTACACTTCCATGTTTAAAATCATGCCCTGTAAACAGTACTTCTGCTGTGTGCAAAGGATCTAGTAAAACTAACTGGTGCAAAGGGACTCCCATATTCAGCAGAGGGAAATCTACCCTGACACAGCCACATTATCTGTTAACAATGCCTCATTTTGCAATAAACCCCAGCTATAATACTGCATCATATCATGGAGAGATAAGCATAACTCCTGCCAGGGTTGTTTATGCTTCCAGTTATCTTTGACAGTAATATAAAGAATACAACTACAAATAACGTTTGCTAGAAAGAGCTCTTAAGAGTTTCTAAACCTTATTTCCTTATCCAGATTATTACATGCCTTATGTAAGTCCTGGTGACACTGAAAATTAAGTCACCTGTCTAAAATAAAAGTCACCTCACCCTTATGCAACCACGAGTCACCCTTATCAAGGGGAAAGGCAGCAGGAGGTACTGACAGAAGGACAAGCACTGACTCCAAAATGACAAACAAGAGCTGGGAGAAGACAGGCAGCAAGTGACAAAAGGAGGAGAGAAGGTATTTACAGCTGCAAATCACACATTTCCCCAGACATCCTTCCATTAATGATGAACATCATAATTTCCCTAAATAATGCAAGGAAAATTAGTTTAATCATTTAAAGGCATCATCAATAATAAATACATCAGCTCCAGATGCTAACCTCCCCATTCCTCCATCCTCAGGGACAGTTTTAGGGAAAACAGGAAGACTGCTGTCACATTTTAATTTTGGAAAGATGCTTCAGTATCAGGGTCAGGAGAATGAAGGAAGTACCCAGGACTGAGGACTGTCAACCTGAGCCCTGCTCGGTGTAAAAGCTCTTTTTGCCACAGCTGCCATTCCTGTGAGATAAAGCAGCAAAGTGCTGTTCTTGTTTGCTCAGGTGAAGTGCCTGCAGCAGAGGTATGCACTGAGATAACAGGGGGCAGATAAGAGGAGAGCCCTTCCCACCTGGCAGGAGAAGGTCCCTGCAAGGACCTGCAAGGATAAGGAAGAGGCTGCTCTGGAGGCAGCACATCCATCACCTGCAGCACAACAGGTGCAAGGGTGATGCCACATCTGAGTGTACCCAGCTGCTACATCAGCACCAGCATCAGCATCTGGACAAGAAAGGGAAGCAGAAAATGATGCATGACCACCTTTCAGTACCAGGCTGCTCAGGAATGAAGAGCAAAAGAAGATTTAAGAGCTTTGAGCTCCAACTCTGCAATGCTGCTGGCAAAACCCACCAAGCAGCCAGGAGCATCCTCTACAGCACAGGAAAATCAAGAGAGAGTTCCCAGCTCACCTTGACCTGGGTTACTGTCACCTCTGAGCCATCTGTCACCTCATCAACACACAAGTCACACCTTCCCTGAGGTGTGGACTCTGTTGCTCTGCCATGACAAAAATCATTATCCCAAGGGCGGCTGCTGCCATGGCAACCCCAGCCACTGAAAACAAAGGTAATGAATTGGTTGTGCAGGACTGGTGGGAGGAACTGGGCCCATTTGGGAATGTCCTACTCACAGTATTAAAGAAGGGAAAGGAAAAGGGATCAAAACCCGAAATCATGAGGACAGCATGTTTCCAAAATGCACATTTTCCAGAAAAGCCTTTTGCCTGCAAATACAAGAGGGATGCAGGAAGCAGGAGAATAAATCTGCATAAAACTGACATAGTTTTGACTTCTAAAGCTGTATTATGACATCCTCAAAATGAAAGCAGGGTGACCACCAGCAGGGACAGAAACCCAGCTGTCCAGAGCAACCACCAGCATGTGATTCAGTGTCTCATGGCAAGGAAACCCAGCCTGCAGCCTCTGCCAATTTCTAAGAGGGGCTGGGGTGGAGCAAGAGGTTTGTGCCACCAGACCATGATTTCTATTGTTTCAACTTTTCTCTCTTCCCTTGGATTCAGAATCTCTGCTATTTTAAGCAACNAAAAAAAAAAAAAAAATGCCCAGAATGTAATGCCTGCTTGCACTGCCCATAAAAATCTTTTCCACTGACTCAAAATTACTTTACAATGGGGGGCTGATTATCAAGAGGGCCAGAATATCCTCTTATTAGAAAAATGTTCACTGAGTTTCCTGAACTTTACATGGTGGTATTAACTCAGTGGCTTGTTTGGTTGGATGCAGGCAATACCAGCTGTCCTTGATACAGGGGAAAAAGCAGCTATGTATTTTATAATACAGAAAAAGAGCTTAAGGTGTGTGTGAATGTGTGGCATGTGTATTCATGCATGCACACACATGTGGACACGTGTCCTTCTGATCATTGTCAAAGAAGATTCAGGAAAGAAAAACACAAAATCACAACAAAGGATGGGAAGGATCAAAGGATGCACTCCACCTGCTAGTCTCAAGTAGAACAAACCTAAGGCACTTTTTAAAAATTATTATTATTTGTCTATTACAGTTGCAAGCATCATGGGGGAAGATTCAAGCCCTGTTTGTACAAGTCCAATGTGAACACTTAAGGCAGTCTGGAAGAGATTCATCTGGCTTCACTTAAACTGACAAAAAAGTACCCCCTATTCATTTTAGCCAAAACCTTTTTTTAAAAAAAAGACTTGTTCTACTGGTACAATATTTATTTGCAAACAGGTTATGTTACAAAAAGGGAGGGTACACAGGTTGGGCAGTACCCAGGCAGGGGTCCATCCACAGATGAGTTGTTTGGGGATGCCCGTCCTGCCACCATCCTTAGGAAGTATCTCCCAAGCCCCACTGGGTTTTTCTGGGCTAGATCAGTTCCAACAGCCCCTGAGCCTGGGCCTGTCTTTGGGGTGAGCTGTACCCCAAAGCTTTGCACCAATGATGGTCAATGGCAACCATGTGTGCCCTGTGCCACCTCCCAACCCGCTCTGTGCCATCAGCTCTGGCGGCAGCTGCCCTGGAAAAACTGCCCTTGCTGACCAAACAGAGGGGAAAGCATGTGTAAAATGTTCTGCTTGCTGTTGGGCAGCAGGACAGATTAGATTTTAAGGCAACAAGGTACCAGCTCTGAGCCTAAAATTTGCCTTTATACATGTAAGAGCAGACTCCTGTAACAGAGACATCTTTCTCCATCCCACTGACCCAGATCTGAACCAGAACCCATCAAGAAGTTCTGGAAGGGTTCCTAGGCTATTTTTTAGGTTCCAGAGCCAACAGATAGTCAAAGTTTTGCCTCCTGGCAAGCAAAGAAATCATATCCAACAATTGCATCCAATTTTTTTTTTTAATTACCCCAGGGAGACTAGCAGAGTGTAAAACTCTTACAAGTTTTTTGGCTGTTCTTTCATCACCAGAATTTACTGGAAAAACTCAAAAGCAATCATCATTTTACAGACATGTTTTGCTCTGCACAGTTCCTGCACCCAACTTTACAGGGAGAACATCAACAGGAAGACAGGAATCCAGTGCCGCCCCAGGAAGCTGCAGTGTGCACTCCTTTTGCCTTGTCAAAACCCCACCTCTCAATTTATATACTCTAAAATAATTATTTTGCTAATCACAGGCTGCTCTGTGCTTCTCAACACGAATTATTATTATTAGAGCTGGCTCAGCTGCCAATGTGCTTGCTTTCCAAACACACAGCACTGGGCTGGAGAAGAGGGGTGGGGGGGTTAATCCTTTACTGGATGCAGCTTAAGGCAGTGAATGGTATTCTGGCCTGTAATTTCTTTAAACAGGAAAAATAACATCTTTCAGGAGATTTTCCATTTTGAGTTAGCACAGAATCACCACAAAAAGAAAAAAAAAATACTGGGTAAGGGAACATAACACATACTATGGCCTTCTTTCAACTCATCAGCTATATTTATCTCTGAACTGCAGCACAGAAGCATATTTCATTTAGAAAAACTTTTAAGCTGCTTAAAAGACACTGAAGTAGCAAAGGCCACACACTTAGATATTGGAGGGGAAGAAAAGAATGATTTATTTGTTCAGATGCTGTAAACTAGCTGGAATCTGCCACCTACAACTCATCACCAAGCCCTCTGGTGAGTAGGCATGACTCAGGCACAAGCCAACATGAGCTTGAAATGTTTTGGTAGAAAACTGCTCATATGACCTGGCTACTTTTAGCCACCTTATTTCACTTTCACTGACAGTTTGCTTTGTTTTGTTTTGTTCTGTTTTGTTTTGAAGCACCTGCCTTTTACCAGGGCCAGAGACAGGATGCTGGCTAAGAACAACATGAGCATCTCTCCCAATATTGCAAGTCTACCCCATCTGAGCACAAAAATTCAGGACCAGCAGCACTGCAAGTCTCAGCACTGAATCTGAGAGGACCTGAAGAGTGACAGCTCAGCATTAGGTAGACCTGTCACTAGAAACAAATTTTCTGAGCTGTCTGCAAGGTTACCTGAACCATGATCTGCTCCTTGACATCCCCCAAGTAAAGCAGTGTCACTCAGTGTCCCACCCTGAGGCTGCAGCTATTAAAGAAGTTCAGGTGCCATCACTGTGTTCAGTGGACTGACAGCACCAAACTTATGAGGAGATAAACAGCCCATTCCTCAGCCAAACTCAACTAGGGCAAAAACAAACCCCAAAACAAACATTTGGGCAAGCAAGGGAAATGGGATTGGGCCTGAGTGTCTTGAAATAGCACATCATCCAACCAATTCTCTCAAAATTATCCTTGGGTGCAAGAGGCATCAGCAGGATCAGGTTATAAGCATGGCCTGAAATAGCCCCTCATCCAAGGGGGCTGAGGGGTGGGGGTGAGAGGCACAGGACACTTGCATGACTTGTGAAAGTCTGCATTGCAGAGGGGGAAAAAAACAGAAAAAAAATGGAGCGTCATCCTGGATGAAACACGACACTGAGTGTTCACATTTCATGTAAGAAGCCCCACATATTATCAGCCACATGCAGGGAACAGTCTGGAGTATGATTTCTGTTTATTCACCTTGATTACATCCCTTGAAATTTTCTGCTCAGGTTACATCTTTCCAAGAAGCAAAAAAACCCTCTTTCCATCTCTTGGAAGGAAAGCCCCTCCACAGGTCTGCGTGCCTAAACCACACTCGGCAGAGCTCACCCGGTCTGACCCCGGGAATGCTGGCTGGGCACATCCAGCAGCTGCCATGCACAGAAAACAACCAATGCCACAAACTGGGGCTTAGAAATGTCAGCTTTTCAGGATGGGAAATGCAGTGCTGAGTCCTGGGATTTTTTTTTGGGGGGGGGGAAACCAAAACAGCTGTGCAAGCAAAGTCACCCAACCAATGCGTTTGCTGCAAGGCTGCTGCAGATGAGAATAAAGTGTCTGCTGTCAAGTGATATCGAGCATGTTCTGCCGACCACCAACATCAAAGCCTCTCCCATTTCAGGTCTCTCTGTTTCTAGAACTGAAAGCAATCAAAAAGCTGTTTTACTGTCTACAAGTCAACCCCTAAAAGAAGCAGTTTGGCCGCACTCACTGCTTGCACAGACTGGGAAGTGCTGCGTAGGACACAACCTCAGCTCCTGCTCCCAATGCTGCCTGCTTGCTCTTCCCGGGTGGCATCTTCTTAGGGAGATGGGGATTGCTCAAATTGAGCCATCACCAATTCACACACAAACCCACCAGCTCAACTCTTCCCACAGCCAAAAGATGTCATCAGGGTATGGCAACCCCACTAGAAACCAGGGCCTCAGCTCCCCACAGGGCACAAGTATGGCTGAGAACTGGCGGAAGAGCCCTGGGCCTGCAGCATGACAGAGAATGCTACTAAAATTAGTGGCAGAAAGATAAGAGGTAACAGAAGAAATGCAGAGTCGGGGCTTGGAGGGCAGAATGCACCCACCAAGGAAGGAAATCACTGATCCCGAAGTGCAGGGGATAACTGTGGCCATTAACCTCAATTTTATTGTTAACCATCAGATCTGAGAACTATCTACTCAGCCACAGCAGCTGCAATCCAGAGCAGGCAAGGGAAAACAAAACATTCAGGCTGAGAATAATTTAGAAAAAAGGGAAATGAGAGCACCTCCAACTCTCTTATTCCTTTTTTCTAAGAATTAAGGGCACAGCTGCTATCATTCTCAGGTCACCGACTCATGGGGTGAGCTGACAGGTTACCAGGGTGCTTGGCCAACCTGCCCTGGTGAGAAAAAGGAGAAGCCATGCAAAACAGAAATTATAAACCAATCTAGAAGAGAAACATGTGGACAAGAAGGTAAAGAATGAAAAGCCAGAACAGAGAAGAAAGGGGAAAGAGAGTAAGAAAAAAAGGGAAATAGGCCTATGAAAAACACCATAGGCATACCACTTAAACACAAAGTAGAACAGAAACACAGCAGAGAGAAAACTAGGAGGAAGAAGCAAAGTTAGAGATACACAAACAATTATGCTTTCACACATATGTTTGTATATATATAAAATACAAGAAATGATACTTGTATATAGATATTTTCATACAAACACAAGTAGAAAAACTGTGCCATGCTTTATCTACACTACTCTGGACAAAAGCAAATTCTCTCCTGTGAGTGTGATGAGACACTGGCACTTGTTGCCAAGGGAAGCTGTGGACTTCCAATTCCTGGAAGTGTTCAAGGTCACATAGGATGGAGTTTCACGCAACCTGCCCTAGTAGAAGGTACCCCTGCACATGGCAAGGGAGTTGGAACTACATGACCTTTAAGGTCCCTTCCAACCCAAACCATTTTACAGTTTCTGTGATTCTGTATCTTCACCACCAGCCAGGTCAGCACTGACAGTTTTCACTGGCATGGAAATGCCTTCTGTACACTTCTTGTACCAAGATGGCTGCCAGTTTTACTGCTATTCAGAGCTGAAACAACACAGGAGCTATTGAAGTAAATTCACTCTACAGCAGCGTGTTATGGTCATCGTGTGCACAAACAGCCACAGATGCCCAGAGGAGGAATATCAGCACTGTTAGTTATTGGCATTACATACAGCACCACCAAGAGCTTGAGATACCAAACGTGTCTGTGCTGGATGTTATGTAAAAATAGAACAGAAAGGTCAAACCCTGTCCCAGAGACCCAATGACCTAGGGTAAAACCAAGATATAGATAGAAAGCAGAAACAAATAAGGCAGGCTGACCAGAATGGAGCCATGCCAAAGGAGACACTGTCAACTCACCATACATGGCAATCCTGGATGGGCACATCTAAGAATCCTGCTTTAGGAAGCTGGGAAGGGGTCAACCACAACACAGCAGAAGCAAAGACCCAGCGCTTCCCTGTTCTCTGAACTCCTGCTTAAACCACTAATGGATATGGTGTAAAGATCTCCCATTACTGAAACAACCAGCAGTAAGCAGTAGCCCACATCAGAACCACCACATCCATCAAACCACACAGAAACAACCCCTAACTAAAGTGGCCACAATGCCCATCGTGATCTCGACTTCAAGATTCTTCTTCTAACTGCTGGTTTGTTAAAATATCACATTTTGAGACCTACAAAACAGATGGGGACCAAGAGTCCAACATTAATTTACTTGGAATCTGTGAGACCATCCCAGGTAATAAAGGAGGCCACACAGTTAAAAAATAAGTTTAACATGTAACACATGTGCTAGTAATAGTAGAGCTTGCTTGTTAAGGCAACAAGGTGCTACAAACTAGTCTTGTGACTGCAGAAAATTTCTAGTAATTAACCCTAGTTTGAAATGGGTGCAGGAGGACAGAGCTAAGGATATCTGGGCCCATACCTTAATCTTGCAATTTCCTAACTTTTTTTTATATTCTTAAAAGTCTCAAATCACTGCAGGTAACTGAACTGCAGTCAAAGGCATTTTTCTCAATGCTATTTAAACACTGCAGTCATATTATCTTTTGGGTACTGTATTAGCTGATGAACTAACATCTGATACATGTTCTCTTCCTTCCTCCAAACCAGCAGTGGAGGGTCTTGTTCTGCTTCTGTGTTCCTTAACTGTCTTTAAACATCATATAAAACATTGCTATATATTTAGGAAAAGGACCTTCAGTTGAACATAACTTGGAGCAGAATATTATGAGGTATGTGATGATCCTTATCTCTTGAGTTTGCACAGTTTATGCAAAACTGGACCCTCAGAGAGCAGAGCTTCATTTCCTTGCAGGAAGTTCCTATGGCCTTTGGCACAAAGTTTTAAGCAATCTTCCTGCTACCTGAGGCAATTCAGGGAGTACACTAACAAGAGAACAAAAGACCTCCAAACTTTATCTGTATTTCCAACAGAAGCCAGCAAAGAAAGACACACAGCTGAGATGGGCTGCAGCTTTCTGGATGGGCCGCTGCTGCCTTCACTCACAGGCTCCCTACCCAAGAATGTCACTGCTGTTGTCAAGTCAAGACACAGCCAATGTCAAGGACAAGACCAGAACTCTTCCCATGAAGAGGTGCAGGACGTGCTAAACAACCAGAGATGAGAGAAACACCAGGAGAAGAACGTTTACCACCAGGAGAAAGTCAAGAGCACTCCTAACCCTCCCACTCAACCTGTGGACAGCAGGGGAGTAGTAAGTTCTTCACCCCTTCCCCATGCTCTTGAGCACTGCTGGAGCTCAGGGAGCTGTTCCTCATCAATAAGCCAACAGCATTCAGGAACTTGGCTCCCTGGCAGCAGCTGGGTACAAAAAGTTTAAACAGATCATCTTCACCCGGGTCTGGGCTGCCCAGCCAGGTCACCTCCTATGCAAGGTAGTGTGGGGCTCCACGTGCCAGGACTGGTGGGAGGAGGCAATCCCATCATTTTTCCTGTGGTACCATCCACTTCAAGGAAATCACAGGTGACTTCCAAGATCCTTCTTCTGGTTCCAGTGTGCCCTGCCACTGTGGGAGGTTGTCAGGAGCCTCTGTGCAGAACTGCTCTGCTGGCCAAGCCTCCAGTGAAACTGCAGCCGCAGGAGTTCAGCCGTAACGTGTGGCAGCTTCTAATGGGCATCAAAATCCCTGTATTTCTTCATATAAAATATTAATGTTATAAGCAGCATTTCATGGGTCTACAGGCTTTGTCACACCTCAGGGAAGCATTAAAGAGACTCAGGACTGATTTTCAAGAGAGCATGGATCCCACATGTCAGCCTGTCGCTGATGGTATCTCGTACCTTCATAGCCTGAGCTGTCGTTCTGCTGCCACAGTGGAGACAACCTTTTTACGTGCTCAGCATCCAGATTTGCTATGCAGAACAAGATACAGGTATTTATCACTATAAACATTAGCACTCCTAATATTATTACAAGAAGGTGAAATGCATTATCAGGAACAACTGTAAGCTCTCCCAATCTTAGTGGATCAGGACAAGTGACTGTTGGACCCCTGCCATCCATTCCCCTACCACACTGCTGTGATCCATGAGGTGGTGTTAATTAACTGAAGGATGTACTGAATTTAAATCCTATTTATTTGTCTCACAAAAGTCCCCAAGAAAAATAATTACTAAAAGTTATTAAAAATATCCTGCAGAATAACGTATTTGGTAAAAGCTCTCAAGTCATCAGGATTTATAAGGAAGGCAGAGACAGTGAGTACCCACAGAAGGGTACAGGCTGAACTCCCAGGAAATATAATGTGGTTATGCTAATGACAACATCTTGAAGAGGCTACAACCTATCTCAAAGATAGTTACACCCAAACTGGTACCTAGTAGCCTGTAGATGGTACTGGATATACTTATCCTTAAAATTAAAATTACAAAATCACCGCAAGCTATTTTTCTGTCTGGCTGTGATGACTGCAGCCACCAGACCTCCCCCTCAAAGAGCACCTACACAAGCCATCACTGCTATTTCTGACCATGTCAAGCACAGGAGCTCCACCATTTCTGTGAGGCTCTGAGGCCCACCTGACATTAGAGCTCTGCCACTCTAAGCTGTGAACAACTGTATGAAATAGAGTGGCTGCCCTGACACATCTGCAAGTGAAAGAGTCAAGCAGAGGAGCAGAAGCTTAGGGGAAAAATGGCTTGCTGAGCCACCAAACTCTCCCCATAGCCAATCCCTGGGAACTCCATCATCTTTTCAAGATGCTTGTAACAAGCAGAACTGGTGGGTCTTCATGCTAACAACCCAAGATAACGAAAACTTTTCAAGACAAATTTCCCTTCTGACCCTGTTTATCTTAATCACATTTATTTACTCTTCTTGTGTATTCAGGAAAGCTGGGCCTCCTTTCATCTTTTTCCACAAATGGAGACCTGAAGCTCAGCTTTTCAGTTTTGCCTCAGTTACCACAAAAACAGAGACATGTTGATGGGAAGAACCCTCTGGGGTCTCCACAGCATGAAGTTCTTGGCCTTTGCACCTCCCAGGACAACTTCTGGGAAAATGTATTTCAGACTTTCCTATTCTTATGAAGGAGGATCAAAACTAAAGAACCCATTATTATTATTATTTAAATAGGGCTGGAAAGATTGCTAAATATTTCCAAAAGGATATATGGTAGCATTTTGCTCTGTGTGTTAAATTACAGGCCACAGCACTGATAACTGTAACTACCTATTTACAACTCCAGTTGAAGCATAAAGGGGTTTTGGTACATCACTTCTAGAGATTGCTATAGCATGTCTACATGATTGTACAATAAACATTACGTTTACAACACAGCTTATAAAATAATAATGGTGGTTACACTGATGAGGATAATAATAATACCAAACATCGATATTAGCACAGAGGGACTCATGCTTTATCCAGTCAGAGACATAAAGAGTTCAAGCACAGTCTGGGCTTTTGTGATTGTTCCACATCCCACAGGCTCATCCAGGAGCCCAGGAACTGCTTCCACCACGTAAATGGGCATACACAACATAACACAAACAACAGAGCTGCACCACAGGCAGGGACAGCAATACCTGATCCAACACTAAACTGCAACAACACAGCACTCTCTGAAAAATGTCTAGGAAAAAAGCCACTTCTTCTAAACCTACAGAGGCTCTAAGTCTCTAGCCTCCTGTACCACATGTTCCCTGCACAGACAGCATGTTCCTTCCACTTGGGCATTCAGGTCCCTCTCCCTACCTGGGCAGGGAATTGTGCAAAGCAATGCAATGGATTTTCTTTTGGCTGGGATTTTGGTCAGCCAACATTTTCAAGATGAGATGGTTGCAGCATCATCAAATCTAGGCCTCAAAATACAAAGTGCTCATCAAGAGTTGCAGGTTGCTGGTTTGTTTTTTTTTAATTAGTACTCCTAAACGGGATTTCTCTTCTCCTTTTTAAGTTGCTGGCAATAGCTCCCCAACATCAGCTGAAATCTATACAGGACCTCACAGGATGCCACTCCTGCAGTATTGGTGAAAAGATCCAAGGTTTTTTGTTCTCCTGACAGGGACAAAAAAAAATGAGGCAAACAACCTCTTAAATCCAGTTGTTGGGAATTCAGGAAAGGCACAAAATTACCTGAGACAATAGGCACTTAAGCAGGCAGCAGACAACCTGTCCCATGCCTGCCTGGGAATGACTTTGAACTTAGGATTTGCTACCTTACAGAAATCCCCTGAAGCAGAACTTACAGTGGTACTCATGTGATGGCTTCCACCAATTCCAAGCAAAGAATCAGGATGCTGCATCCACACCAAAGGTGTTACTGGGCTGATATACACCGTAACAAGCTCCATTCCAGAAGTAAAGCTAAAGCACAGATGAGGCAGCCAACCAGCAGGCACTCATGGAAGCCAGGTAGCATGGAACAGCCCTTCAGAGAAAGCCAGGGACAAGGAGGCTGGACCATCCAACTGGACAAAGGGAAGATGATGATGGGTTAGGAAACCTGAGTTTTCCACCATAAAATCCATGCACTGGACCTCTTCAAAGTCTGGGGGCTCCCAACACAACCCACATTGTGCTGATGGTCTCTTCCAAGCTGCTCACAAAACCACAGGATGGGATGTGGCCTTGCCACTCAGCTCTGCTCTGTACCTGGCTCTAGGGAAACAGCCTACAGCTCTGGGTACTGCTCTTGCAGTAGGGACCTCCCCAAAACAGGAGAGCTTTTCAGGCTTTCTTTAGGCTTCTCTGCCATTCATTCTTACCTCTAGAAGAGGAGCTGGGTGCTGTCCCTGGAAAAGCCCTCAGCTTATAGATTACAATCCCAGTGATGTAAACCTCTCCCCTCAAAAGCTCCCAAAATCCTGCAGCTCTTGGCCAGGTACATGATCTGGCACTGGGTATTCCTGACTGAGATAATGAAAGAGGTGACGAAAGGCTGATTTCCAAAATATCTCATGCCAAAGACACTCTACTGTGCAATGACACTCTTCCATGCAAATACACAGTCCTTCCAGGGCTTTGGGCTGCTCTTCCTTGTCTGAGTGTGCCACACATTGCAGCTCAGCCCAGCCCACTCCCCAGCAGCACAGGTGGGCTCCCAAAACCTGTACAACCCAACCTCATAGTGTGGGGGGCATGGTCAAACCTCCCCTCTAACATCCAGGAACCTTGTAATGAGCTGATTTGCAGGAGCCTACCCAGTAATTTTTATACAAAGCTGCTTCTACTGCTTCTTCCAACTTAGGTTTTAAGGCGAAAATTACTGAGACAGAATCTGCCCTTTCTCTTGGCAATTGTTTTAGCAGCTAATCACTCTTGCCTTTTATTTCTAATTTGCCATAAATTCTGATTTGAATTGTTTACTGGGCACTGGTTCTAGCTTTGCCTGTCACTGCTGCATTTGAGGGCTCCTTGCTGCATGATGCACTATATCAGCAGGAATTCATGGATCACTTTTCCTTTGAGATGATGGGAGATTTAATTGCAGTATCTGCTGATAAATGTAAGACACCAATAGCAGTGAAGATGCGACAGCACAGGCGTCAGAAGGGGTGGGACAAACCTGCCAGGAAAACCTGGGTGATACTCAACCAGTACAGCCCCAGCACTCAGGGTATCCTACCCCCATTTGTAGGACAGAGCTCTGCATTGATGCTCACATCCATACCTTGAATTCCCATAATGAATGAGACCACCTGGGCATGCACTAAAAGGCGCTCATATCATACACATCTGGATGTTTTAGTCATACACGTTCAGACCACTCCAAATGCCTGGCCAGTCACAGCAGGCTGCTGTGTTCAGCTGAGGAGAGCTGATGCTCCAGGTAACCATCTCAGTGCTTTTATCTGGGAAAAAAAAAAAAAAAGAACCACCAGCAAGCCTTGTTTTAAACAGTCTCTGGCACTTGCCGAGAGGGAGAGAACTGAGCACACTCCTTAACTGCAACACTGGTAGCTCAAACAATGCTGTCCTCCTCAGAACTGTACCCATAATGTGAGCAAATGGCAGGCACTGCACCCCCAGGTATAGTAATACCACATGCAGGCACACAGCAGTGTTGCTTGCCAGGGCACTGAGCACTTTGCCACATAAGAAGATGGACAATCTTAGGAGCAGACGCAGCTGTGACGAGGGAAAACATGCCTATATGCAGTAATAATTAGTCCAAGAAACAGACTAGGATTTTATTCCTTTCTTGCTCTTCATAAATCTCACCAGGAACCATGCAGATATTCAGTACTAAAGCTACCAGCCATCAAGGAGACAGAAAACAACATGCTGTACTTCAAAATAAGATCAGTATCACCTTGTTGCAGAAAGGCAAAAGCTTCCTGACCAGGTATGCATTTTCCTCTCTGCTAGCTCAGTTTGCAGCTCTGCATCCCTCCTGGCCCACAAAGCAGGACATCACAGCACACCACCAGCCCCCTGGCCAGCACTGAGAGGTCAGGGTGTCGTGCCCACATCCCAGCATCTCCATCCCAGCAGTGATGCACTGAGCAGCACAGACTCCACTGAGGCTCTGAGGGACCCATTCGCACTGCTGAACTGATGGCACACAGCTGCAGTGCACTGCACCACAAGTTCCTGACACCAGACTTCGCTAAATTCACCTACTGGGAGCAAAAGACAAACCCCCAGTAATCCTGCAAGCAGCAGAAATGCTCCCATGTCAAAAAAACCCCATATTTTCCCATGGTGTGCCAGCATCACTGTCTACATAGACCAATGGGGAAAAAATATCATTTAAGCTGCCACACTTGTAAACACAACCTTGCAATTCTGAGTAGAGCTGCACCAGCATAATTACCAAAAAAGCATGTAGAAAGAGGCCTGTAGAAAAAGTGATATTTTAATGCACTGAACACATTCAGCTGAAAGGTGCTAAACGAACACAAGATGTACCAATACCCTGAAAGTACAGATACACGTTTCTTTCCCCTTGCCTTGCTCCACATCAGCTTCCCCTGACAGCAAATGCTCATTAAAAAAAAGTAAATGAAATATATACAGCCAGGAAGCACAAGCTGCCTTTGAAAAGCATTCTGATTAAAAACAGGAAGATACGGTTCAAATCTTGCAAAGAGTTAAGCATAAGATCCAATCTTAGAAGATAAAAGTCCTTAATGAAACAAAAAGCTGGGCTGTGGTTGTGCAGCGGCAGAGAGGAGAACACACCAAAACACAGAGCCACAGAACCGTGCTCTCATCAGGACACACAACTCACCATCACCTCTGAAACCCGTCAGCTCTAGCCAAAGTTATATTCCAAGTGTGCACTTTCACCCAGGAAGCCAATATTCCAAATTCCAAACTAACTGGAACTCGATTCCTTTCTGCAACAGACAGGCTCTTGGAGGGCAGCAGGCCTGAGCCCTTCCTTGTTTTTGTGACTGCAGACGGCTCTGACGTCGGCTGGACATCAGCGAGCAGATGCAAAGGATGCCAAATCCTCCAGGCCGTGCGGAGGCAGCGAGCTGGCACTGCTCCTGCTGTCCCCATGCAGGCAGCCCCTCTCCCGGGGATGCGACACACACACCTACATTTTACTCCAAACAGGTACAGAGGCGTTCCCACCGGCTGGAAAACAGCACCTGTACCACTAATTACCTTCATAGAAGCGAAAGTGCACAGGCACAGTCAGACCAATCCGAATTACGACAATCCTAAAACAGCTGTAAGCCACACTCCTGACTTAATGCCATGAGAAATGGAAGAGAGAGGGGGAAAGGATAAAGTTAGAGGTGCGTTCCTAAAATGATGCATAGTGAATATGACTTATAATATGCAACCCCCCGGGGCTGCAAGCTGGCATTTATTAAGACATGCAGCTCCTAGCACAAAAGAGCATCTTAGTGCCTCACGTGCTTGGAAAATACATGTATTTGTTAAATAATTTTAAAAATCACAATTGAAAGGAAACTGGATGTTTGTGACACATTAAGTATGCTTATTTATTAGTGATGTCCAAACTTCAGAGCTGTATTTTTTAATATCCTCCTTATTTGCAATGATGTACTCTTAAAATAATCCACACTAGTGGACTGCAGTTGGTGCAAATTAACATTAGTGAGATTGCATTTCTGCTATATGAAGAAGTGAAGAAATAAACACTCTCATCTCATGCAGCTGTAACATGTACATAACATAATTGTGTTCTCTGTATTTAGCAATGGCTAACATATTCTAATATACCCTCTTAGAAATGCTCTTTTGTTCCAAGTCAATGACTTAAATAACGCAATTCTTTTAACATATTGATAAAGAGGAACTAGTGTAGGGCTCACATCTCAATGTGTCTGACCAGATACGTGGCCAGGACATGTCTAAACTTGCCAACAAGGATGGGATTAAAAAGATCTCACTGAAGGCCTGCAGCATCGCTCAGATTCAATTTTCGGTTCTGCTGGGATTTCTCTGCACGATATTTTAAGATGCAACAACCAACAGTTTAATAGACTGAGATCCAAGTCCTCAAACACTCTCTCACTGGAAACACATCAGTATTATTTAGGTATAAAAATGAAATGAGGCCTATTAAAGTACTCAAAAATCCCGAACAACTTTTTGAGGAAAAGACAGCCTAAAAAATCGTTTGTAGAAACCGTCTGTGGAACATGCAAAGAACATTCCCCAGTCTATCCCTCCGGTCTTCCTGATGCCCAGCTCTGGTCCAGGCCGACCACACGAACGGCGGCCGAGCGCTGCGGGTTAAAGCTTATTTGAGCCCGCACGAAGGCAGCAGCAGGGCAGGCAGAGAGGGCAGGCAGGCAGAGAGGGCAGGCAGAGAGGGCAGGCAGGCAGAGGACAGGCAGCAGGACAAGCAGAGAGGGCAGGCAGAGAGGGCAAACAGAGAGGGCAGCGCAGCAGGGTAGGCCGAGAGGGCAGGCAGCAGGGCAGGCAGGCAGAGAGGGCAGGCAGCAGGGCAGCGCAGCAGAGCACCAAAGCAGGGCAGGCCGAGAGGGCAGGCAGCACGGCAGGCAGCAGGCCGGCTCCGCGCCCCGGCCTGCGCGCTGCGCGCATTTTCCGCGCAGTTGCAGAGGGCTCGTCCAGCCCCGCACCGCGGGGACCCCCCCGTCACCTCCCTGCCCCGGGGGTCTCTCCAACCTCGGACCCATTTATTCGTCCCCTCTCCCTCCCCGGGTCCGGCAGCCTGGGGTGGGGGGGAGCTGCGGGGGATGGGCGCATCGCTGCGGGTCTCTCCGAGCCCATCGCGGCCGCGTTTGCCGTCGGACGGTGCCCCGGCCCCGTCTCCTCCCCATCCGCACGGGTCTCGGCGTGCAGTTGCTATTTTTAGGCCCCGGGCGACCCAGCGCTTCAACAAAGATAAATAAATAACACGAAAGGCCCCCCCCCCCCCCCCCATCCGCGCTACCCCCGCGACCGGGCTCCGAACTGCGCCGCGACCCGCACGCCCCGCCGGGGACTCGGATAACAACGCGGGGGGGTTGGGGAAAGTAAAGGCAAAAGCAGAATAAATAAACTAAATAGC
>WEIU01007086.1:277232-295402 GCA_013389925.1 Aegithalos caudatus | reverse complement strand
CATCGCACAGCACCGCACCGCGCTGCCGGCACCGCACCGCAACGCCAGTACGGCCGAGCCTCGGCGTACCTCGACATTTAAATAATTAAGTAAAAGACCAGATTTTTTTTCCGGCGGCGCTCCTCAGGTGCGGGGAAAGCCGGCGCGGAAGCACGGGGAGGTTACGGGACCCTATCCTGCTCCCTTGGATAAAAGGGGCCGCGGACGAGCGGAATCAGCTTCAGCATCAGCGGATGGGCAGCAAGGGAGCCTTCACTGCCCGTCCTCCACGGTTGTTCACCCCGACAGAAGCCTTTGGCCCCGTTTCTCCCAAGCACTGCGAGTTTGCTTCTTATAGATTTTTTTTTTTTTTCCTTTTAAATACTATTCTCCCAGACAATATCATGTCTGTCTCAGGGCATGATATCACAGGAGAGAAGGATACAAGCCTCACATACAAATGTAGAAAGTAGCTTTGCAGCCGTCCAACAACTTGAAGAGAGAACATTGAGAATACAGACCAGGCTGCAGGCTGTTGAAACAGGAAAAAAGCAAGTCTCCAGCATATGGACGAAACAAGCTTTATTTCCATTTTTGTTGCTTTTTTAAAAAAACAAACTAAGAAAGAAAAAAATGAAATATGTCCCCTTGATTCCAGACTGGACCCAAAATGAAGTAGAAGCTGCAATGCCTTGTGAGATTTTTCTCCATACTGCCATTACTCTCTCCAGGAGGAGATCTAGAATCCTGCTGGGCCAGCACCTTTGCAGAGAGGTGGGAGCTGCAGGGTCACTTGTGCAGTGTCTACAGCCTGAGAGGGTGCTGGCATCTGTGTGGGTTGTGGTGCCCAGCCTGGGAGCTGCCACTGCCAGACCAGGCTAATCACCCTCTGCACAGAGCCCGTCTCTATCCAGCATAGTGGCATCTTCATGTGGACAACACATGTTGCTCCATTTAATTAGTAAATATGTTCCCAACTCCCCTACACTGCTCTATTTCAAGAAGGAGCTGATCTGCAAAAACTACCCAGTCATTACAGAAGAAGCAAATGCTTGTGCAAAAGCACAAAATTTGGGTGTAAATCCAAGCTGCAACTCTGTGGTCCTGCAATTTAACAAGATACAACGCTGGGCTGAAAAAAAGGCTTTCCATGCTCATGGTAAGAGAGGTAGGAGCCCTGCTGAGCAGGTAGATTAAAGGTTTTGTACTGTCTATTTCAGCAAACTGTTGCAGAGAAAAAGAGGTGGAAGAGATCCCTTTGGGCCACTCCTACAAATGGCTGGAGACCAAGTCCTAAATAAATGACTTTCCAAGGTCAGTGAACTCAGGAGAAAGATCAGAATCTAAGGTTACTCATGAGACCAAAGGTACATTTTATCAGCTGTAAAGGGCCAAGTGTTGGAGCACCCTGACACAATTTATTCTGAAGCACACTGACACATTTTTTTCTGGAGCAGTCTGACACACTTTTTTTCTCCAAGCCCATTCTCACTCCAGAGTTGGGGCAAAGCAGTGGCATTAAACTATTATTTTGCTTTCACATGGATATTGCCCTTAAATGGGGCCCTGATGGTTCCTTCACAGCTCCTGGTGGCCAGAACAGAAGAGAAATATGTATCAAATAGCTCTGAAAATTGAGTTTTCATTCCTTTCTCCCTAGGACTCCCTTCCTTGATAAAACACATAAAGAACCTGCTGTTAAAACACCAGCTCAAATTAATGGAGGTTTTCCTGATGCCACAGACTTGCCCAGGTATTACCAGCGCCAGCAGCATGGCTGTGAACACAGCTCTGTGGCCCGTTACAAGAGGTATGTATTTCATGTCCAGTTCCTGACATAACAAAGCCAGGAAAATATGAAGAGGAGTGAAGATGTTTGCCTGCCTGTTTACACACAGAGAAGTCAGGTGATGATCAGGTTATCCAAATGTGGCTCCTCTGCAACCTGTGGCACAAGGACATGCTGTTCCCTTCCGATGCAAGGCAGTCCTGGTGTTTGGAAGTCAGACCCCACATCCCATAAAAATTGACAGACCACCCATTATACTTTGCAGGGAGGCTGGCAGGGGGATGGCAGCTGACCACCAAGCATATCCCCCCATGATGGCACAGCTGAGGCCTCAGTAACCAGGGGAGACCCACAATTTTCATCCCACCAAGGGTCTTTCAGTGCAGGAAACATAAAAAGACCCTCTTTTTATTCTACAAGGCATGTAGAATATGCCTTGTGTTCTTATCGCTCAGCCCTGCAGCCTATCTAGTATTTGTACTACAAAAATCATCTTGTAATGTGATCTGAATAGCCTCATATCAATAAAGCACTCAAGTGTAATCATCCTTACGACAGCTTAGCACACTTACACAAGGCAATTGCATTGCTCCAAGTTCACCTCTGCAAATTAAACAGAGCAAAGTCAAAGCCAGCTGACGCAACACCCTCTTTCAAGGCCAAAAGAAGATCTGAGGCAAAGATCAGGGGTCAGGCTGCAAGGAGGCTGTGGCAGCTGAAGCATTCTACCCTCCAGCACTCTGCTTTAGCTTCCCTGCCTCTGACCCCACAAGCTTTGCTGGCAGCAGGTATCACATGTGTGCTTCTCAATCCCTGCCAGTGGAGCCAAGGAGAGCTGTGATGTGTTCTTTGAGGTTTCTAGAGTGGGGAGGTGACAGCTTCCAGCTGGTCACCACAGGCAGCTGGAAGGTGAAGAGTCATCAGCCAGGGCAGGTAGGTGCAGCAGAGGCTGGAGCAAACCACCACACATTCCCTGCAAACACGGGCCATGGAGAGACACGGCTGCAGAAAAAACAGCTGAGTGTGTAATCATAGCAGTAATTATACCTTCCCTCATCCAGGGATTAAGCTTGTTCCAGGTTAATTCCAGAACTCTCCAAAAAACCCTCAGTCATCTCAGACACTCAGGAGGAAGGGTTAGATCATTGCATCTGTTCCTCTCCCAATAGAAACCAACATTTTTCATCAGCCTGCCCATAAAGACATTAAATTGAACATCAGTGTCTTGTCCTCACTTCACCTTCTTGGATATTATCTTGGAACTTTTCTTCTCTGAAGATTAGAAACCACCTAATTGTCATCCTGAATGTATTTACAGCCAGTTACAGCCATTTGTTCTGCTTTGACAGAACCAGCTCTTGTCTTCACTCTTATACATACCTCTCTGCTGTATTTACCAATATCAAGTTCATTCTGTGATAAAACAATGGGAAAATGCAATGGTGCTTATCATAATTCTTTTCCCAGTATTTGAATTTAAGTACTCATATTAATTTAAAGAAAGGCATTCCTGTACCCGAACAGTGATCCATCTCTAGGTGATGGTGACTCACTTGTGATTTTGGTGGGGACAAAGCTCTAACAGGCAGGAGCAGGAGGCAATAACAGCAAAAATAAAGACTGGAAAGTTTATGAAGTTATTAGAAAGTCTTCCACTGCCTTCTATGACTTCTCAGTGTTCAATGTGCAATGAAGAACAGATTCTGGTTAGCTTAGATGTGACTCCAGAACAGCAAAATAGGATGTTCAGGGTTGGTATGAAGCACAGAAAAGGCCCAGCTACCAGCTACAGAAACATGTGATTCAGATGCTCCAAATATTCCCCAAGTCTGTGGCATAAAAAATAATTTTTAAAAACTCAAAAAATCCAAAACCAAACAAACAAAACAAAACCGACAGCAAAAAATCCTTTTCAAAGAGATGCCTTTCTGCATGTGCAGCAAGACTGAACTAGTAGAACAGAGAGGTACAAAAAGTCAATTAGAGATTATGAAGAGCATTTAAAATTACTCTCTTGAATGTGATTTAAGAAAGAAGAAAGCCGTGGAATAAAGTGAAACCAATTGTCTGCATTACTAAATTTGGAAAGTAGATCCAGAAATGAGCATGCTTGAGTTTGGGGGAGGGCTATCAAATCTCTGAGCCAGAGGTTTAACATCATTAGTGAAAAAAAAAAAAAATGCTGTGAACAAGAGAGAATTCAAGAGAGAGGGAGGCAGCACCATTCAGGTCATAGCCAGATTTCCCAGGAAGCTCCTGAGAAAAGGACTGACTAAATCCTTGGGGAGAAGGAGTTTGTTTTGTCTGAAGAGTGAAAGATCTCAAGAGAAGTTGCATGCCTGGGAGAGGAAGTGGAAAGTGGTGCTGTCAGCAGGGATAGAAAACCATGGACTTGAAGATACCCTTGGATGAGAGATAAGGGCCACAGGTCTGGTCACAGGGGAGCCCTGTGCCCACAGGTTTACTTAGGTTTAGAGAACTGCGTGTCTCAACAGCAGCAGAGGATGCACAAAGCAGGTAAAGTGCCACCAGTCTCCAGAGAAGAGCCTGGTGTCTGCTTCCCTATTTCTGAAGCACTCAGCTCCTGGGAAAACAGCAAGATCTCTGCTTTGCTCACACAAAGATCCTGTTGCTAAATCTCAAAGAGGAAATTGTTTAACTTGTCGGTTATTCTTTGGCACCTGTGATTGTGTTAGACATTATAAACAGGTCGGACCAGCCAAGCTGGCAGACACCACTGCGGTATCCCCAGGGTCCTTCCCTTTCTGTTTACTTTCCTTTTTTAGCCTTTACACTAATCTCTTCATCTATAACAAATATACAACATTCATGTGAACAATGTTCAAGGGAGAGTGATACTGGCAGCCCATGGACTGTCACGACAGGACTGTTGACACATCCAAGCCACAACCTGAGCTTTGGGCACTGCACAGTGCTCCTCCAGCAACAGGAGAGAAGTGGGGGATGGTGTGTGAAACCTGTGCTGGACCTGCTGTCCTTCTCCTTTCAAGACCAGTTGCAATTTATGCACTTGTGTAAAGTCTAACTTGCCCAAAGTGCTTGTTTATGGATGTGCCCCACACTGCCTGTGGGGCAGGCACTGGGGCTGGGTCCTCTGGGGGCTTGGACGGGCTGGTTTGTGGCTGCAGGTATGGAATCTTCCTCAGAGGTAGCTGGGAGACTTGTGCTCTCATTAGCACAGCTGGTGACTGTGGCACCACTGCCCATGCTTCATACAAAGACCCAGCACCACCCTCAGAAGTGGGAGATCTGGTCCAACACCTTCCTTTGCATCTCCCTGCTGCCTGGAGAGTGGCTGCACCCTGAGCCTTTGGCTTCTGCTGGCCCCTTTCTTCCCAGCTCCTGTGTCAGAGATAAGGATGTCCACCACAGCAGGACACTGTCCTGCGATTTTAAGTCCATTTCACAGTCATGATGCTCCTGCTCCTATGCTATAAGTATATGGATATAGGCAAACTGGTTAACATCCACTAAAGAAACTCTACCAGCACTGGAGAAAAGACCCAAGAGAGGCAGAAATATCTGGTGTGGGCATCTGTCATAAGCTGTTCAGCAGTTTAGTTCTGGAGAATATCCCATTTAAGCCCTGGCATCATGGTGGACACCTGTATTGCTGGTATCCTCGCTGTACCAAGAAGAGACTTAAGCAACTGCAGTGCAGCCACAGTACTCACAAAGATAGCTAAGCACCAGGCTGTGGCCCTGCCACATCTCAGATTATGATAATCAATGTTGTGTTGTGCCATGGAAGCAGAAGAAATGGAAGCAACTTAGTAGTAGTGATCAATGACGTCTCATAATGCCCTTAAGATGCATATATATGCTATATCCAAGTTCACAGATATGCAAACTGAGGTGCAGATATGTAAAATATCTTGCCTGTGGCCATACAGAGAGCACACATTCACTTCTGACTGGTGTAACTGGGAGGCACTGGAGTTCTGACTCCCAGTCTCTTGTTCTCAGTTGGGTTACAGACAGAAAGCAAGTGGATAACCATGACTAACATCTCCACAGTATCACAATTCACAATTTTTAATTGCTGTTAAGCAAATTCAAAATGAAATTACTCATAGAAAGCTGGGAACTACAGAGTCTTAGAAAATACATCCATGTTCTTCCCCATCAAATCTAATTAGATTTGCCAAAATCAGTGTGCATTGATCTGCGATTCAAACAATATGCTGATAACAAATTTTCATGATAGACATGGTTATAAAGCTACTTGACTAAAGTATGAATTAGCCCTTTCAGCAGAAGGTCTCAGCACATTTTCTCAGCACAGTCTTCCACAGACAGCTTTTAATCCCCAAATCAACAGGCAATCCCACTGTTTAAGGTTTGCCAGGCTCTCTGCTGAGCATCCAGCAGAGAAGCAAGGCAGGCAGCATGTTCATGTTGACTATCAATCTTCATTAAAATCAACACACTGTCTTTAACCACCCACCTAAGCAAACTGTAATATGTGCTGGGAAAGGACCTTTTCACTACTAGGCAGAGCAGCTTATTTTGCTGTTGTGCTGGGCAGCTTCACCTTGGCAGTGATAGGTGTAAGGAAAGCATGGGTTGTATGGAAAGCATCACATAAACAATCACTCCAGAAAACCAACACAGGGCTGTGTGCTGATATTTGCCTTCCAGCCAGTGTCGGCTCTCTGCCCTCAGGATTCAGGGATTTTTTTTTTTTTTTTTGTTAGCTCATGGCACGGAAGCAACACTGATTTGTTTGGATAGTTTGCCTTTCAGCCAAATTATGCCAATTGGTACAAGTTACTAGAAATGAGAAAATGAGGGCAGAGCAGGTAAGTTTTAAATAAGTCAAAGTAAATAGTTGACATGCCAGGAGAGACCAAAGGACAGGATTTTCCATTTGTGCTCAGTTTTCAGCTGAGCATTGCAACCACTGACATCTGAGAGCTTCTGAAAATGTGCCTCGCCTGAAAGCCAGAGTGCATCAGAGTTTAAAGTTACTCAGGAAAAAATGGCAGAGGGCAGGCAATGCACTTGTATCTGTCTGTACCCCAGGTTTATCCTTTCTCTGCTGTCTTTTCATCCAGAAATTGGTACTGCTCCAGAAGAAGAAAACCACAGCACTTTTTTTTTGCCTGATCTTTAAAAATAATGAGCAATCCCAGCCATGGGATCTGCTCAGTATCTCTGAAAATTTACATACTCTGTGTTATATCCTGTGTAACATCAAGACACACCATGGAAAAAAGCTGTCATGACCAGGATGTTGATCATTGACCACTGGCACAGATTGCTCAGGGAGGTTATATAGAGTGTCCATCCTTGAAGATATTCAGTAGCCATGATCACAGATAAAAGGTCATGGTCCTGGGCTGTCTGCACCAGGTGACCCTGCTTGAGCAGATGAGTGCACCAGGATTTACTCATTTTAAAAAGTAATGAGTTACAGTCACATAGTGTGGGCAGAGGTGTGCTAATATAAATTATTGCAATTTACAATAAGATTGTACCAGAATAAGCATTTTTATCCCAATGATACGAGATGGATTTGGGATCTTGGTGCAAGTCATGCTACTCTGTATTCTGAGCCCTGGGTTTCTCGCACTCTGACCTGTCTGCAGTGCCTGTCCTCTTCTCTGGGTCCTGCTTCACACCAGCTGAGCCACAGTCACACCAAGGCCAAGCAGAAGAGGGGACAGCTTATCTATTGAGTCATAGAAACATGGAATAGTTTGGACCTTTCCATTTAACTGTACAAATTGCACGCCATTTTTGTGATNAATATATAAAAAATCAGCGTATTTTTTATAAAAAAAAAAAAAAAAAAAAAAAAAAAAAAAAAAAAAAAAAAAAAAAAAAAAAAAGGCAGCAGCTGAGCTCTTTTCATAAACCTGCTGCAAGCTCCAGGTTACAGTGGGTGTTTGCCCACCCACACCAGTATTGTTCACCCAAGGAAGTTACCAGAAGAAATCCCTCAGCAGAGATGACACAGGTCCTGAAACTCATTAAACTTGAGTGGGCTGTAAAACTTTATGAAATCCTGTCTGCCCTTCAGTTTTAAATTGGATTTGGTTGAACTGGTTTTGAAACTGGCTGGAGAGCCAAGATGGGCCAGCAGGATCAGCTGGAGAGGCAGATGGTAGAAATTCAGCTCTGCATGCCTACCTTGATCAGAGCAGTGCCCCCTCTGCCAGGGAGGGTGGAGTGCTCTGCCTGATAAAAGGCTGAGCTCAGCAGACATTAAAGGAAGGTTGTTAGTAAAGATCAAAAGGTAGAAATGGGAGATAGAGCTGCCCCATTTGCAAAGTTACTAAAGCCTGCCAGTGAGAATGAAGATATAGATGCTGTGAGGCTGAATGAATGGGGCAATCTAGATAATGATATCAGAATTAAATTAATTAAAAGAAGATTAAAAAAAGATTGCAAAACTAAAGTTGTAATTGTGCCCCTGCTGAAGTAAGTGTTTCATGGTTTGTGTGGTGCTTCATGAAGAGGCCAAGATGTTGCTCCCAATGCATACCAAGACAAAGGAAGGTATCAGCTGAAAGCTGATTGACACAGAGCCAACTATATTAGGGAATAAATAAGTTACAGTGGCCTCATAGTCACAAAATTGAAACCATGCATGGCTGGAGCCTCCAGGAGGATGAATACAATTCATATCAATGTCATCACTGATCTGCAAACTTTGGGGTATTCATGAGGACTTTAGGGCAGCTGTGGTAGGACACCAATTATGGCAGGATAAAGCTTATCATTCAAAGTTTTTTAAACAGATTTGAACAGGCAAAGTATGCTCACACCAGGTCAGTACTTGGTGTTATGTGGACACTGGGTCATGCCAGGGGCCAGCACTCTCCAGTGGGATTTACTGTTCCTTCAGGCAAGGTTCCCAAGGGCCACCAGCAGGGACATTTACAGAGGAACCTCATGAAAACATCAGCTGAGCTTAAAATCTTCTGGGAAACTGCATTACCAAATATGAATGTGTGACATACATGGGAAGCTGGCCATGACCAATTTCAAGATAAAGAGCTTGAAAAGCAGTTGCAGGATGGGGCAACCTCAACAGCCAGGTCACACAGTGCATCTCTGTGGCACCCACATCCCTGTCCAGATATTTTGCTCCAGCTGCTAAGCAGGTCATTAATATCTGGTGATTATTTTGGCCCCCAGAGCTGCCTTAATGCTTTTGCAGTATGTGTTGACTGTTTCAGCTGCCACAATCAGGTCTCAGTTTTAGGGCAGCTTGCTGAAATGAATGGGAAAGAGTTGGATTCATTTTAATTAATCACCAAAAATTAAATTTCAAATAAAGAGTACGCATGAGAATGCACACTTTTGCCCTTGTAGACATGAGAAAACACTGTATAGTTCCACAAGGGCAATAGGCTGATGTCTTTTCTTTCACAAATGCAAAAGAAGGAAAGTGTTTTTCAGCAGGAATCCAATTTTACAGGGAGGGAATAATATGTTACATAGTCGAATCACTTTGATGTCAATTTTATTTTGCAATCACTTCATAAGATATTCATATAGCCTTTTTATTCCCTTAAAGTGTTCAAGTCTAGGCACAATACAGTATTATCTTACTCTTTACCATAATGATGAACGATAATGGGAACACATAATAAGATTTTATGTGTGCCCAAAGAAAAATATGCTTTAGCCCAGATGAGAGGAATTTTTCAGATCAAATTAATATTATAAACCAGCACAATTTATCAAAATAATGCCGCTTTTCTTCTCTCAATCCATTGTGAATCTCAGTGTTTGCAGCCAGTACATGGTGAACTATTAGGAGTCTGACAGATGTTTTTTTGGTGAAACCTCTATGAAAAATACTTAGTTAATAAAAGTAAAATTAAAAAAAACCAAACTACCAAAAAAGAAGTCCCTTTTCCTCTCCTGCCCATCACATTTACACACTATAAACACTCTAATATTTAAAAGGTCTGTTGCAACTGTTCTATAGTGATGCTGTTTCCTGTTGAAAAGCCATCCCAGTCCAGTAGCATCTTTATTCAAGTTCCTCAGAAACTAATGGATCACATTTGTTTTCCCTGATGTTTTTATGTTCATGGAACATGGTTTATAACAAAAAGGTCTCTATATATTTTGTTCCATCCTTTTAATATAGATTCAGTTTATTCATCTATTCATGATTTCAAAGTGTAGCCTAAAAGTAAATTAGAAAAGTGTAGACTAGGGGGACAACCCTGATAGAAATTTTGCTGTCTGATCCAGAATCCTCACCATATTTTCTACATTTTTACTTGGTTTTTGATACTTGAACATCAGCTTCTCTGAAGAACTCTTGTTGGAAAGCCTTGTCCTGGTAGCAATTGTTATACAGCAGGTTTTCTTTCCTGGGACACGTGAATAAATCAAAATTACTTAATGAGCTATTGTAGTGCAGTCAAATGAGAACATAAATAGTTCTAGGAAAAGAACACTGAGAGTTTATCACACTGGATAAACCTAAATGAAGTAGATAAAATAAGACTGAATAAATTTGGAACTTGAGTCACGTGAGGTAGGACCCCACCTGTTATGGCAGACACCACATTTATTCGGGAGAGGGGGAGCAGGGATGTTCCCGTGCCGTAGGGAAGCACACAAGCCTTTAGCTCACATTTGCTGTCTCTACAGAGTTGCAGCGCTGATCCCTCTCCCCCTAACTCATCCACAGCACAGCACGGCCTTGGTCCCAAGCCAAACAAGGCTTTGTCAGACACTCAGCCGGGCACTAGATCACAGAACTACCTGCACCGAGAGGCTTTGTTTGGCTCTGCTGTCGTCACGGAGCAGATTAATGGGAGAAAAAGGAGTGAAAAGAAGCTCTCACTCTGGCAGCTGCACCCCTGTGAGCAGCCCCTTGTACACGTGTGGTGCCTGGAAGAAAAATGTGCTGGGAAACGGGAGAGCTGCTGTGCAACTGCAGCTCCAGAGATCCAGGGGGATGTCCCGGGGGATGCAGGGGGATGTCCAGGGGGATCCAGGGGGATGTCCCAGGGGATCCAGGGGGACGAGGCTGTGGGAGTGGGGCTGTGTTTGAGCATGCACACTCTAACTTCAGCCTGCAGAACTTTTGGGTGTTGGCCCTCGTAGTAGCTGTATAGAAAGCACAATCCCTGTAATATTTTCCCCCTCTCTCTTCATGGATAAATTAGCATGAAGGAAGCTGATAGAACTAATTAGTTCCAAGCAGTGTTAATTTCTCTGATTGGAACTCTTTGTGACCCAGTCAGATTGCTTAATTTTTGCAGCTTATATTTTCAAATTTCTTAATTTTTTTTTCATCTAATTCTTTATTTCTACTTTTATTTTCTCCTTTCTGATCCTATCTGGATGTAATTGGGACATAGAAGCTTCCAATGGAAATTACACATGGAGGCAAGAAAGATTTTGCCTTGAATGGAAATACATTCAACAGAAAATAGCCATGGCAAGATCCATAGACAGACATATGTGAAAGGTGGATTTAGCAATAAAATGTAATCACCATAACACACAATGTCAGGAACTAGCTGCTTTCTCCCAGACTTGTCTAGAAAAAAGAATAGCTCCACAATTCCTGTATCATGCTGGAAACTGGAAGCAGTGCTTATGGGAGTAAGATACTTCAGTCAGCCTGAGTTGTGCAGGTCCACTCTCAGCCAGAGATTTCTCCCTTATGTCTCATGGTTTCGAGCACAACCATGCAGAAATGACTTGTGTAGCTTGGGCTCCCATGCATCGGTGGCAACTTGAAGCAATGTTTGCCCAGTAACTACAAATATTAAATAGTTTTGGCAAGTGGTCAATAATGCTTTTTCATATGCATTACTATTCAGCACCAATGATCATACTCATCATTATCAGAAAAAACTAATCTCATTTGCTAGGAAAGTGGAGTATAGACACACTTGAAGACAAGCTACTTGGGCTTGCAGAGACCTGAAAAAATACCTGTATTATAGTACAAACCTATTGAGGGTGATATTGCCACTGCCTGGCCAGGGTCCCACCCAACCAGCTCCCCCCTAGAAGCACAGTAACTGCAACTCTTCCATGAGGCACATCTGCAAGAAGGGCTGGAAGGAGGGTCTGGGGAACTCCATGCCCTCAGTGTGACCTCAGTGCCAGAGAAGACTATGGAGCAGATCATCTTGAGAGACATCACCTGAACATGTACAGGACAACCAGGGCATCAGGCCCAGCCAGCAGGGATTTGTGAAAGGCAGGTCCTGCTTCACCAATCTGATCTCCTTCTATGACAAGGTGACCCACTTAGTGGGTGCAGGAAAGGCTGTGACCTCTGCCTAGACATTAGCAAAGCCTTTGACACTGCTTTTTTCACAGCATTCTCCTGGAAAAACTGGGTGTTTATGGCTTGGACATGTGCAGTCTTCACTGGGTGAAAATCTGGCTGGATAAGAATGGTGGTGAGTAGAGCTGATTCCAGTTATGAGTGGTGTTCCCCAGGGCCAGTATTTTCTGCCCAGGGGAATAGGACCTGGGGGTATTGATTGACTGTAGTTACCATCCCTGGAGGGATTTAAAAGATGTGTAGGTGTGACACTTGTGGATATGGATTAATGGTGGACTTGGCAATGCTGGGCTAGTGGTTGGATCTTAAAGACTTTTCCAAGCTAAACGATTCTATGGTTCTACAAAGGGAATTCCTTACATGGCTGAGTCCACTGCTATAAGCAAGTTGCTCCAAATCTTTGCACCTTCCCTTCACTCAAATCTATGTAGAAGATGAATGGTTAAATTAGGGGGAAAAAAAGCCCTTTGACTTTCTAGCTGCTACTCTGAATCTTGGATAACTTTTTTTTTTTTTTTTTTTTTTTTTTTTTTTTTTTTTTTTTTTACTGCCTGTCCCCACTGACATTTACAGTTATGCCTGAGATGAGTAAATGATACAAAGGTAGGTAAAACCTGCTGAACATCAAATGTTCTGTACTGGAAATGAAATCTGGCTTCTGCTGCTAATGTATCTCATTTCTTGATCTCAGTCTTTTTTCTAGGCAAGTTTAGGCCTCATCTGTGTGGAAACAACAAGGGGAAATCAGGGCTTAGTTCTCAGTCAGCAGAGCCTTTTTTCAGAAGCTCCCATAAATGTCCTTTTAAAATAAAGAAATAGCAAACCTCTAAGCTAGGAAGTAAATCCCGAGTCTCTCCCCAAGCTGTCTGCCTGTGTTAGGATCACTTATTAGTTCAGTTTTATTTTTCTGTTAATTCCTTGGCAGATGATTCTAACGCAAATCAATAAAATTAAAAAATAAACCCAACATACTAGATCATAGTTTATCTCTGTAGATGAAACAACCACCTCCACCTTCTGTTTTGAATAAATTCAGATTTCAACTGCAGTGGCCTGGCTTTTTTCCAGTTTACAGTTATTCTACTCCACTTACCTGAAAATCTCCCTTTCATGCAACTCTGATGAAATGTTTGTCATCTCTCAACTGCCTGCAAGGGTTGCAAAGTGCTCCATGAGCAAGAGTGCTTACATAGGGGCAAGTAAAGTGATTTCTTTATAGGTAGTGATAAAATTTTCAAGAGATCCTCCACTGTGGCACAAGTCTGTTTCTCTGGAAGAAACATGGAATTTTCTACAGATTCCGGTGGCAGGCGAATTAAGCAGACATAGGTTATTTTATACATCCCAGTTCTCCCCTAGCATATTCTGTATTGAAACATTGAAGATATTTACATGATAACTTGGCTGGAAAGACAAAATTTAAGCACAAGAATAAAAATTAAAATAGAATCCTCAAAGTTGTTATTTAATTAAATAAATCAGTAAGGATATATGATAAAGGAAATCATGATGGTTTGTCTCCAGGTTCCCTTGATGCCATATTTTGCCTAAAGTTCTTCTGGAAGAGTAGTAGCTTGAAGTATCCTGTGAAAGTAGAGGAGTAGAGAAGTGAAGTTAAAAATGCTGCTTTTATTTCAAGTAGAGCTTTGGTACAGCTGTTTGGCAAGCACTGTAAATTCCTCATTTCATTTCAAGGCTCAGATGCTGCTTTTGTAAGCTTATCTCCTCTATTGCTCCAAAACAGCAGCAAAACCCAACACCTTCCTGTCCAGATACAATGCACTACTAACTGAATCCAGCCCAGAAACTCCTGTGAGATGTTTGTGCCTTCCAAATGTGCTAATCTCTGGCGAGGAGTTGGAAAGTGGAAGCCACATTCCTCTTTATTCTAGCAGCAATTTAATAACCGAAGAGGTTTCTTAACCCAGTACCCACAGCCTGTTTTAATGTTTTTCTATTTCATTATTTAGGTACTTTGCAATCCTACAACAAAGTAAGAAATGTCATAAATATGAAGTGTCATCCCATAAAACTGCATTTCTTTTTAGAGTGGCAGTTTGGGATCATGTTGATGGTTTGTTTTCCAGCAGGAAAGTGGCAAGAGGAACTGATGCTCAATTAAAAAATGGGAGTAAGAAAATAAGTAACTCCAAGTATCCTATTCATCAAAAGGATACTAAGGACCTTCTGCAGATAGAAGGAAAAACCCAAACCCATTCTCCAAATGATATAAGAAGCTGACAAATAAGAAGAGGTTCATTAATCATTGTGGTCTAGCCTCATTTAACAGGAAGAAGCCAGGGGGTTTTGCTAACACATAAAACTGGGCCTCAAAGGTGACTTTTTTTCAGTTTTTGAGGATGGATCTACATCTCCTGGTTTATTTTGGAGCATGGAGTTGCAGTTATAAATCCTTGAACAACATCTTGCTTCTGTTCTGAAGCAGTATCTAATATAGGGAGCAACCAAAGGGCAAATGAAATGAATGTATTTTTTTAAATTAGATATCCTGTCTAATAAAAGGCAGAACTTTGGTTATTCATAGCTGCAAGTTGTCCTGATTTACAGTTCAGATACAATTAACAGTTTCATAAAATTCTTTTTAAGTGAATATCTGAATCACATGTTGGAAAAAAGCAACTTCAGACCATTTCTATAAACCCAGTTACAGGGAGTGGATACAAAAAAATATTAAAAGACTTGCTTTGTCCTGTTTTTCTAGCAGAATGTTTTTTGTTGTTGTGTTTTTATTTTTTTGTTTTTTTGTTTTTTTTTTCCCCAAGAAACCTTCAAACACCTAAAGCCCTCCATCAAATAGGATTTACACACTTGCATTCTTTCCAAACTCTCTCATCCAAGATGGGGATGGTTATCCAGGGCTTTGAGACCTTTGGCATCTACCCTGCCTACATAGTGCTACCTGCCCCTATCCCACATACACCCACACCCAATGATTCTTCTTCCCACTCTGAACTCAAAAGCAAGAGAAAACCTGAACCCCTGGTCCCAGTTCAATGGCTGGCACTGGTGCTGTCTGGCAGAACTGCTCCTCTAATGGTCAGAAGCCAAGCAAATAAGTATTTAATGGGAATTATGAAAATCGAAAAAGTGCAAGTTTTTGAAAAACATTCTTCCTCCACATCAAAGTGCTCATTGATTTGTTGCTGAAGTCATGACCAAAGTGGTGCTAAGAGGGTGAAAAGGGGACAAAAGATCAAATCTATTATTTGGAGCTGTGTCACACAAGTACCTTATGGCCCATCTGAAGCTGATCATGAGACAAGTCCTGAATGTAAATATTATTTAATATGTCTGGCAAATGTTAGGAATCTGTCTGAGCATATTCTTCAAGTGAGAAATAATTCTCCTTTTCCTTTGCTCCCTTTTTTCTGTCCTTGAACTTTGTATCCCTTGAAATCCCAAGTAACTATTCACATTAATAAAGTGTTAAGGTGTTTGACTAAGAAGATTGGCTCTACTGATTTCAGCACTTAAAAAGGGAAACCGCTCTGTTGTTTTAACCACTTCAACAGTCACCATCTCAGTTTATTTTCTTATCCTCTTTAACTTCTGTTAAAATCAAACAGGAAGCAATTAAGGTGAGCCTACTACAAAGCAGTCCTCAAAGTACATGGCTATGTCCCTAGTGCAGAATGAAGGTCATGCCCTGAAAATGTAATTATATGTATGTGGAAGGAATGCAGAGCCTATACACTGGGGTGATCAGTGAGAAAATACACTGCTCCAGCTTTACTTTCAGCAGGCAGATAGACTATGACCAACACAGGCACTGCTACCACCACCTGCATGGAGGATCTGGCAGCCAGGCAAGTTGAATTGATAGGGCACATTAAACCAACAATTTTATCCACTTGAATCAAGAGATGGAGTAGGAGCAAGAAACAAGTCCCTACTAAACTGCAAAACTATCACCATTTCCCCTTATCCAACTCCCCTTTGATTTCAGTCAGGTCACAGCCAGGATGACAGAAAAAGGAATGTCATGGAAATAGACATCTAATGACAACAGTGGGAGACAAAGTGAAGTCTTTACACAGGATTTAACTAATTATATTTTGGGCAAATATTTATTTATCTAAAAACAAAATAAAAATCATTTTTAAAAGGAAAAAGTATTTAAATAAAAAACAAAATTGTGAAATGTTATGGCACAGAAGTTCAAGACAAGTATAAATCCAGTTGCCACAACTGTTGCGTATTAATGTTGCACATTTTTCTATAAAGGCTTTATTAAAGGTATTTACATGGCAATATGTTGTGTAAATATGTACAGCAAACTGGGGATAACTTTTCTTTTGTATTCTTGTATGAAAAAATGCCTTAAATACAAAATTTTAAAAGGAAAAAAAAAATTTAAAAGTTCATCCCCAAGCATGAAGAATGTCCCATCATCCCTTATGTCCAAAGTATCAATTATGAGGCAGTTTTGAGGTTCTGGCCAAACCCTTGGGAGATTCAGCCAAGGTTGTGTAGTCTCAAGTTAAATCGCACAGCATGCAGTTGCAATAGTTCCATACTCGATGGATTGTGTAGTTCATGAGAGATATTAGAATCATTAATATTTTATCATAGTTTCAGTCTAGTTTGCATTATTCTGAGTGATGCTCAAGAGTTCCTATGCACAACAGTTCCTTAGCTGCTCAAGTTTGTGTTTCAACTGTTCTCTCCTCCGCCTCAATTGCTCTTTCTCTGCAATCAGTCTGTGTTCATCCGACTGGATGGAAAGAACATACTCTGTTGCTTTTTTCAGGATGACAACCTTGGGAGCCTTTTCATTGTTGGCCACCTCGGGTATCTGGTCACGCAAGGCAAAGAAACTCAACTTCAGCTCATTTCTCCTCTGGCGCTCCAAGACGTTGTGTGTTCGCCTCTTGTCGTTCTCTTCCGAATCTGACGTGCGTGGACTGGAGCATTTTCGGTTGTTGCTGATCTGTTTGAGGACTCTGCCACTGTCCAACCTTAGCCTTTTTGCAGCTGGGTATTCAACCTTGGTGGAGGGAGGAGCGGCATAATTGTGCTGATGGATGTTGACATGACACCGTTTGAGAACCAGCGGGCTGTGGTGGGGCTTACTGTGCTCTTCTGACGTCTCTGTGCTGCTGGACTCTGTGCTGGATTCATATTCATTTGCTTCAGCTAATGTAACAACATCGATTTCCTCATCTTCCTCTTGTTCTTCTTCTGCCATTTAAAAAAAAAAAAAATTAAGAATTCATAACTTGTATGTAGGCACTCTCAAGACTACTGTATGTAAAGGGAAGGCTACTCTGAGTTGCACAATGAGGAACCCAATGATAAATCCTTCTTAAATCCATTTCATGATGCTAGACACAGCTTTCCCCAAGAGCCTTTCCTTTAAGGAAGCAATGCTTCAAGTGCAATAGGACACATGGACTGCAGTCCAAGCCCTGGCTCCCTGATTTCAAAAGTTGTAATGATCTTGCGTAATGTCGAGTGCATGAAAGATAGTAGGAAAGTTTAACCTCGGTTGTCAGCAGTACAGTGCAATAAAGCTCCCAGACTCAAGCTGCCCTTAATTATGGATTTAGAAGGCTTTGGCCACGCCTTAAAAGAAAGCTTACTTAACACATATGGGTATTCAGAGACATTTTCTGAATCTCTCTTGATCTGTTAATTTGTGGAAAATAGCAGGGAGTTAAAAAAGAAAAAAAAATGAAAAAGAAGGAAAAAGGGAAGGCTGTAGCGCTTAGGGTAGAAACTCACTTTCAAACCAGATTTACGAGGGAGCGGAACCCGCTGTCACATACCTAAAGAAGCATTTCTAAAACTTTCCCAGCCCCATTCACTCCCCTGCAGTCACTTTCACTAGCACCTCCCTGACTGCACATTCTCCCCGCGGCTCTTGGGTTGGAGTTAACTCCTTCCCGGCCCACGGGTGAAACCGGGAGCCAGCCTTATCGGGACCCCAGGATGAAAGTTTATCCCTCCTACACTTTCTTTATATTCCTCCCCCCCCTCCCCCTTCACTCCCTTATTCCCCGGAGGAAAAAGTGGGCTGGTTTTCCAGGAAATAAGCTGGCTGGGACTCTCCGTGCCTCGCAAACGTGGCATTAAAAA
>WEIU01007086.1:169155-273794 GCA_013389925.1 Aegithalos caudatus | reverse complement strand
CGGCAGCCGCGACCCCCGGGCCCCGCCGCACCCTGGGCTGCGCCGCCGGCCTCCAAAAAACCAACCCAGAATAAAACAAAGCAAAGCAAAACAAAAGAACCCTCATTCGTTTTGCTTTCTCCGATGGTATCCGAGGAAGAGGATTTCGCCAAGCAGTGTATGCCAACATCGCAGTCCTCGCGGAGCAAAGGGCCGCAAAGAAGTTCAGACCATCTTCTGTACCGTGTCCTGTTGATAAAAGGAAGGACAGTTTTACGCAGAGGGTGACAAAACAAGAGCCGTGGCATAGGCATGGTGTAGATGCTTCACCTACTGACATTTCCAGAATGGGATATCCATACCCTTGCACAGAAATGGCTTAAAATACATTGTACTATTTTTAAATATTATCCCCCTCTGTCCATAGCAAACCTTGCTGCTGTAAATGGAAGTAACATGACTAAAGGCAGAAAGGTGCAAGATCCAAATTACTCTAGTTACAACTCGTGTAAAATGCAATATGGGCACTTGTCTATTTAGGAATAGCATCAGTTTCACCAGATACACAATAAATGTCCTCAAAATTGTAAAAGCCATTAAAGTTCAGATGGAGCTGGTAACAGGTGAAATATTTTGAAATTACTCTAGTACAGATAAGGTTGAAAGTCATGATCCCATTCATGGTTGCAATAGAATCACAGGCAGAGCAATTAACTGTAATATCACAGAAGGTTATGACAAAGTGGAGAGGAATAAGTAACATGAGCAGATGGACTCTTAAAATACCCTGTGTTCAAAGAATGGAAAAACAGGAACAGAAGACTGCGAGAAATGTGCTATTGCAACAATACAGCATTCAGAGGAAACTGTCTTTAAAATATTCTACAGGATTTCTCCAGGCTTATGCATACTGTGAGTTCACTTTTTGTTGGGGAGCCAACTCTGAGGTACACCAGCATGGATCTTATGAGACAGTTTTAGTGTAGATGAAAAAAAAAGATACTTTGCTCTGATTTCTTATTTTCAACCCTGGCTAAGAAAGAACAGAGGCAAGGTGTGAAATCAGTAAGTATCAATTTCCAGTAAAGGGCCATTTTGACAAAATAGCTGTTATACAGAAAGAATAAATGCACAAGTATAACATTAAGGTGACAGCGGCAGCAGAGTCAGTGTGATTATTTTGACATGGAAAAGTTTAGTGATCAATAGGAAATGGGAGGGCACTGAGCTGGGACCCCGGGTGGAATTTATGTGTGATGGCAGGGTGAGGAACCTGTGAGAAGCAGAAATGAAAGCAAAACCTGAGAGAGATGAAATGGTGGGAAAAGCTCTTGCACCCCTTGTCTGGAAACCCCTGAGACATAATATGCTGTGTGCCTGTGCCACCTACTGCACGTTCTGTTCTCAGGAGACATCTGCAATTTCTTTTTCAAAGGACAATAAGCTGCCTAATAGTCATAGTGTCACCATGAACACTGTACTGGGTCCAGCTCTGGGGCCCACAACATAAGAAAGACATGGACCTGCCAGAGCGAGTCCAGAGGAGGCCATGAAGATGATCAGAGGGCTGGGGCACCTCTGCTGTGAGGAAAGGCTGAAAGGATTTGGGTTGTTCAGCCTGGAGAAGAGAACTTACAGCACCTTCCAGTAACTAACAAGGGTGCACAAGAAAGCAGGAGAGGGACTTTTGACAAGGGGGTGTAGGGATAAGATGAGGGGAGCTGGCTTTAAACTGAGAGTGGGTCTAGGTTAGAGTTCAGGAGGAAATTCTTAACTTTGAGTGTGTTGAGACACTGCAACAGGTTGCTCAGGGAAGTTGTAGCTGCCTTATCCCTGGAAGTGTTCAAGGTCATATTGGATGGAGCTTTGAAAAATTTGGTCTCATGAAAGGCGTCCCTGCCCATGGCAGGGGGTTGGAACTAAATGATCCTTAAGGTTCTTCCAACTCAAACCATTCCATGTGTCTATGAACTCATAGCTATCTTCAGAAATTTCTGCTGAAAGTTTCACTCAACCTCTCCACAGCTTTGCAGGTTTCTGTCCTTCCACAAGTGAGAAACAGGAAAGCACTAACTAGATACTAATTAGTCTTGGAAAGTCCTAAGTCCTTGAGTGAATGATATACCCAAACAAATGTGCTCAGTGCAGTCAGAGCCACTAAAATAGGCTGGCACACTTTCACTGATAGCATCTGTGCAGAGAATCATGTCCCCACTTCTACCCCAAAAGACCCCAGTCTGAAAGGCAGAGAGATGCTACGGTGTCAAGGAGAATCAGATTTGCCTTATTACTATGAAAGCCAGAAAATAAATGAGTTACTTTTTCATCTCCTTCAGCAGCTGTAATTTCTTTAACAATAGGAGGTGAGATATGTGTAGGCAGAAGCTGACAGTGTTTCTGCAAGCTGCACAGCACTGACTAAATTAATAACATCTTCCTGCCCCACTCCTCCAGGCTCAGAGAGACTCATATGCTGTGCTAATGAGTACTTTCTCAGTGGACTTCCCCAGCACAGGGAAGAAATGCAGACATCTGGGAGGGCCACTGTCCTTGTCTGTTTACTGTGGTGAAAAACAGAGACTGAAATACACCTCCTGTCACAGACAGACAGGACCCACCACTGCAGTTTCCATCCAGCTAGCTCAGTATAGGAGCCGCACTCCATGAGTCTTCAGAGTGATCATAAAGTATGCAGAAGAAATCAGGGGGGTTTATGGCTGATGTTTTATCAGTAAATATGAATAAGAGAATCACAGCAGTATCAAAATAAAATAAAATAAAATAAAATAAAAATGCTAGTTTTAAACCAAAGGTAGCACGTCACACATACCACATATTTAGGTTTGTCTGCTGTTGGAATCCAAGGCTGTTTTTACCATCACCCTGTGAATGTCCATCTTCAGGCAGAGATGTCATGGGGTCAGTGAAAGTGTTATCTAATGTAATTTATTTATTTGACTCTCCCTCATCCTCTCAGCTATGTGCCCTAGAGTGTTTGCAGCAAACTTGGCAGCTTCTTCTTCAGCATCATGCCAGCCTGTGATCCTCACAATGGAAAATGTCAAGCTTTTTGTTACCAGCAGGAAAAGGGAAATGTAGAGAAGGATACCGATGAAAACTGAATGGGGAGAGTGTGAGTAAATAAACTGTTTCACTGATATTAAATTACTCTCCCCAGAACTACACTGAGTACCAGCTCCCTCATGGAAATCTGTGTAAGTCCAAGAAAAGTAAGTTTTGTAATCAAGAGAAGCAGGAAGAACTTAAAGTGCTCCTCTGACCTGTGCGGACCAGAGATACAAAATGATACTTCCTGTGATCCAGAGTTAAGACTTTTATTTCTTTTTTTAATTGATTGTTAAAACCAAACACTTTAGATTTTAATTCTTCTATCTGGCAGTGCTTATGAAATAGGACTTCTTTATTATTTGTAGTTGTTAAAACCAAATATTTCAGATACTGATTTTTTTAACTGACTGCATATGAAAGCAAGTCTTCAGTGAAACAAGAGCATTAACAAATTTGTCTGTCATTATGCACATATGTATTGCTATATATTTGTCTTGCTTTGTCCTACTGTCTGGGATCATGAAATTGAAGAAGACATCAGATTGGAAGACAGTAATGTAACTAAGGTTTTTGAATACAGAGAATAAAATCCTTTACACCAGCTTTGGTCTTTCCATGGTGTGCAGCCTTTACCTTTTTTGCTTTGGGGTAAAATTACCACAGCTGTTAATTTAACTTTGTTTGCAGTTTGACTTAGCAGTTCTTTCAAGCTATCACAGTACCTTTGGTATCAAATTTTAGGTTTTTTTCAAACAGGGCAGCCCTTGATGAGTTTATTCTTAATTATGTAAAATGAAACTATTTTTCTGTGTATACAACCAACTTAAAATCAAAAATAAACTAATTTTTTTTTTTTTGCTAACTATTTTTGTTCCTTTAATACACTACCTGTAAACTGATCTAAGTCCCATGGAAACAATGCCAAAAATACAAGCAGTTTGAATTAACCTTCCTACACGAATTAGCACCTTTTGACATGGATAACTGGAAGGCACCTAGCTAACCCCAGCAGTTTTGGCATTCCTTGATAGATAGAAGGTTTTGTTCAGCTGTGGATTAAAGGTGAATTACAGGAAATCTGCACTGATTTAAGTGTGTGATAGATTAGATTATTTTAAAGGTCCCTGTGAAAGATAAACAGTTATTTTTGAAAAGCTGGGTAATTTACATTTCTCTTCAAAAAGAAAAAGCAGAGCTGTTTCAGAACAATCAGTCCCAAAGGCCAGTCACACATCCCTAGCCTCTGCATTCTCTGAATTGTATGCTGCAGTTATCAGATTGTCAAGACATCCCAGCTCTGCTTGATTAAGTCCTCTTTAAAGTATTAAGATCATTTGCAACTACTTAATGATCCTTTTAGGTACCACTGCTGTCAATCCCCGATCTTTAGAGGTGTAAATGGGATCAGAGCCTCTTCTATTGCTCCAGCCCCTCAATATCGGTGCTCCCCTGTACAGGACTCACTCTCAGCTGTGAGGCAGCAGGAATGAATTTTTCTGCCTCCCCACGCATGTGAAGCCCCCTCCACATCCCACCTGCAAGTGCAGAGAGTCGCCCTCGTCTTGGCCGGACACTGAGGAGGTTTGCAACATTGCAGCTGGAAAGGAGAGAAGGATTGAACACTCTTGTGCAGGTTTCTTATTAACGCTCAAGAAAAATAAACAAACCCTCCAATGGCAACTTCCTTGCAGGTTTGGTATGAAAGCAGAGCAAAGAGCTTGCTGTCATTCTTGCCACACATCCTTGTGGGGGCACAGCTCCAGAAACATCTGAGTGCATCAGATATTATCTGGAGAAAGGAATGTGTCAGCTGACAACAAGGCTGGAAACCATTGAAACAATTGTCAGCTGGGCCATCCTTATAGCTATCTCTTTTCTCTTTGGGAATTAATATCCAACAATCCTGTCCCATCTACAAACAGGTGAGAGCAAAGGACCCTTCCAGGAACTATTCAGCTGGTTGCTTTAGAGATGAGGTATCAGATTGCTATCAAATTAACAGGTTCAGCCACAGGAACACATCCCGAGAAAGAAAGTGGCCCTATTGAAGGAGAACGTCTGGAAAAGTAGCTATTTTGTGTCCTTTAAAAAACACTGGAGACTTGAGGTGTTACTGGTCTTGTTACAGCTCGTAGGTGGTTGGATTTAGGCAGGTGGAAAGGTATATGAAATCTACTTATCTGACCAAATGCAAAGTCCATACTTTCTTCAAAGGTAAAGCTTCTGGTGAAGATCATCAGAGCTCTCTTTTCTGGCTCCATGTTGAGCAAGCTCAGAAATACTCCCAGGTTTTGTTTGTCTTGTTCAGCAGGTGAAATGATGATTTTCTCATCATAAATCCTTATATTAATCTTGGAGATCCTGTTTGGTTATATCTTTATGGGAAGGAGGAAGATGAGCTTGTAGCAATGAGTTTGTAAGTATTTACAAGAAACGTTCCTGACTTAACATGACTGTCCTCTATGGGTTTCTGTTTATCAAGTCATGTTTTCTTTGGCTCAGTTTATGAAAGAGAACAGTCACATTAAAAATTATTCTGGTGAATGATCATGTTTGGCCTCCGCAATCAAGGGCAATTCCTTTTCAGTGCTATCCCAATGAAGTTTACTTTCCAGCCACACACAACCAAAATGATGCTGATTCCAGCACTGAGCACCTTCTGAGAACAGCTCAGTGCATTCACGGATTGCTCGAGTCAATGTGATGCTGACACCCTTCTCAGGAGCAGCACTCTGCACAGAGCCTTTCAGAGTAGCTGCTCATCACCAAACTGAGTTCTTAAAAGGCATCAGGCAGTTTCTAAAACCTAAAACCTTTCCATGCATTCAGTTACAGTCTTCCAATGTTACCTGACTGATAACCCTGATGAGCTTTGTTATGCAGTGCAGTTAATTCTGAATTCATTTGGGCATCTGTAACCAAGTGTAGAAAAAGTATTACCTTGGCTGGATCAGGACTTACACTTCCCAGGTTTCTGGGTCCTGATTGTCTCAGATCAGGCATCCAGATATAAGGGACAGCTTTGAGAAATGTGGGTTAAGCCATCAGTGATGGTCATGTCAGCAGGCTTTGGACACAGTTACAGCTGTGTGTTCCTCTAAGCTCTTTGTATGACTCTTTTATCATCACTTTTGTTACTTTTGGTGTAGTTTAGTTCAGCTTTTCAGCAGAGTAAATTCAGAGCTGCTTAATTGTGCTCAGGCTAGACATCTTTGGGAGATGGAGCTTTCTTATCTGTGGTGGCTGCTGCTGCATTTTGAAATGAGTGTAAGGGAGGAAAATACATCCATGAACATTTGCTGCCAGTATGGATTTAAAAGCAAAACACAGTCAGAAAGGCTACCGAAAAACTACTTCACTTGGCTGATAACTCAATTTGTTGATAAGAAAGAGGGAGTGTTTTGTCTCTCTGTATCAGATAAGTGACTTATCACTCCCTGCACTGTTGATGATGAACATGTTCATCTGGCAGATAGTGGCAATAAAGCTGCATCTCCCCTTTGCACTGGAAGACATATGCTGCATCAAATGAAATTAAGGGAAAATGATTTAAATAACTTATTGGTAAATGCTTTTAAAATCAATTTATAATTAACCTGTGGAACCTCCTGCTGCATTTTGTTAGAAAAGGAAATATCATGCATGAAAATGGATGTTTCATGTAAACAATAATATTGGGAGATAAAAAGTGTAAGAAGAGAGAAAGGACATCACTGCTCTGGGATAAGATTGCCCAATTTAAGCGGTGGTCTGTAATTGAAAGTGAAGCTTTATTTTCTTCCTACACCATTTAAGTATAGGTTGTTATTAGGTATAGGTGTATTTCTGATCTGGTTGGCATTTTTTTCATACTGTGCACGTGGACCCAATACAGCATGGAGGTACACCTGTGCCACAAGAGCAGGGATGTCTGGGATGGAGGGATCTCCTGTTACAGCTGTTTTCTGAGAGGCTTAAAGCACAGAGCCTAAATGCATCTGCTTTTATCTGTGTTTGGTTATCTGTGTTTGGTTGCCCAGGCTGGGGAGGCCTTAGCAAGAAGATGTCAGGATTCATTCCAGCACAGTGTGTCTGGCTGCAGAGCCAGGCTGTCCTACAGGATCCAGTGTGGGTGCAGAGCCACAAATGCCTTGATTTCCACTGCTGAGGGAGGTGAGGCCAAAGAAAGCCTCTGTCTGTTGGTACTTAGCAATGCAAATCTGTGCAGTGGGTTGTGCCCACACATCTGTGTTGATCCACTGCTCAAGGTTAAGTCTAAGCTTCAGGACACTTGTGTGCTAGTCCAAGCTTTGACCTTGTAGGAGGAATGCTGTTTCACTGGGCTTGTTTCTGCTTGCTTTGGTTAAGTTTGTGCATGGCAGAAAGTGGGCTAAATCTCCAAAAATTGCTGTGCACTGTCATTGATGGGCAATTCCAGGGGACTGCTGAGATCCAGCATTATCAAAGCCAGCTACCATGGACTTGGAGCCACAAACCCTAGCGTGAAAACCCCCAAAATTGATTCAGCCTTGCAACTAATTGTTTCCTTTGCAGGCTTTTTGTTTGTTTGTTTGTTTAATTTCCTTACTTCATAGATTCCCAGTGTTGCCTAAGTCCAGTCCTTCCTGACAGAGTCAGAATGTCCTACTCACATTCAGACTCTGTTTCTCAAATGGGAGCAGAGGGTTGCAATTATGACTGAAGTGGCAAGAAAAGCTTTGATCAGAAATGGGCCTGAGGAGGAGTGTGCAGAGGGATTAATGTAGAACTGACTTCATCAGCAGCTGAGAGTTCTGTGGAGGAGGAATTTAGGTGCTTCTTACAGCCTCAACAATGCAAAGCAGCCATCATCAACAAGGTGTTCCCCAGAGGATGCTAATCACTCTCTTCCCTCTTGATCAGCAGTTAAGAGTGTCTCTCTTCTTTCTACTTATCACTTCTCAGAGATGCCAGAGGTATTTCTTAGAAGATAAGAACATTATTTACACCCAGTCTTAGAAAGGAAAGAAGAGGTTGTCAGTGAGCTACAACCATTATTGTTCCTGTTATCGTTTGCATGGCAAAGGCACTTCACCATGCTCAGACCCCATCCTGAAGGGCCAAGTCTGTTGTAGTGTCTGTACTGCCTGCCTGAGCTCTGAAAGGGCTGGTAGGGTGGGAGAGATGTGCAGCAGGGGTGGGGGAGGGAGGGCCAGAAGGCCAAAGTACAGGTATGGATCAAAGGAATCTGGGAAGCCCCAGATTTTCTCTCACTTATCATGGCCTGTGTGCTTGGGGAGCAGGGAACATTTCCCTGTTCACTTCCATTAGGATTTATCTGCAGATCAAAACCATGTTATCCAATGGATGTAAGGTCACCCTCCTGCACCAGTATAGTTCCAGTGCAGTTCTAGAGTAGATGTACCCTCCTGTCAATGTCATGGGAAAGAGTGCTGAGAGAAGCCTCTCAGTTTTGGTGAGAAGAGAGATAAATAATTAGAATATGTACTTTAGGACCATCTAGTGCTGCTTATTAAGGACTAGGCTTTTTTTTTTCTTAATTTTTTTTTTTTATGGATGATTAAAATGATATGAGAATTGAGACTACTGTGTGCTTCAGAACACCAAGTTTTGTCTATCTGTGTGGTGAGAAGGCTGGATATGTACATATGCCAGCCCCCACAGACAATGTGCTAATAAATACAGCTACAAAATTGTCAGTGCTCTGGTATTTAACCAGAAGGTATCTCTGCCTTCAGCTCATGTTCTTCTCAGCTTCCCTTGCTACTGTCTCTGCTAAACAAATAGGAAATTATATTATGTCTATGAAGCCAAAGGCTGTGTGTGTGCATACTGTGGAATTTAGTCATGATATTGTTAATTGGAATGTTCAAGGTCATTCTTACATTCTTACATCCTTACACTTACATGCTTGGTCATTTTCTCCTGCATTAACTGCAGTTAATATGAGAGTTGTTATACTCCCTCCCTCAGAGTTTCAGAAACTACTGTCTGCTAAACGCTGAATAGATGGGTTTTCAAGGAGTCCTGAAATGGGAAATGTCCTGGATTATTTTGTGTAATGAAGATTCCCAACTACCCTTAGCTTTTCTGTACATGGAAAATGGAAGAACCCATTTGTAGGTCACTCAGTTAAAGTGATGCAGCATATGGAGTGCAGGTGTGTTACATATCTGCAAGATTATGATTAATACAGATACCAAGCAGCGTTAAACCAGCAAACCTCAGTACCTGGGGTCCCACAGCTGCTCAGAGCTTAGACAAAATTCACTTACCTCACTTTGTCCATAGAGATTTTACAGCTTTTTTTGAGATCAGCAGTTGGTGGGGACTGGCCTGTACCATAAGCTGGGTGGCTCTGTCTCAGGTATGTTAGTGCACATCTGCATTACTGTGTGCAGTGCAGACCTACTTCTGCTGCCAAATGGATTGGTCCTGCTGGAAACCTCTAGGGCAAGGATCTGTGGCAGGAAGAGGGGTAGTCTTCAGGTGTGAACTGGTAGTTTGTCCAATTTTAGCAATTTTTGTCCCTGGCATGGTGCTGCCTCTGGTTTGTTGTCCTTAGCAGGGCCATTTCCTTGGCAATGCTGGTTGTTATTTACAGGTTTCCTTACACCATCAAAGAGGAGCAGGCAGCAGAGTTTTGGTGGCCACACAAAGACCCTGGGAGAGGGCAGGGATGAGGGCTGATTTCTCAGTGTCTCTTCCAACTGCTTTGGGAAACTCAGGACCCCTTCAGACCTGCATATCCACAGATGAGAGTGAACATGCCTGTGTCCCAAGCATAGCAGCATGTAGGAGAGACTGCACCGTGGAAACATGCACAGAGGAAGTTCAGACCTCAGCTTGCCTCCTAGCACCTTGATGGTGAGGTGAGCCCCTTGAGGAGGAGCAGAAGAGACCCCCTTGTCTCCTCTGCCATGTCTCTTTGACCTTGCAGCTATTTCAGAGCCTGTGATATCAGGGTAACTATCGCTGCAAATGAACACTTATCTATCTCACATGTACATGAAACTCAGTAATAACTAGCTCATGCATTTGTTCCTAAAGTGGCTACAGAGAGATTTGATGTTGCTTAACTCATCCACTATCACTGATCACTTTTTGTTACATCCTTGCCTGAAGGCAATGACTTTGGTCAAGCTAGAAATGCTGGTAGTTTCTAAACAGCTTCAGGACCAAATGACTGTTCAGTGACTTAGAGTTGTGAAAGCAGGGGAAAAAATCACAGTGACTGTATATTCAATCAGAAGAGGGAATTCTGTGATGGGGAGTCACTTCTATGCTTTTGCTTTCAGCTGCTACGTGAGGAAGGGGTGACTCTTCACTAGGCTCTGGTGCTAGCTCAGCTTCTCCAAACAAGAGGCAAGCCCAGATGCAAACTTTGTGGCTTAGCCCCATGTTAATACCATTCCCAAACACTAATTAAGAGTGGTGAATGAAGAGAGAAATGCAGGTTAATGTAGCATGCTGGCACTTTTGGGACTGCCTGCCAAATGAAATCTTTGGAGGTGATGCATAAGTAGAGGTCAGCAGCCTGCACATGAGTGAGCTGGTGCTTTGGGCTGGTGCAAATGTTGCTTCCTCTGCAGGGAAGATGAAAAGAGGTTGTAGACCACCAGTATCCAAAAGGAGAGTGGGGAGGGAAAAATCTGGGACATGGGAATAGATGGTTTTCCTGAGGACAGATGTTGGAGAACCTCTTTGCCTTAGACAGAGTCTACTGGAAATAAGATGTAACTGCAGGTAGCTGGGAACTCAGAGACATGCCTGGAGGTGCTTGCAAGCTCTGCAAGAACAGTGATGTCATTGTAGGTTCCACTTTTGGTGGGGAGTTAGAGGGGCTCTTAAATTCCCAGTATCTGTACTGGATTTCCTCTCTCTGAGCAACCCCCTGTGTAGAGCAAGCCCTGTAGACAAGGCTGCAATCCATTTTCACCTATGAGCTCCTGATGTAGGGGCCAGATAGGTGGTGGGAGAAGAGCTTTCACCCAGGAATGAGCCATGGTGTGGTTCCTGCAGGTGGGGAGATGCAGGACTGACCTTGGCAATAGGTGAGGGGTTTTTGCTGAGCAGTGAGTCAGGAGCTCTGTGAGCTAAAAGCCAACAGTTTTCCTCTCCAGTTCAGCAGGTCTGTGCTGTTGTTACTGAGAAATCATAACCAGCTTTGTGGCATCAAAATGTACTGATAGGCATTTACTCTGCATGAGATCTCTCTCCTCCATTCCTTTTTCTACTGGATGCAATACTCCTTGGTTTTTAGGTGAATTGAATAGAAGGTTGAAGGATAGCAAAGCAGTGCAAAGAACAGATATTTGGGAGAAGGAGATAACATGAGGGAACGTTACAATAAAAGCGGGAAGGAAAGCAGATCAACTTCAGTGTAAAATATTTACAGTAAAGCTGTTGACTTGGAATTTTCTCTCAAATTCCTCCCTCAAACCAAGCTTTTGAAAGGTTCACTAAAGCTCACAAGCCTTAGGGATAGGTCTGGCATGTTCAGTTTCTACAGGCTTGTTTTCAGCAACTCTGGTGCAATTTTCAAATTGTTGCAACACTTCCTGGACCAAATGCAATGGCCTCAATGTCCCACCAAGTACCTGCTTGTCTTCTTGCTGTCTATGCTCCCACAGCATTGATATCTGAATTTGTGTTGCAAAGGTTGGAGAAAGGATAGTATAGGTCTCAAATGGTCCAAATGGATTTTTTAAATCTCTTATCATGAGGTACATTTGGGGATTTTTTCCTCCTGTCCTACTTTTATGAGTTGAATTATAGGAAAGTTTACATCAGAAAGAACTTCCTGAATTAATCTAGTAGACCCCAAACCTCTGTGTTGTTCTTCCACACAGGTACTCCCATCATGGCATTGGAGGGTGAGGGTTGAAATGTCTCAGTGTTCAGTGACTTCTATTTTTTCCCTCCTGTTATGGTTTCTCATAGAATTATAGAATGCTTTGAGTTGGAAGGGACCTTAAAGATCATCTAGTTCCAATCCCCCTGCCATGGCCAGGGATGCCACCCACTAGACCAGGTTTCTCAGAGCCCCAGTAGGGCATCCACTACTTCATTGAACAACATGTTCCAGTGCCTCACCACCCTCACCTCTTCCTCGAGGATAACAATGTCAGATGAAGCTAGTTACCAGGCAATGTGATAGTTAATACCAACATCACTTTAAATTAGTTCTCAGGTCAACATGTTCCCATATAAATTTTATTTTTATATTCCCTACTATCTCTTTTTCCCTCCTCCCAAGCAACATGGATCCTGAAGGCTCTTCTATGCATTTATGGTATCATAAATGCATGTAATCATGAATATGAACAAAGGTAATGCGCTGCTTGGAGTATGTAGAGATGATGTGCTGAATGTTTCCTTGCCTGATCAGATCTAGAACAAAGGCAGCAAGGGAGCAATCTGAGTTCAGGAGAAGATGAAGCACCATTGAGTTTAGGAATAGTTCAGGCTCATCTTGGAGTGCAAAGACCCAACCTGGTGTTGCGTCTGCAGGCAGATGAGGAAATTTAAGATTTGCGTTGGTTCCAATTTGCTTCAAGTGGAAGCAGGAATTGAAGCTACAGAAAAGTTTTTTTTGACTGGTTCCAGCCAAGAAAACAGGCAAGGTCAGCAAAAGTCTTGCTCTTAGTTCTGAGCTGAGGAGAGCCCATCTGTCCATTTGCCTGGGGCTCTGCAGGCAGCCATCTGCCTTGATAACTGAGCTGTGAAAAGCACAATCTGAAGGATGGCAGCAGAAGCCAGGGAGGAGCTGGACCTGCCTCTCACACCCACAGCACTCTGTACAGGATGGCTGTCAGCAGTGAGCTGGCCATGGGTGCCATCTCAGTGCCACCAGAGCAGAGCCACCCCAGCAGTGCAGCTACTGGACCTAGTGGCACTGCTTCAGCCACCACAGATGACTTGATTTGGGCTGTATTTGGGGCTGGCCTCTGCAGCAAATGGGCTCTGAGCAAACAGGGGCCACAGCACCATTTCTGGTTAGCTTTGGAGGTAGGGAAAGTGCATCTTCTCAGCAGAGAACCTGTGCTGTGCTTGGCTTGGTAAGCAGAAATGTCCTTTTGACAACATATGTCACTCACCTGTGTCAAAGGGAGCCCTGTTTAGGTTTCCCTAGCAGATGTGACTATAACAGATATAGATGGGATATCTCATAGGCATATGGATCATACAGACCTGGTGAGCTGTGGAGACCCATAAGACTTTTGCCTTATGTACATTTTCTGTACTTGAGTGCAAATCTCAATAATTCCTCAAAAATGGCTCAGTATAATCATTAAACCCTGTTCATTAGCTGACCAGTCTTGAAGGGATCTTGTTAAAGGAAAAACTTGCCTGTACTGATGTTTTTCACAGAGAAAACTCATTACTTAGTAAAGACCTGAGATGTAATGAGATGGTTTACAGTTCAGTTGTGTTTGTATTCGAGTAATATTTACAGTTTCCATGCTAAGAGCAGATGAGAATTTTCTAATCTAGAGTAAATCTTTAGGAAGTCCACTGCTATTAATAGCTTACTCTAATTTTGCATGAAACCAGGATATAAACTCTAATGGAAGATATGGGAATTAGGGTTTTTATACGGTGCATTATACAATTACCGTTAATACCAATGCTTTAGACTGTGTAGTATAACTATAATTTATCTTAAGAATCTCACCTTTTTTTCCCATAGAAATGGGATGTTTGGGCTGAATTTAAATCCCTTCTCAAATGAAATAAACAAAACCAGGACAGAATAGGAAGTTATGCCTATATAATTATATCCATTTGCACTTCTGTATTAAGTTACAGGGAAAATGCTTTCCCAAGTAGGTCACTTAATTTTAGAACAATTAGTAACAGCTATATCACTATTTTTTCTGGGTATTCACTGAGGCTCTGTAACTCATCAAGTNAAAAAAAGAAAAAAGAAACATGCTTTAGTTGTGAAAAATGAAAGCATATAAATCCTTGTCTGTCACACCCCAGCTGGGTGGTCTAAGGTTATGCACTTTGCCCAAAATTATGGGTTTTTATTTATTAATAATCTTTCTAGTTCTTCTCAGAAGGGGGTGATCAGTAAGTGGATGGTGAGGGGCTAGATTTGTACCATGCTGGATTTTTCAAGAACGTTTTTCCCAGGGCTGCAGTACCCACTGAACATCTGGAGGTCATGTTCACACCTGAGTGCCTAAGCTGTGTTGCTCTGCTGCCTGGAGCACCAGCCTCATCTCTGGGGAAGGCACGCTGTGTGAACCTAAACTGCTGGAGCTCATCACAGCAATCCCTGATGGTAGCCTGGTAATGCCCAGGAGTGTCATCAGCACAGACATCAGCACACGGAGGATGCTCTCTCAGCAAATTCCTCCCTGTCCCTGCTGAGGCCTTCTGCCAGCACACCGACATCTGCTGGGGCCTCTGGAAGGGGCAGTCTCACTGTCACAGCTTTTCTGCCAGAAAATATTTGCACTGATGCTATTTAAAGAAAAAAGAATTGCATTTTTAGTCGCATAACTTTTCCCACAGGGAGTGGTTTTCCTGCAGCAATGCAGTAGTTTCAAAGGTGCTTTATTTACTGCTGAAAACTACTGATATTCCTGCAGGCTGGAGCACCATACAGACTGCCCTTGTGCAGCTCCTATCCTCTCACAAAATAAGATATTTGTGATATCACTTACTTTTACCATTCTTGAATGACATAAACCACCTAAGCAGAACTCTGTAGAGATTTCTCTGTGCTAAGGGCATCTGCCAGCAGATCTATCTCAGTCCTGGCTCATGCCTCACCACACCTCCCTGCAGCAGAGTGTGGCTGAGCAGGTTTGCTGTGCAGGTTTCTAGCATACTGCTGTGTCACCAGTAAATGCCTGGATAATTTTTAACCTCACACAGGATTGGTTTATCAGCTGCAGGTGGCCAAATAATTATACACACTGCTCTCTATGAAAACTGGGTCAACAGGATAGTGCTTCTTTTTATGTTCTGTCAGGCCTCTCCAATTTACACCTAGGGTCAGACTTCAGGGAGAAAGATATTTGAGCTAATGCAAGCAGCCATCACATCTATTCAGATGATGTCACCTTTCTAAGGCATTTTCTTCCCTCTAATTTTGCATCATAATGTTGGCTATGATACAATCATTGCTCTTGACAAAACAAGAAAGGAGGGCCCAAGGGAAAAATATTGATATTTATTTAAAATGAAGTACGATAGATAAATGCACACCCTCATTATGTCAGGGCATGAAGAAGCATGGACTTCCAGCACCACAGCTTTCCAGGCAGACATCCTAAGGGCCAATGTGGTTATGCTGGCAAAGCTGCATGTTTAAGAGTGCATTTTCCTTTGCCCATGGGATGTGGTATTCCCAGACCAGTCCAGGGTGCTCTATGTATGTACATCTAGGAAAGCTGTAAGGTGATGGAGCTCTTCAGATGGTGGGGTTGTGATCATTAACATTGACAAGTGGTGGTTGTTGTTAACATCAGTTTTGGGGTACCAAAGCCTGAGAACCACAGTGACAGCCCAATGATTCTCCAAACCTTGGTATCAGTGACTCTGGAAGAAGAGTAGGGAAAGGTCAGGAATAGCAAACACCTAGAGTGTATTTCTATGTAACCTCTACCAACACGTGGTTGGATTCTGCTTATGTGTTTTCCTTTCCCATTGAGTGCAATGCTGGGTTCTGATAAGGATCTTGCACCTTTTGGATTCCAGCTAATTTCTTCACCTGACTGGCCGTGCCTGTGCTGGCACACGAAGCAGGCCAGGACCTGCTCCAGCCCAGAGGGTGAGAGGCATGGCATGGCTTGTACTTAGGGAATTAAGCCTTCTTCACAGAGCAGGGCACTCTTCTCTACAAGACCAGCTGGAAGCTGTCTTCATGGCTCTGCTTTCCTGCTGTTTTGGTGTTGACCAATGTTAAGAATGAGATCTGCAGGTGGTTTTACTCTTAAAATATCCATGTGCTGAATTGCAATTACCTCTGGTGTGCTAAGAGCTCTTGTGTGTTGGTAGACATAACTTCTCTGAACCATTAATTTTTTTACACACTGGTACTATGTCACTCCCTGTTTGCATAGTCTCTGAAGGAAACAGATGCAATCTCTTCCATCTCTCCCCGTGCTGACGTCTTTCTGTGCTGCTCATCACTCTCATCAGCTGTTCCTGAGCTGCATCTAACCCACAGTTGGAAATTCAAAGCTGGGCCCCTCCCCAGCTGCCTCTTTGATGTCCCTTTCTCCCCCTCCACATCACCTACATTGCTCCCTTTGAACACTGACATTGTGATAAGGTTTATGAAATTACTTCCCGTTAGGATGAGGGAACCCAAACCCTGCATGTCTCAGGACCATCTGCTGCTTCTGACATGGGCATGGGTAAGTATCTTCTAGCAGAAAGACAAGATTCATAGTGGAGTTGCCATAGTTTGTGAATCAGAGCCCTGGAATACATGCATAAACACTAATTAAACCCAATTTAAAAGTGTCTGATATTTATCAGGCTTCATTTAGTTAGGGATCAAAATTAAATTATTGATTAGTTACTGAGTAAAGCTACGTCAGTGTCATCCACTAAAGTAAACAGAAGAACATTTACCTGAAGGGACCAATTCAATTCTCAGCCAACTTCAGAAAACATTTGATTTGGTGCCATTTAGGAGTATGATAAGCCTGAAAGCCAAATGCTTGCATTTAGATTACATCCCAGTTGAAATTTTGAGGGTTGAATTTGCTGCATAATTCACTTCTGAAAGTCAGAGCTTAGAGGGCGTCTGGATATAGAGCTGGATTTTTTTGTTTGTTTGTGGCTTTTGGGGGTTTTGTTTGTTTGCTTTTTTGCTTGTTTGGTTTGGGCGTTTTGTTTTTGGTGGTGGGTATTTTTTTTTGGTTTTTTTTTTGTTTTTTTTTTGTTTTTTTGGTTTTTTTTTTGTTTGTTTGTTTGTTTGTTTGTTTGTTTTTTAGAATTTATTATTATTTTATTTAGAATTTAGGAAACAGGAGCCAGGAAAGCTTGCTTGCTCAGCAGCTTGCTGAAAGTTTTCCAAATCTGTCCAGATGAGGGGGGGAGCACCAATGATATAATTGGCAGAATACATTATAACAGTTGTTGGAAAAGACCTTCAGAGGAACAGAATACAATAGAAATGCTGGAGAAGAGTGAGAATTGCAGATAAGGGTCTGGGATCTGGTCTTGGAAGGTACCCAGTCTTAGCAACTTTCCTAGAAGGCTACAGCAGACCATTAGGAGACAATAAATCTCTGTGCAAATGTTGTCTTAATCCAAATAGGTTTAGGGATAATTTACACCAGCAAGAAAAGGGGAGATACCAAGAATTTTCTGGAGAGGAAGAAAAACTAATACTGGCATTTCTTTCCTTGAATACTCCATCTTGCTCTTCAGCACTATTTCTGTTTTACATGGGAAAATATAACTGCAGAGTTGCTACTGCAATTGTTTTTAAAATTAATAGCTCCTTTTTCTTTTTTTCCCCAAGCAAGAACTTTTAACTTGTTAGTAGTTGTTAAGATATGTGGACCTTGGTGCCGACTGGAGACTCACTATTTATGTCACAGTAGATCCTGGAGATCATAATCAGTCTTCCAGATGCTGCACAGAGAGAGGCAGCCTGCTCCAAAGAGCCTCAAAATAGGAAAGGGGTGGGGGTTGGACAACAAAAAGTAGGGACAACAGTGTGAGCTCAGGCTGCCAAGCAGGTTAGAGCTGGGATTTTTCTCCTGCATCCTCCATCATCCTGTGCTCCAGGAGTTTTCTACTGTTTTCCTGAGTGTTGTATTTCAATAGTTCTAGCTGTTTTCTAACTCCTGTCACTGACATGGTAAAAACTCAGCCTATTGCCTTATTTTCTTATTTTTTTTTTCCTTGGAGAAGGGCATATGTGTGTTTTCCCCTTGGAGGTACCAATCCCATGGAATAGAAATGCTGCCAGAATTTTCACTCTAATGGTACAAAGGATGCCACTACAAAAACCCCATTGCTATTTTTATCCCTCATCCAGCTGCCCTCCATAGATTTCTGTTTGTGTTTTCCTCTTTTACTAGACAGCCTAATCACCAAGCAGAGAGTGGGGGCTGGAGCTGGGAAAAAGAATTTAAGCAGAGCTGACTGCAATGCAGAGGTGAGTTGGCTTTGGGGGTGGTGACAAGGAGTTCTTCCTCCAGAGCCTAACTTTGACCATGAACTCTAGTTCCACTTAGTAACCTAAATTGCCTCAATTTTGTCCAGCCTCTCTGCTTCACTCATATAAAGAGCAATAAAGGAAGACAAGGGTAAAATAATCCCTAAATAAAAGATGAGGTAATTTTGAAGGCACATTAGACCTTTATATGTATTATGGCTTTTTATATAAGCCCACTGAGTGCTGAAGCATCTCCAGTATGGAGCTGTCACCTGGTATTTTCCACTTTATGGCAGCTTGCAGAAATTGTGACTGTCTCTGGTGCAAATTACTCAGAATTCCTCACTAACTTTCTGGGATGGGGAGTTTTGTTGATGGAGATGGTTTTGTTGTCATTGTCGCCTGTTTTCATCTAACCTTAGCCATTGTTATCAAATGAAATAGATAGGAGCCATCTGTACATAAATCAAACATCTCACTGAGCTCAAAGGTGTTTCCCAAGCAATTTGCTGAAGTGAATGTATGGGATTGATGTGGGTGAAATTCTGGCTGAAATTCAGCAGTTTGTGTTATACTGCCTGGATGATCCTTAACATCTGACTTTAAAATCTGTGAACCATACATAGTGAGATTAATGCTGGTATGGATGCTGTAGCATAGCAATGCCACAAACATAAACAACTACTGATATATTAAAAGATTTAGAGTTTTAGAAAATTTTAAACTGCCCAAAAAAGAATAATTCTTGCAGGGATTGCAACTAGGAAATTTCTAATTTGCCTCTTCGGTCTTCATTTTCAGTCTTCTTTGGTGCATGAGCTGACATGTTTTTGGCAAAGAAAGCCAGGCATGGGACAGAGAGGCCAAAAGCAGTAGGAACTGTTAGCCATGACACAAACTGCTCTGTAGACCAAGCTATGTTTCTACTTCTCTTCCCTGAAGGGCACAGGGGAGAAGATTAGCTGTGTCACCTCTGATGGAAATCAACTTGCTGGAAGGCAGTTGTTGGAAGGTCCAAAACCTACTTGGCTACATTTAGACTTGTCAAGTCTCATGAATTATCTGGGAGAGTGTCTCACTTGCTCACCTCCTGTCTCATCCCAGACACTGGCAGCAGGGTGACCTGACCTCGTTCTTGCAGTGGGACTGAGAGGGCCAGTGTAGCTTACTGGGGAAAGCTACCAATTGTATCAGGATTAGGAGATGCAGTGCTTGGAAACCAGATTACATGCACACAAGGGTGACCTCACATCCATAGGAGACTCGATGGAAGAGTGTCTTCCAATGCTACTAGTCAAATTATCTGGCTTCTGAAATCTCATATGTATGATTGGAGAAATCAGAAATCCATAGGTCCTCCAACATTCTCCTCACCAGTTTTTTTTTTTTTTTTTTTTTTTTTTTTTTTTTTTTTTTTTTTTTTTTTTTTTTTTTTTTTTTTTTTTTTTTTTTTTTTTTTGTTTTTTTTTGGTTTTTTTTTTTTTTTTTTGTTTTGTTGTTGTTGTTTTTGGTTTTTTTTTGGTGATTTTTTTTTCCAAGCAGGGTGTGCTGTAGGAAGGAATAAATCTTCCCAATCTTGTTGCACTATGACTGTCATTAGTTAGGGTATATTCAGAGACACATGGACTCCAAGTTAAGAAGGAGGCAGTGATTAGCAAATTTCACCCTCCTTTCCCCTCTGGCTCACTTAGACTCTAGAACTTCTCCCCAGAAATGGGATTAAGTCATAGGTTTGATAAAGAGATCTAATCTTGTTGTAGAGGATCTAAGTGATTCCTCCTCTCACTTGGCAAATTGTCCTGGTGTTTAATCATTCTTACCCTCAGGAAATGGCATCTTGTTTCAAGGTCAAGTTTATCACCTTTCCACTCCAGCTACTGAAACCTTACTTGACATTCTAGGAGGAGGCTTCTCTGGGAGCTGGGTTAGCTCTCTGTTCTGAGATGCCCAGCACTTCAGTGAAGTGACCTCAGCATTGTCTGATGTGCTCCCAAACTGCAGGAGGGCGACAGCAACCAGGAGGGAGAGAAGAGAGTTCCTCCATCTCTGGGAGTCAGTAGTTGTGCTTACAGGGGGGTGGACAGGAGGATTTACCTCCCCAGTTAGCTCAGTGTGCTGTGTTCTGGTGTATCCTTGCTCATAGCTCTCCAAAGGGACTGGATTCACATCGAAGTGCAACCAAGAGGGTTGGGGCTCCCCTGGTTCCATGATTGGAAACTGACCCCATTTCTGCACAACCCCTGCCTTATTCCTTTTGGGTTCATTGGTGGCCAGGTGAGCCCAAGGATTTTTTGCTGTGTCCCTAACTCCTGCAGGGCTCTGGGATCTCAGGCAATGCTGCAAAATTGACCCAAACTGTTGTAAGCCTGTCCTTTTCCCCCCACAGAAGTGCTTTGTTCATTCTGCTTGGAGATCTGGATGAAGTGCTTCTGGCAGAAACTCCTTTTATATGGACTTGTTTTGGCCCATAAAGTGTGCATCTACAGGAAGAGGCTTTGAATTCCCTGCTGTAGCCCTGTAGTCAAAACCTCAGACCTTTTCTACTATGTCCCTGGACCTGGGAAAAGAGTCAAACCTGCTGCCTGTTGTTGGCTGGACAAATCCCTTATTATTCCAGCCAGAACCATCCAGGTCTCCTGGCCTGCCTTGACCCTGCACTCCTCAAACCATTATTGCAAGAGTGACAAGGGAAGATTCAGGCCAGCTGTCTGAGAGTGGCCAAAGCAAACGAGGAGGAGGCAACATGTGCCCCAGAGCCAAAACCTCTGTGTGCAGCCTGAAAGGAGCCAGGGAATGGGTGCAGGGCTCCAGCCATCTCCTAGCGGACCTGGAGCCAGAAGCCGGCTTCACGTTGCTGGAATCCGGCCGCAAGGGAAAACTCGGAGGAGGTAAGTCCCTGGAGTCCTCTGCTGAGAGGTTTATTGATGTCTTGGTTAACCACTTGTGGTATGAGCCAAGCGTGTCTGTGAAACTTACTGCTCCAGAGCTGCCAGGGTAAGTACCTTCTGTCACCAGAGGAGGGGAAGACGGATGGGGGAGAGAGGAAGAGCATATGTTCCTGCTTGTAGTCCTGCTGGTTAGCATGAGGGAGTGGGAGGAATGTGTGTGGTGGAGTGGAGGCATTTTTGACTGTACATTCATTATTGCCATGAAATGAATGTTTTTTTCCAAGTAAGGCATATAGTGCTTAATGTCTCACACAGTACTGGAGACACAGAAAAACTCAATGTCCTCAAATACCTCAAGAAACTTTTCCTTAAGTGTGCAGGGTCTTGACTCCACTCCAGCTGAAAGTACTTGGGCCAGTCCCATTCCACATCTCTACTGAAATGTCAGCCCATTGGTGGTGGCTTTTCAAATGAGCTCCTAGCAAATTATCCTCTGCAGCCTTTGCAGTCTTGTCCTTGAACATCTAAAAGAAATAGTTTTACAGATGTAGCTGGCACATATTTGCTTGTAACTCAGTCCTCTGGTTAAAAATTGCTAGTGGGTGTGGACAGCCTTGTCATCCTGGATGTTCCTGTCTTCCCCTGGCTCACCTTCACTACTGAATAATCTGCAGCCTTTCATCTGTCAGAAAGGAAGTGTTGTGAAACTCCCTGTGCCATCTCCAAGCTGGCTCCTCAGTTAATGAAAAGGGGAGTGTCTCCATGTTCCTGTGTGTTGACTAAGTAAATCTAAGTAAATGATCCTTTGGCTATCACTGCATTTCTTAATGGTTTTTATTTTTTATGTGTATTTGTTTGTGATTATCTGTTGAAGCATAGGAGATGTTGATAGTTAGTAGGGCTAAAAAGGATACCATGTCCTGGTTCTTGTTTTAGTAAATGAAACAATTTTGTGAACAAAAGAATAAATATTGGTTAAACAGTACAGTGCTTTGCTCAAAATAAGCACAAATTTGGGTTGTTTGGGAGATGGACTGGGCTTGCAAGTTCAGCATTCAGCTAACTAAAATAATAGATAAATAAAGGTTAAAAAAATTGTTCTCAAGCACCTGCTCTTCAACTAAAAATGTCATTGAAGATATTTGTGCATGAGTACAGGTAGATGGACCTGAGATGGCTGAGCAAGTTATTACATCTGTCCTCCCCATTTCTCTCCTGGTGGTCAGCATCTTGCCGAAATGCTGGTGAAACAGATCTTGAGCCACAAAGCTCAAAGCCCAACCCAAAGTTTACTTTCACATGCCTTTCTGTAGACTGCAGTGCCTGTGGGTAATTTTGCTGGGCTGCCCCAGTGGCAGGATTGGCAATCTCTGAGCTGTAACTGCTCCAGCCATCTCACGAGCATTTGAGATTAAGGTATTAATGATAAATTTTAATTTACAGTAGCTGAAGATGTGGTCTTACCTTGTTTGCTTTCTAAAGTCATGTGTGGTTCTGGTGGGCAGGTTAAATTTGGCCACTAGTGCAGGAGAACCAAATGATTAGCTCTGATCTGTAGGTAAATAAGTATCCATCAATAACTTGGCCTCTGTTCTCTGCTCCAACCTTGTTTCTTTGTACAGAGACCACTGACTTTAATAACTGAGGTTCAACCTGTGGCTGTTTGAATAAGAGCCCATATGAGTTTTTTTCATAGTGACTGCAGCTTCAGAATCTTCCCTCTGGAATCATTCAGTTATTACCAACATTGAGAAAATCATCGTTGCACTCAAGTAGTAAATGTATGTGAAACACACAGTGAATGCCACAGACCCACAGGCTTGTGTGACTGTTTAGTCCCTTTTGTTTGTCCTATCCTGATGGCACATGGGGACATCTAATGGTTGAGTAACAGACCACAAGGAGATTTCCCATTTTGTTGGTGTTTTTATCAGAATTTGTCTCTTCTTTGCCACTTTTCACCTTTAAAAATGTCGGTTTTACTGACTAACTTGTTTAATTTACTCACTTTTAGGGGCAAATTGAAATCATGAGATGTAATTTCAATCTAGTTAGCAAACTCTTTCTTGTAAGCAAAAATAACAGAGAGACACCTAAGGATACTCATCTGACCAATATAGCAAGAAAGATACAGGGATGACTTCAGTGTGAAAAAGAAATATTTTCAGTAGAGAAAATACTGTTTGTTGAGCTCTGCTCAGTTTATCACAGGAAGATTTAATCAGAAACAAGGGCTCTGAACTGAATGAAAATTTTGCCACTAAAATAGCTTATTTGTTTTGTTTTGTGTTTTATTTGGAGTTTTGNTGAGGTAGGGTCCTGAAGGAAAGAACTGCACTGGATCTTACATTTCTTGATATTTTCAAACCAGGCCTATATGCATTTTTGCAGGATGAGCTTTAGTCAAACCTAAACTCTTATCCTCAACCCAAGAGTGTGGTATGTGGTTCAATGGAGAATGCCATCCAAGAGGCTAGGCTTAATCTTTTAGTGGGCCTGTCTGGCTTTAAATTTATGAAGAAGTATTTGGTGTCTTTGTGTGCTTATAAAACTCTCCTCACTGCAGGTTTGGTTGGCACATAGTTTTGTAGTTCCTTTGACCACAGCTTCTTGTCTTTTTGCTTTGATGGATCTCTTTATATTAGCAGGGATTCTGTATTTTTGTGCTCACCTTTAAGTTCTTCTCCTGCTCCACTCTCTACTTCAACTCAACCATTTTATTGTCCAGAAGGGATGAAGGCTACTGAAGTTAAAGTGTACTCAGGACAATACAATCTTCTTTCTGCTTTAGTTCTTGTACATCCTAAACCTGCATGTGGTGTCCAGATGTGTGTATGTATTGAAGAAATTCCTACATAGCTCATCAAGTTTTCTATCCAGATCTTTATACTGCGAGGAATCCTTCAGGTTACCACAGTTGCAGGTTACACAATGTGTGTGGATGTTCTGCTATGGCTTGGGTAGGCAATCACTTTGCTGATTACTCATTGGAAAGCAGAATAATTAATAATGTTAAATCAAATATAACTTAATCTAAAGGCGTAGCTGATGATGTGCTTATCAACATACTTTTCTGATTTTTATCAGATGGAAAGTTGTATCTTCGAAGATTAAAGGAAAGAAAAAGAAATCTTAATACTCAGTGATGAAAGTATTAGTGGCATCAGTGCAATCTGCAGACCTAACCCAATATTATTTTGGAAAATGAATTTGCTGTTTCAGAGTATTAGTGAACATGCCTGAGGTTTCACTGTTGAACAGAATACCTTGTGTAGTTCGTCTACATCAGCCTTAATCTGGCTTCTGCTTGGCTGTAAAAAAATCTTCACAGCAGCAGGGAGTGAAACAGAGGTGCCAGGCTCCTGAGAGGTGCAGGAATCCATCTGGGCAGATGAGGGTTTATGGTCAGGCCCTGCAATTAGCTGTGATTTGGCAATGGCTAGCAAAAGCAGAAAATAAAGCAGGATTATGGGATACTCATAGCAAGAAATCAGAAAATGAGCTCAAATGTAGGGATCCGCCTGTCTGTCTTCCTAAAACACTCACTGCCATTGCCTGAGCTGGGCTGGAAATAAACATGTGAGAACAGTGTGTTACATCAGAGCAGAGGGTGGTGTCTCAAATAGAGGCCAAAGCAGAAGCTGTTGATGGAAAAATGGATTTATTAAATGTATATTAAGGGAGGAGAAGCTTTTTTATCTGTGATATTAAAAAATAATGTAAATAAATACATATATTTTGGACTCCTGATTTGCCAGTGCAAGGAGGATTAAACAGTAGATTACTAAAATAAAGCAAGATTAAAACAGATTAAGGAGAAATGCTATTTATAACATTTTCAAAGAATTTCCATTCTTGTGTCCTGTGGAAATGAAGAAACCTGTTCAGTCACTGGATGAAGGTGGAAATCGTGATCAGTTGGAGTTATGTTTGTTGATGATGCTTGTTTGTCTGATTTTTAACTGTTTGATTCAAAGCTTGAGATGGGAGCAAAGCTTTCATTTTTACAATTGCATTCAGAAATTAAAAGCCTTAAATGACTCAAACTTAAGGGCAATTTGACATGCACTTTGTACCGTGTCAGATAATGATATTTTTTCTGGAGGGATAGTTCTTTTATGACTAACATATCAAACATCTCATTCATACTGGAACATATGACTAAAACACACAGAATTGTGCCAGGAAGGGGCTTTTGTAGCTAACATCTAGGTAACACCAATTTGGGGAAGGAAAATAGATAGATTAACTGGAACCTAGTCACATATTTTTAGCTAGAGAAGGTTACAGGCATATTCAATCAAGTATGACATTTGTTGGATTAAAGTATTTGTGAAATGCAAAGTTGGCAAATTTGATTCTGTAGGCTTTGATGGTGCAGAATTGCATAGGTCTTTGCATATGCAGTAGTTCAACTTCAAACCTGACAGAGTTGAGATCTGACAAGGCACCTTGGACTTTTTTTCCTCTGACTTCATACCTTTGGCTTCATTTTCCCCAAGAAACTTTCCTCACTGAAGAAGACCTCAACCACCTTCTCCTGGTAGATAATGCCTGGCCCCACAAATATTTTCTCTGTGCAAGGCAATGTTCTCATTCAAAGACTGGTGCAAATTATTTATAACAGGACTTGAAATTTGAAATAATCAAATTATTTTTCTTTAATAATCCTCATCACAAGTAAGCTGATTTGGTACTTGGTTTTGAAATTTGCTTTGTTTAATCCATATCTTGGTCCAGTCCCTGCTTGTACTGGACTATGGGAACACCTCAAGTACATGTGAAAAGCAAAATCAAGGTAGAGAAAGACAATGCAATTTGAGGTCAAAATACAAGTTGAATAACTGGTATTCAACTCCCTGTTCTGCAATAGGTTTTGTAAATTCTGTGCTAACACTCTATCTACTGACTAACCTTCCTCTTTGAGACAACCCTTGATTTCTTTGACTGAGTGCTGCTCAAAATTGTTGCTTTTATTTGAAATATCTATGAGTGAGCACCCATTTTAATTGAAAGGGGAAAAGAAATTCAAGGGTTCTCTCACAATTCATCTTTAAAGTGATTCTCCATTTCCTGAGGCCAAAGGAAGTAGAAAAACCATTAACCTTTTCTGACTAAAATTTGCTTCTCAAATTCTGTCCTTTTACAGATAAAAGACCCTTTGGTTCTCTTTTCTCTGCCACACAATAAAAAATTTCCTTAAGAGATCCTATGTGTTTTTTTGTTTTTTTGGTTGTTTGTTTTTTTTTTTTACCAGCCCCACATTCTTTTTGTCTTACACACCCTGGATTTAATGTGCAAAGACAGAGACACTTATGAAACCTTTCTTTGGCACAGTAAAAATGGCAAATCACCGCAAAGAGGGCAATAGATATTTTCCTTATGCAATAGCTGTAAAGGAGGCAAAGTGTTACCATCAGCACAAATGATGCAGTTGCCACCCTTATTTAGAGTTCCTGAAACACAAACCTTTTCACCATTCCCCCTACATTTCAGAGAGCCAGAGAGCTCTCTGAAGCAGTTATGGGCCCTACATTAAGTTTTTTCTTAGAGGCTTTTGCAGAAATTCCAGAACAGTTTGTGTCAGTGGAAATGCTGTGGTGGGATGAACACAGTGCTCTGGCCAGAGTCAGCAATTGAAGTTAGGAAGTTACCAAAATAATTCTGGGCTTTCTCTGACACCAGCATAGAGAGAAAAGTGTAATGGGGAGGCAATTCTGACTTTTTCCATCTCCACTAAGTACAGACCAAGTCTTCAGCCTGCATGAGATGGGATGGATCCAAACCTTGCTGCTTCTTTGGGTGCAGTTATTAACCCTGTGCCCATCAATTAGCTGAGAAGTCCGCGAAGTGGAAGCAAAGCTCTTTGTATCCCAAGTCTTGAAAGGAAAAGTGAATACTCTGGTGTACTCTAATTCATTTCTAGATTTTAGAACAGGCTTCCTAGCCTTGTTTTCAAAGAAAAAGAGGCATATGTTCCAATGCACTGCTTAAGTGTGTCCATATGTCTTACCCTGGTACAGTTTGTACCTGTTTGCTGACTGGTCATAGTGGCTGGGAACAAAACTATAAGCATAACTAGATTCTTCTAAGTGTAGTGAAAATTGTTGGTTAGATTGAAAAAAAAATTACCTTGCACATGCCCTCATCTGTGGGAGAAGTAGAGAATTCACCCTGGAGAATTCTCCTCAGACATGGGCAAACTTCACCCACAGCTTGTCACAAGGTGCAACGAGGGCCATCCACAAGGTGCAGATGCCTCAGAAATCAGCTCTCAGGAGTACTGGTGTGCCTGTGATACACTTTGAAGCAAAGGAAGATAAGTAACATCTCTGTCTCCTGTCCTTAAATATGACTATATGCATCAGGACCCTTGGGTTAGTCTCCTGAGAAGATCTGGGTTTAACAAAATTACACGTTAAGGTGAGTTGGAGGGGTCCAGTCCAAATGTGAATTTCCCAGTTTCCTGTGAATGTCTGCTCACTTTGACTTTAAATCCACTGAAAAAACCTTGGGTAGCTCCAGATCAACAGTGGGTCAGGGCAAGCCTCAGATGTGGGTGAGCCCCTGAGCTGTGTGTATCCTGGCTAGCACAGTTCCAGCGATTTGTTTCCAATTCATTGATGCATATTGATTGAAGAGAAAATCTGACGTGTGCCCTGCAGAACCGCTGCCTCTGTCTTTCCTACTCTGTTAACTTGTAGCTTTCTTTCTACGGAAATATTTCTCATAGCAACTTTTTCTAGGGGTTGTCCTTCTAAATTGGGCAGGAAAAGCCTACATAATCACTAAACCAGTAATTTTCTGCAGCAAGTTCTGGCACTTTCCTCCAGCCAGAATGAGTATTATTATTTCTTGTTATATTTTTCCTAAGCTTTTCTCGGTTTGTGTTCCCAGATGTAAAAATACTGTCAAGCTGAGGAAGCCCAACAAAACCCTGTTCTATGGCAGAAGGAGGACTAAATGTTGGCAGTGATGTCCGAGATGGGTTTGATGCAGATGCTTTTAATCTGGTGTTTGGAAGNAAAAAAAAAAAAAGAACAAATCCCACAGGATGAAAAAATGTCTCTTTAAACTACATATAAAAGCCTAAGAGCCAAACAGATGTGTGATATACAAGTTATGAGCCATGGCTGAAACTTTAGAATCTTAAAACTATTTAAAACTCTTGTAAATGTTCAAATTGTAGATTCAAGGATATTTATATTTTGAATTTTGCATGTTCTGCAAAGGGTGAATTCTGTTTTAGACAGAGTGGAAAGTCATCTCCTGGTTCAGTAAGTCTGTTCCTATTCTGTTGGAGGCAAATATGCCATAAAAATGTAGTTAGTAAATTTATCGAGTTCCACAATTATTCTGTTTATGCATTGGTGTTTTTTTCCTATGGAAATTTCTAGAGATTATTTTTTCAGATAAATAGATAGATGTTTTTCTTCCAGCTTGCAAGTTGACTACATTTATGGCTGGTGTGTACTCAATTCCTTCTTAAGTCAATAAAGTCCTTCATCTTAAATGTCTTTTTTACTCCATAGTTGAGACCTACAGTTATAAGAAAAAAGTTGTATTCCTGACAATCTGTTTTATTGGAACGAACAAAAATGTATTTGTTTTCCTGTCCATTCCCATTTTAATTTGCTTTGAAAATGTAGGGCTAGAATTGCACACATATTTTCCCATTTTGGTATGGTGGTTTTAATCCCTCTTCATTTTTTCCTTGAAATAACAGTTTAGGACTGCATTATTTCTCTTCACATCTATAACACAATGGTTGCCTATTCTTTGTTGACTGTATACACAGTCACATATACATTGATACACATATACATAAAATATTTTGTCTCTCTTTCCCTAGCCTGTACTCATGGCAAATATCAGTGGAGTTTATTCCCAGCTGTAGGACCTCACATTTATACTGATGCATTCCAGTACACCTCTATTATTCCAGATTCTCTTGTTCTCCTTGTTATGATAGTCTTGTCCCATGCAGCATAAACAGTGCCTTCTATCTCCACAGCAACAATTTCTCAGTTAAAATATTCTGTCTTGGGGTTGATGATCTCCTCTCCAATTTATTTACATTTCTGAAATTCCCTTTTAACCATAGTCTTTGGTTTTTCTCCCAAAACAGAAAATGAACGTGTGTAAACCCTTATTTTTTCACTTCCCATTTTGCTCAGTTTAAATAGTTTTCAAGGTAGCAGCTACATGCTAAATGTTATCTGTAGTCTTGGGAGTATCAGAGCCCAATTGCAGCTCCTCATTGAACAAGCCCATTTGTTCTCATAGAGAATATCTATTTATCTAGACAAGGAAGGAGGAAAGAGAAGGACTTTGGAGCACTGGCTCCTGCGGCCTCTCCCCATGCAGAGCACATCAGGCTGCTGCTCTCAAAGGGGCTGCAACAGTGTGCCTCTCACTCCAGGCCCTTATCCTGAGATTGTGGTGGGTACCTCTATTGGGGTTTTTAATAAAGTATTCTTCATGAATAATAATTTGGTTTGGAAGAGACCTTTAAAGATGATCTAGTTCAAACCCCCGCCATTGGGTTGCTCAGAGCCCCCTCCAGTCTGACCTTAAATGTCTCCAGGACTGGAGTATCTATCACCTCTTTGGGCAACCTGTTCCAATGCTTTACCCCCTCACTGTGAAAAAAAAAAATAAATCTTTCTTATAGCTAAATTGACCTCCTGCAGTTTCAAGCCACTACCCTCTGTGTTATCACAACAGGCCACACTAAAAGTTTGTCCCAAAGATCTAAAGATTATTAGTGTATAATGGACTCTCAGTACTGGTCATACACTGTAATATCAAATTCCTATGAAGTTAGATCTTTTTCTTTCTCTCCCTATAAAGTCTGTTCTTGTCATGACACAGCTGTGTGTAAACATGCACTGTGTCTGATGATTGTTTGGTGGCTGTAGCAACATGTTCCTGCCACATAAACTACACAAATATAACCTTGTCACCCTCTGATGCTCTGTCACCATGAACTATCCATAAATCCAGCTATTGCTTATCATATTTTTATGTGATGTTTTGTTTTCTTCACTTCCTTCTTCCCAGATTTTTCTAATTTCCAAGCATACATATGCATTGTCCCTACTTTTCTTTGGGTTTTTCATACCACTCTAATTGAGTCAGAGACTGCCATGTAGCTGTACAATATTGAGAGCTGGTTCAACCCCTGGTGTGCTGCCAAAGCTTTTAGGTGTTACTGAGCTACAAAGGAAAAGAGTTAACAATAGTTTGGGAGGGAAAGAAAATGTATGGTGTGGACAAAATTTATCTCTCTTTTATATTAGCCTGAATCTGTGCTAAAAGTAGCAAATGTAGAAAAAGTTTTCATTCTCATGTGGGAAACAGATTGAAAACCAGAAATTTTTGTGAGTTTGGGTTAGATGGCAAAGTGCGGAATGGCTGCAAATGTATCTGGTGTTTAAATGAAGATGGTCCTGATGAATGCTCCATGGTATCAGCTGAATCAAGTGCATTAACCTCATTACCAGGGGGGATGTTGCAAATGTACTGAGCCTCTTCTAAAAGCAGCTTCACTTAATAGATAAACCATGTTATTGGAGGAAAAGATCTCTTATCACAGACTCAATCCAGCTTCCTGCTGCACCTGGCAGCTTCCTTCAGATAAATGATGTGATCTGAAGGGATGGGAACCAGGTTGTGTGTTTGGAGTGGGAATGAGAGTGCCTTTCTTTCCCAGTGACCTGCAAACCCAAACAACACAGGAGTGACAGTGTGGAACAGTCTGTGCTACTGACATGGGCTTCAGGTTTACATGCACTGGGTATCTCAGTTGTCTTGCATACTGCACTATCCATAGACAATGTTCTTATCCTTCTCTGCTTAGTTCAGTCATTGTTTTTCCAATTCCTTACTGATTTTCCTGCCTGCAACACAGATGGCTGGTACCACTGTAAAACTGATAGCAGTAAGATTGGGATGTAATTCCTGCAGACCTTCTCTGAGGTTAATATAGGTGTGAACCACGATTTCTGGGAAGTCCTTGAAATAAAGTACACTGAGCTTCTTAAGTCATCTTCCCGCCTTTTGTTCAAAGGACTTTGTGGCTGGCAGCCTCCTGTTAATCTGCTCTGTTTGAACTCCAGCAACATACAAGCCAACAAAGGCAATTAAATTCTGCAGTAATGATCAACTCTGGGAAATGATCGGCATGGATTAAAGCAAATCTAAGGGGTAATTGCTTGGCAACAAGTTCCATAACCCTGAGTGTAAGTACAGGAGGGGACTTTGAAACCCTGGTAATTACATCAGAAAACCTGTTTGTATAATGAACATTGTTCTTTTAGCTTGATTGAACTGAAAAAAAGTTATTCTTTTAAAAGAATCCAGTATTTTGTTTGGAGGAGATTTTATCTACCAGAGATACTGCTACAACTTTATTGCCAAAATATGTGGGTATATCACAATCTTTGATATATTCAGCCTTAGACAGGGAAGTGCTGTTCTGCTTTGCTGGTGAGAAGAGGAAGATAAGGTACAAAGAGACTTGGCCACACACCCAAATGGGCATAGGAAGTGTGTGGAAAGACTTCATTTGACCCAGGTGGCAATTCATAGGTATCCAGCTCCTGAATTTTAAGTTTTATTTGTGTTGTTATTTTTTTTCCTGCACCTTTGCTTCTGGTAACTATGGAGGGGAAACGTATGGTCACCGTTAAACAGTGCTGTGATTTATTGCTCTCTTATGCAATGTTTAGTTTGCACCATCAAGGGAGTTGCTCACCAGGGTCACTAACATCATACTGATAAAGAAAGGCACAGCTTATGCCCTGAGAAGGGAGACAAAGTTTGAATTCAACCAAAAGTAGGAGGCAGAGGTGAGGAGGTGAGGAGGTTGATCCCTGTACAGACAGCCCAGCCCTCTGATCATTCCCATTTGTTCCCTGTAGAATTTGGAGGTCTCTCACAGGCAGGTTGAGGTGGGGTGGCCATTGCCCCTTTTGCCAGGATCAGCTGGACAGGCCCATCACAGAGATCAGGAATGCAGGAAAGTTTGTTGACAATCATCTTTATGATATACAAATGACATCATAAGGGTGGTTTGGCTTTTTGTTTCTGTGTTTGTTTTGGTTTTCTTCAGCTGTCTTATACCTAAACTATGGGATAGAAGCAAATAATTTCATCTCTTAAATCTACTCATGCTCTGCAGTATGGTGTTTGTATTTCCTGGGCACTTGCAAGCAAACTCTTCCTGTGCACTTCTGGTTCATTTTCAAAGAGGTGATTTATGAGCAGTTGGGTTAGTGGTGGATGAGCTGGCATGTCACTATGTGTCATGTGTCCCTAAATCACATTTTTAATAAAGAATTCTCAGGCACATGAATCTTGTTTAAGCACACTGACATGAATAATACTTAAAGATATATACACACTGGTTTTCAAATTGTTAGGCATGGATTAGAAGGGCCTCAACTGATGATTTCAATAAAATTCTCCTGTGTGGGAAAGGTTCAGATTAAATAAAGAAGTGAAAGTGAACTTTACAATGTTTGGACCACAGTGAAGGTCTTCTAGTGTTGAAGAGCTAAGAACATCTAACAGATAAGGGTGAGGTCCATGATTTTAGATCTCCACATCATGAACATCTAATATAGCCAAGGGAGATCTAGTAAAAGCAGTTAATGGAACTTGAAAGATGCAATTAAGAATGTAGGAAACTAATGAGATAAATTGTGTCAGCATCTTCATTAATTTGTTTGTCTAATTCTTTTATGCACATAAAGGCATCCTCAGGTGACCTGCCCAGATACGGATATATACTCAGGTAGATACACACCAGCTTTTGTGAATTCCACCTCCAGAGTTTTTTTTATTTTTTTGTTTCTGTTTATGGATTTTTAAAACCTTTTTGCCTATTCCATACATATTTAGAAGTCTGGGATGATAATAAGGGACTTGTTGCTTTGGTCACTCAGTGAGTAACAAGTTGTGGGTTTGCTTTTTGTTAATTTTTGTGATTTGTTGTTCAGGGTTGGTTTTTTTTTTTTGGTTTTTTTTTTTTTTTTTTTTTTTTTTTTTTTTTTTTTTTTNNTTTTTTTTTTTTGTTTTTTTTTTTTTTTTTTTTGTTTTGTTTTGTTTTGTTTTTGTTTTTTTTTTTTGTTTTTTTGTTTTTTTAATTGTTTTTTATAACACTGTATTCAGCTTACCCAGGAGAAGCTGTTCCAGGAAACAGGCTACAATCTACCCATTTTCATAATTACAAAATTAATAGATTGTTTGATGTTTTAAGTATCCCTATAGTTTTCCACACTGATAATGTATTAAACCTAAGAAACCGTGGTGGTGTGCATGTGAAGAAGGTTCAATATGTATTAGAAATATTTTAAAGATATAAGGCCGCAGTAAGCAGTACTTTCTTTAACAATATTACAAGTAAATCTCCCCATAGGGAAAATAATTCCTCAGAGGTGTTTGGGTGGCATTTTTTATCCCTCTATGATTTCTTCATCTATAGCTCCAAAAATGAATTTTTCCTTGGTCTGGGTGATCTGTTGCAAAGGTTGTGATTGAGCCACCCACCCCAAAAGTTGAACAGGATTCTTGTGATGGCAGCAGCAGCAATTGTTCCTTGATGTTGTTATGGGTTGGAATTTTACTGGTTGCATGCCAGCATCAGGGTGTCTATGGGGAACAGCTAAAGGGTGATACACTTTCTCGTGGAGGAGTTTAAAGAGCAGAGAGAGAGAGATCAGACAAAAAAAAGAAACCTGATCTTTGCTGAGGGCATGTGCAGATGAGAATTTTTCTTACAAAATTAACTGATTGCCAGGTCATTTGAGTTAATTCATGTATTAGATAAAGGCAACACAGAAACTCCTCTAACATTTATTCCAGAACTGAGGGGGGGTCTGTGTTACCCTGTGGGAAGGGTAGCTCTAGCTTATTTTACTCTGAAAATGCTCTATTGAAGTTAATATAGAAGGAAATTAGATATACTACAAAGTATTTCTGGGATGTGCTATCTACCAGAAAATATTTTGCAGAGGACATACTACAGTAAAATTTCATATCATATATTATAAAAGTAGCCACATTGTGCTAAAAAGGGATGTCCTGCTGCTGGTGCCTTCAGCTGTGTGTTTCCCTTCTGCTCACCCTGTATGTGATGTCAGGTACCTGTAGCTCCTGGGTGAGCAAGCTCAGATCAGACAACCAGGGACAGTTTTCCTGAGGTCAGGAAGGCAAAACGTCTCACCTCACAGCCTCAGTTTCTCTGGCTGTGCTGCAGATGGATGGCGGGAGCACGTTGTCACTTGGAAGCAGGGACATGAGATCCTGATTTCAGAGAGGATTTGGTGTCAGTTACAGCAGTGGTCACAGAGGTTCAGCCCTGTGTCTGTGTCTCAGCCAGGAGCTGAGAGCAGCAATTTGTGAGGACTCTGGAAAAGCGAGTCCCCTTCTAATGGTGGGGAAAAAAATCTGTGAAATCCAACCCTACCTACCTCATTCAGGAAACGAGACGAGGGAAAGAGAAAGGCAAGAAATGGTGGGTGCAGACCCAAGCTCTGGAGTCACTTATCCTTTGTCTAAAATCCTCTGGAAGTGCTTGTCCTTGGTCTGAAATGCCGTGGAACAAGTGAGATCCTTTGCGTGGCCCTCTGAGAGGAGGGCGAGTCAATGAGATCCAGGCACACGTCAACTGGCAGAAAGACTTGATAGGAATTTGGGATTCTGAGATGCTGAATCCCTCCTAAACCCACTACTTCTGGGAAGATAAGGTTGCTCAGCAAATTCTGGCCCAAGGGAAATTTTGTAGAAGAAGCACCACAGGCAAAGCAGCAGAAAATTCCAAAACCAGATGGTGTTTATTGCTTTATAGTGAAGCCAAACAGGAAAGAGGGGAAGAAACTGAGAAGAAATAATTAGCTTTATCTCAAGTCTTTCATTCAAACAAAACTCTTTAAAATATATTCTTGGATTTTTTCTTTTTCTTTTTCTTTTTCTTTTTCTTTTTCTTTTTCTTTTTCTTTTTCTTTTTCTTTTTCTTTTTCTTTTTCTTTTTCTTTTTCTTTTTCTTTTTCTTTTTCTTTTTCTTTTTCTTTTTCTTTTTCTTTTTCTTTTTCTTTTTCTTTTTCTTTTTCTTTTTCTTTTTCTTTTTCTTTTTCTTTTTCTTTTTCTTTTTCTTTTTCTTTTTCTTTTTCTTTTTCTTTTTCTTTTTCTTTTTCTTTTTCTTTTTCTTTTTCTTTTTCTTTTTCTTTTTCTTTTTCTTTTTCTTTTTCTTTTTCTTTTTCTTTTTCTTTTTCTTTTTCTTTTTCTTTTTCTTTTTCTTTTTCTTTTTCTTTTTCTTTTTCTTTTNGGTTTCTTTTTCTTTTTTTTTTTTTTTTTTCTTTTTCTTTTTCTTTTTCTTTTTCTTTTTCTTTTTCTTTTTCTTTTTCTTTTTCTTTTTCTTTTTCTTTTTCTTTTTCTTTTTCTTTTTCTTTTTCTTTTTCTTTTTCTTTTTCTTTTTCTTTTTTTCTTTTTTGCACTATATCTCCATTACTTTTATTCAATATTTCACTTTTTTCCCAGCTCAGTTTTATTCTAATATCTCTTTTACTAGTGGAAGAGAGAGAGAGACATTCAGGATTATTTTTCTGAGTTTAGGATGAGCAGGCTAATTGTATCCTTGGGATTATTGTACTAACTTTTTCAGACTTAATCTAGGAAAATTTTTCCCCTGTGCTATAATATATGATAAACATAAGTGGCTGATTATCAGATTAGTAAGAATTTCCTACTAATATATGCTCTCTCCCTCCTCTCCTCATAATTTTATTATTATGTTAATTTGTGGAATCAATCAACTATTTTATAGAAACTGTAAAGATTATGATTAAGTGTACAATAACAACAAATATTTTTAACTATCTCTCACTGGAAATCTTGACAGCTTTTCTTTCCTTGCTGTCATTAAACAGCCGTTGAGTTATAAAGCCAAAATTACACTTCAGCCTTTCACTTTAGCAATTAAAAAATCCTGAGTGAAATTACTTGTGCAAGATTAGAACCTCATATCTTAAAAATACAAATATTCACTGCTGTTTAATCTTGTTTCAATATTGTGGTTAACATTTAGCCAGTACTTTTATCTTTCCTGGAAAAGTATATTTATATCAACATTTTGGCAATTTAAGGAATGTCAGATTACCTACTTCACATTCAAAGGCATAACATGAGCAATGATAAGTTTTTCTGTTGGAAAATTTTGATGAAATAAAAACTATAAAATTTCTGTTGAAATGTTGATTTTCTTCCTGAAAGTCTTCCTCTCTTCTATTTTAACTACAGACTGGTGAGCCTCACTTTGAGGCTGAATGAAATTCCATTGTATCTAGAAATAACCCATTTCTTCCTCCATTGCAGATAATAGCATCAAAAATGATCTGGTATTACAATTTTTTGTTTGGTGAGTAACTATTAGTCATCTCAGAAAGACCAGGGAATTAATCAGAATCCACACTTCCAGTTCTTGACTTGTGTGAGAATGAGCAATATCAAGTCAAAACCTCTTGACTGAACATGGTCAATTGCATGTGGACCAACACAAGACCAAGAATTTGACATCATCAGCTGTTTTTTTCAGAGGGTTGTGTAAAATGAACTGGTGATTTTAGTGAAGTTGCTGAGACATCATAGAGCCGGTAAGTTTTAATCAACTTAAAAGTAAATTAAAGGAATATTTTCCCTTTACTGACTTAGCAATAAGAAGCATAAAAATGTCATTGAAATAACCCTAGGATATCCTGCTAGCAATATTGATGTGGAATCCTGTATTTATAGAGGTGTAATATATAGACATTTATTGAAGCCTGGGAAGATTTTGAACCACAGGCATAGATCATGTCAGAATATCCAAACTGCAACAAAGTGATGATGCTTATGACAAGTATCTGAAAGTGGTCATCAGCAAAGCCAAGACAGCATCAGAGCTGTGATCTTAACTTTTCCATTTTACTTTATTTCTCAGACGAATGGCAGGAACATTAAAGTTAGTGGACCTGCCCCAGTGATAGATTTGTCACACAGGCACAAGAGCTGAATACTCATTAGTCCAACTTATGTCTCAGTTTTAGGAAGACAGTCATGAGAATGTGCATTAACTCCCTTCGTTCTCGGATTAAAGAATCAAGATAAATTTAAAAGAACTGTTAAATCTATTGTTTCCAAACTGCATGTTTTCTATTACTGAGGTTTGTAACCACCAATAAGAAATTAAAAAAAATAAAAAAAGAAATCTCCTCAGGTTGATGCAAAGCTGTCACTTGCAATTCAGGGAGATAGGATTAGTCTATTTATTTACAGACATACAACCAGTTAATTAAGATTTATCTTATCTCCATTTTAATAACAGCTGTGGTTCTACAGTCTGTGTTTATGATTAAGTGTGAACATTCAGCAATCCTAAAATCAGAGAACAATTGGAATGGATGCCTTTGGGTTGGGCTGCTGATTTAAAATATCTTGAAAATGAGTTGCAATATTACCTTGCAAAATTATAATTTAAAAGCTTTACTTTGGCATCTGCTTGTGCAGCATCATAAAGAGAGCTATAACAAGAGCTTTAAAATTTATTTAATTAGAGGGAGATCCCACATTTTCTAGAAAAAAGATTTCCTGCCAATTTCTTTTTCAGAAAGAAATATAATTTTGATTATATTTTCTATTTTAGATACAGAAAAGATTCAAGGAAATACTTATTTTTAGATGGACAAAACCACAACACATAAAAGTGAAATTTCATATTTCATGTTGTAACAGGCTTAGTGTTCAAAAATCCAAAATAAGACATTAGAGACTTGAGCTTAAAAAGTACCCTTCCTTTTAGTGATACTACTCTTTTGCTGTTAATTATGGAGAAAAAAATCTGCTAGCACATTGCTAATCAACTAATAGAATAGATTGCTGCCTTTTTGAAAATTTGAGACCTTTTCATCTTTTTATGGATTTATGCTCTAGGTACTTTCTGATATCATGAAGATAAGCAGGAAGTCTGTGTAATGAAATGTTCCTTTCCAATGGCAGATTTCCCTGTCTGCACCATTCCCTGGACAGAACCACTTGGACAATCAAATCAAGGGCAAGGATCCTGTGAACAGGTCAGCAAACTCCGTGAGGGTGGTTGGAAATGTCCTACCATGTTGGATGAAATTGGGTTAAACTTTGGTTTCAGGTGTCTCATCATTTCCATGGAAGGTCTCACTCCCCTTCTCTTGGTTATAGAGCCTCAAGATTCATGTTTGGACTCAATCATCTCTAAGATACTTTTCAACCTAAGATTCTGTGATTGCTCCATCTCACTGACTTTGGTCCTTGAGTCTCCTTCCTTTGGGCTCACTAAGCCTACAGAAACTACTATCTGATCTTTTATTCCAACCTACAGCACAGCTTGTGCTGGGCTAGTGAAGTGGATTGGTGAAAGGAGTGGCTCAAAGACATCAGAGCCAACATAAGATAAGAACAGGAGGAGGAGGACTGGCATAGGGAGGAGAGGGAAGATGGAGAGAACCACAGTGTCACACTAAGGTGTTGACAGTGGGTTGTTAGGCTGGCTCACCCCAGCTCATGGGACTGCACCCTAAAACCTGCTCCTCTGAACATTTTCCCTCAAGTGTTTTCCTTGCTTTTTTTCAGTGCTCATATCAAAGTATTGATTTTTTTTTTTCCTGTGTGGTCCTCAAGAGTGTCTTAATGCCATGTACTAACACCAGAAAAAGACATCAGGAAATGAAATGCAAAGTTCCAGTGGTAAAGCACTAAAATGCCAGAGGAAAGAACTGAGATTTTACAAGAACTGAAGAGAATGAAGAGTGGACTCAAAATATATTTACACTCCGTAGTTGTATTTTAAAACCAGAAAAATCATCCAACAGTAGCTTGGATTTTAGCAGCTCATATCTTGCCTGCACTGGAGTAAACCTGGTGAGGAGGGGGGCTGTTAAACTGTGTTAAGGGAATGCTGTTGTTGACGAATATCTTTGAATCCTCCTGGGCATCTGAGAAGGTAACACACTCACAGGGGAGACGGAAAAGTCGAGTGAGCATCAGCAATGTTGACAGCTGAAATTCACAACTTAATCTGTGTTTGGTTAAACTGAGATGGTAGGTTGCAAACTGCGGTGTCTGCTGAGTGGTTCTGTCTCCATGCCAGAGATGGTATTTGCTGCTGGCAGGAAAGGTGGGAAGCCAAGGGAATTGTCTCCACAGCTGGCAAGGTGGGATTTGGCTGAACTTGTCTGCTGAAGTCCTAAGCAAAAGAAGACCTCCTAGACAACCAGTGTTACGTAGTTTTCAAAGATTTATTCATAATTTTAATGGAAAAAGAAAACCAACGTAGGGCAGGAGGTCAAGATCACTTTCATGAAAGCTGTAAGCAGCTTTTTCTTCAGTAGACTTTGGTTTCATTAATTTAAGGTGTTTACGTTTTGCCATAGAGCATGTACTCCCCAAACAGAATATGCACAAACTGCTTCAGACATGAAGCTTGCAACAGATAAAGACATAGTGGTGTAAAAGGTCATCCTTCAGTCAAAGATGGTTTTAAAGTAAGCTATTTACATTTTCCCCAGTGGTCTGTGAGTCAAAATCTGATTATTTACAGCATTTCAGCTGAAGGTCAGTGACTTCTATAAATGTATTGGCTGATTGACATTTGACATAACAGATTTTAAGATCAAATAGTCTTAAATATTAGGTAAAAATGTGGAAACATCTTGTGTGGGCACTTAAAAGTTAATTTACCCCATTTACATTTGAAGTAAATTTTAGGTCATTAGTATGAAATGAAACTGATTCAACAAAAAAGGTTCAAAATAACATATTTACTTAAATGAGTGTAGGTTCAGGTTTAAACCAGGTCCTGGATGAAAGGCACAGCAGCAATGTGTTGTACTTACAGAAAAAAATATTGTGGTGATTGTTTTATTATTCATCTTCAGCACAAACCTACCCTAAGAGTGTCAAATATAAGAAATTCATCCTTTCTCTCATATAGGTCCCCCACTATAAAAAAGAAGCAAGCAGATTTAGTGTTTCACTGGCAATAAGTCAAATGCTGCAAAAGACATAAGTCAGTGCCATTTGACACAACTGATAGCTTCCACTTGAGTAAAATTCATAAATGTTACCAGCATGAGATCTGAACAGATTTTTAATCTCTGGAGTCAGTGGCAGGGCAGTCTGAGGAAAACTAGGGTTATTTTGAGTCTTATGTTTGTCTGATGAATAAGAAGGATCTTTTTGAATTCTTTGCCTGAGAGCTAGCCTGATATCTATCTATCTGTCATTGTCTGTTTTTCCTGTGCATTCCTGTTTTATTCAATTGTGAGTTGCTCTTTTTTAAGAAGGACTTGTGTGTTTGCATGAGTAGCCACACTTAATATTGTAGTTCTCTTCTTTCTGAGATGGAGATTGTAATTGCTTATTGATGGCCTATTTGTATGCTAATGTTGCTCAATAAAAAGCGCGAAAGCGTAATTAACGCTCCTGTTTCACCAAAACAGAAAGGGAAAAAGGAAAGCTTGGAAAGGTCAGTGGATTTCACATGATAAATTACTAAATAGTGGAAGACATAGGATCCTACATCCTAGAATGTAATGCTTTCACTATTTATTAGCTATTATTTATTACAATTGCTGACTATACTTACTTTTCGGTAACTATTTTCTATATACAATGTATTTAGATATTATGACCCTGTGGTTGGTGGTATAATGTATTGCAGCCTGCCAATTTTCAGATGTAGTGGCTTTCAAGGGAACAGCACCTCTGTTTATTCTCCTATATTTCATTGAGGCACAATTCAGTAAAAGTGCAGGCAGAGCTGGCTGGCTCTCGGTGCAGAAGCACAAGTCAGACCACCGAGGGTCACATGCCTTTGCAAACACTCAGAGCAGCAACCTGCAGCCCCCAAGGCAGGACAAGCAACACATTTACCACTGCAGTCAGTAAGTGTTGGCAGAACAGACTGCTTGCATATTTGGAAAGCAAGGAAAATTTAAAGCCCACACCCCTGTGATATAGTTGGGTTTGCTGGATTTTTGGGTGATGCTATTAGAATGAAAAAGAAACTTTTGGACAGATGGGCAAGTGTGGAGCTGGAGGTGGTCGAACAGTGGCCCTGCCCTATTTTTATGTTGCCTTGGCTGTGAGATGAAGTAAACTGAGCTGCCTTACCTGGTGTGAATTAATGTGTGTAGCCTGGTGACTGGGGCTGTGTGGATCAGGTGTGATGTACACGTTGATGTATGGGTGGTCTCTGCTTGGACAGGAGGGCACATGCAGCTTGCTGAGCAGCCACAACGTGCTTGCATTCAACCTTCAGATGCTGTCCAGGCTTTAATGTTAAAATTACATCAAACTTTTAATAGGAAGGGAAAAAAATTTACCTGAATGGTTATACATGACTTTTAAATGTAATGTCTTGTAATGGATGTGACAGTGCCCTAACACCACTCACTGTCCATAGCTTCCTATTAGCATAAAACACATTTTCAGAATTAACACTTGGAAGTTATTGAATTGTAAAACTACTTCTTCAGGACAATTTTGTTTTGTTTTGTTTTGTTTTGTTTTGTTTTGTTTTGTTTTATCTGAAGAAGACAGAACATAGGATCTTCTCCACTGTGTAACTTTGCTTCTTTGAGTACATTACAAAATGCAGTTCTTGCTTTTAGTGTTCTTCATGTTGCTCATGGAAAGCAGTTGTTGCATAGTTATGGACTAGCCACACAGTTTAAAACTGAATAAAAGGCTATTCCAGGAAAAATATTTTATTTCCTAAGAAAATTAAGGACAAGTAAATATATTAGAACATATGTCCATATATTAAAAAACTAGCAAATACAAACTCAATGTGCAGCAAAGTCAAATATTACTTTAAATTTGCTTTCCCTTGTGTGATTGAGGTCATGGAAATGATATTTTGCTATGCTTCAGAGTCATTTCTGTGTGATAACTGCATGTGAAAATTCAATTTATATGCCACCTTCTCTCCTAGTGTTAATAAAAATATTTCTTTAGTAGTTAATGGAATTGTTTAGCAAGCACCGGTGAGGATTTGTTCAACACCATAGCATGTGACCTTTGTTTGTGGGAAATATATCTGATAATGTTTGTGTGTTTCTGTACATAATTATCCTCAGTTAGTGGAGCTTCATACTGTTTCTTCTCACCATTCTCTGACAAAGGTAAATTATGAGGTTTAGGATTTCATTCTAGGCATAAGGAACACTTATGTTGAGTCAAGGAACACTTGTATGAAATAATTGACTTTGTTTATATCCACCTGCAATTTATCCACGAGAGCAGCACTGAAAGGTGACATTTATCTCACAAGTTTCTCATTCATTTCTGTCCTTTGAATTCAACTTTCTTGCAGCTCAAGTGCATGATACATGTAGATGAATATTTATCATAGATGATGAAGTATCCTTTTGACAGTATAATATATTTCACTATAAAAATAAACAGATTGTGCACAAGGCTGTCTGATTTGACTGGTGGCACAGATAGTACCTCACTTATCTAGTGCTTTTCATCACAAGATCTCAACACCATTTACTGAAGAGCGAAGTACCATTATCCTTCCTTAGTAATTCCACATCCTTTAGTGGGTTTAGCAGTGCTTGAAGATACTGAGACCTCAAAAGTTCCTCTCACAACATCTAGAGTATTCTTACTCAAAATTATATTTAATTTATTTATATTATTTTAAGATATTGGAAGCATTGTGGCACTGTAGAATCAGATGCAAGTCTGCATTTTGATATTCCCAGGGGTAAATACAAGTTTCTTCTCAGGCTGTGTTTGATTCTGCAACAAATGCTGTAATTCCAATAACGTAAATTAAATTTTTCTTACCAACAGCTGCATAATTTTCTCTCTTATTTGAAATCATGTCTGGAATGTTAATGGAGAGAATTTGCTAAATTTAGTCTTTAGTTTAACTCTGCTGTAATCCCTGACTGGAAAGGAGGGCCAAAACACCCAAACTCATACCACATCCAACAAAATGAGAGGTTATAGAATTACAAAATTTTGCTAGAAAAAAAAGAATTAAAAATAAATCCAGACTTCACCCTAAGGAAGAGAATAAAACAGAAATTGAGTTTTAAAGAAGCATGTTTACGACAAGGAGCTGAACAAGTTTGCTAAGAGATTTGTGTTTTATGCTCTTTCATCTTTGTTGCTTACTGAGGATAACATGTTATCTGAGACATCCACTCCGTGAAATATATCCTGCAAAGATATAACCTACTGATAGGAAATTGGTTTGTAGAAAGCCCGAGAATCAACCCATCTATGCAGAAGTCTAATGTGAGGCATCTGGCTTTAAAATGCAGTGCTCTTAGTGTTAAGCCTGCTCTTTTCTGAAACGAATTGGTACAGAGGCAGCCTGGTGAATGACTTGACACTCACCACCACCTGCTGTAAAGTCTGTTCTGATGTCTGGATGGGATGTGTGGGCAACAAAAGTAAGGAAAGTAAAATCCTGGATGGGACTTATGGGATGCAAGTCTCCTTGCTTGCTTGTGTTGGCTGATGAAAAAGTCATAGAGCTGAGGTCACCCTTGTAGAGTGAAATTAGAAAAGCAGGTGGTGATTTCCATGGGAGGGGAGAACTGGCTTTGGGAAACTGTAATACCATTGCAGTTGTGTTTGCTGGTGAAAGACAGAAGAATCATATTCAGGGCCATTGGATGTGTTTTGGCTTTTAGACAAAGAAGGACAAGCAATGAAATCTTTCCTCAGTATCTCATTGAAAATCTGAGGTGTTGGCTCTTAGCATATAAGTGACACATTGCAAATCTTAAAAGTAGAAAAGATGGGTTTGGTTATGGTAGATATATTCCAACTGAGCTCTTATTACCATGGTAGACTTTTGTTCACTCTGGTTATCTTCATGGCATGGATGGCACAAATTAGGGATCTCTCTGGTGAGGGAATTTTAGAGAAAGGGAAGTATAAGTAATGAAGCTCTATTCAAGCTCGACCAAGTAGTATTTCAATGTAAATACTGCACTCTACACCTTTAATGTGTCACTTTAAGCATCTCTGCATTTTCAGTAGAGATACTACATTTTCTGAAACAGCTGAACTGTCTGATCCCTGGGAATTGCAGCATGATTAGATGATGCTATTCCCTGTCCCCCTGTGCCTGGAGGACAGAATTAACCTTTGAATTTGTCCATGCCTGAGCTTTAATAAAAACATTTGTGAAGTTGATGCATTTGAATAGATTTTATCCAGTGAGTATTAAGGAGCCTGTATTAGTGGTGCACATGAAATGTCACACTAGACCCAAGCCTCTCTTGAGCTCCAGGATTGACACAGACATACACTTCTCAGCCCAGCATTTTCTCAAGCTTAAAAATCCCAGTACCCTCCTACTATTTTGTTTCTACAGTGCTGTGTACAGTGACAAACAGAATGATGCCCACTGTTGACCCACTTACCTCTGGTATGAAATCAAATTAAAATATCTCCACCATTCATGGGCAATTTATCTCCAAGAAAATAAATCTAGACCAACACAATGAAACAAAAAAAATTACTAATTTAAGTGATTGCATTAGGGCAGAATACAGCCTTCAGGTGTTAACAGATTTGTTTTTAGAGTAGACTCCTGTTTTCAGTGGTTGCTGAAAGACCCACATCTAAGGATAGCTGAAACACAAACATTTAATTATGAATTAAATTCTTTATAGTATATGTCTGAGCTTTTTTTTTTTTTTTTTAGTTCTGTTTTTCTCACAGTCAAATGATTTGATGAAGAAATGAAATATCTCCCGAATTTCAGTTTGGATTCTCACTGCTGCTTGTACTTTCTGTTTAAACTGTCAGCTCTTCAGAACCAGATTTTCTCTCTCTACTATGCCAAACACAATGAGGTCCTTGACCTGGAAAGGCAGACCTTTGGGAACCTGCCCCAATACAAATAGATGTTAGTAGTAACATAATGACGTCCCAGGGTGCAGAACGTGCTGCTAGGTCCTTATTTAAAAACAGAGACCCCTGTGAGAGGGCTCTGGGCAGACTTGTGCACTCAGGCGAGTGGCACCATGGCTCATCTCATCACAGCCAACCTGTTCAGAGAGAGAAGCTGTCTCCTCTGTGTGACAATTTTTCTCACATAGTCTGTTTTCTGAAAAGGTAGGAAAACATGGGTGAAAGTCCTCTTCTATTTTGCTTTCCTGTATTCTTTCTTAATTCTGGTGCTTGTCAACTGAAAAGATGGAATTAATTTGCAGTTGTATATATTTTTTCCTTCAAGTTCCTTTATCTCTTCAGCAGTTTTGACACCCCTAAAAATTACATCCCAGGGAACTTACATGCATGCTTCTCACTTAAACTCCATGGTGATCTTCCCATTCTCCTTCTTCTGCAAATGAAAACAGTGATTTCAAAGGCTGGGGTCTTAACTGATACTATTAAGCAAACTCCTCAATGACAGCAAGACAACTGAATCTAACAGAGATACAAACAGTGCTCTCTGCTGTACACTGAAATATCATGCAATGACTATCACTGCTGTATGTTTATGCTACCCGTGATTTTCAGAGTTTTGTCTCATATGATGCCATGTTATGCTATAAAATGATATTATTATTATTATTATTAGTATTCTATATAGCATATCCTAGAAAATAAAGAAGAAGGAGAGATGAAAATAGCAGAAATTGCACTGACCATTTTTCTTCCAAACCGTTCGATCCTAAAATGTCTGGGAAAGTCTTACATAAGGAGGAAGAACTGGAAAAGAGGTAGAGAAGTTACTTTTTGGTTTCCAGTTGTAACGTATAGCCCCCAAACTCTCAAAATCTGCATCTCATTTGAATGCCTGACCACATTTGAAATCAGAGTGCTGTTTGCTCCGATCCACTAAGGAACATTACTGTGGCACAACGCAAACTCTGGCATTTTCCAAAGCTGTCAGAGAGGGAAGAGGGCTGGAACAACCATGACTTGGATATCAATCTGTGATAGGGGAAAAATTCAATGGTTTAAGCTGTGGTCACTGTTTGGATTTTGGCACAAACATATACAACCCTGTAGAGGTGCATGTCATGGAATGTGGTATTTGGAGGGTTCTAGGCACTCGTATCTCCTGCTGTCCTCTGTTTTTCTGCTATGACACTGGTGTTCATACAATTGTGCTGCAAATTGTCTTTCCTTTCTTGTGACAGATGCTTTTTCCTCTTCTCTTTCTATCCTCAAAAAGCATCAGGAGTTAGGTGTCAAGAAATCAACCTCTTGTAGCAAAGCTGGGCTCTGTCTGTTTCTGCACTCAGCAAGCAGAAGGGGAAATTCCATCAATGTCATTAATGCTTTGCCTAGATTTCAATGGAACTGTACAAGGAATAAGCACTGCTCACTGTATCTGTCAGTAGAGATTTATTGTGTTTGTCTTGGAGGTGTCAAGTAGCAGAGAGGCTTTAGAAGAGAAAATGAGCACGTGTGTTTGCTGAGCAGCTCCTGCAAAAGCATGGAGAGGGTAAGGGTGCTGGGAAGGACTATGCTATCATGGAACTGGGAGTCAGGAGATGCTCTGCTTCTAGGTCTCCAGGTGATCATGGTTACCTTCTCATCTCTAATCTCTCATCTGGCTAGGTGCTCAGTTTTTTATCTTGTCATACGTATGTCCAAGACTGAGCAGAGGTGATCTGGAGCATGGCAGGGCAGTGCCACCATGACAAAAATATAAGGACCAGAAGTGCTGGAGCAGGCCAGTTCTGAACAATATGTCATTTTCAGGAAATTCCTGAGGTAAAAATCTCCAGGCTGCGGGATGCTCTGGGTAGGCATTCCCATATGACCAACTTGTCCTCTCTTTTTTCTTCTACCTGTTCTTAGCCCCTACCAGGAGCTGGATCTAAGACTCCACAGACTTCTGGCCTGACCTAGTGTAGCTGTTCTTATGTTCTTGTGTTTTGTTACATTAACTCCCTCTATTTTCAAAATGTACTGGAGAGGAGGAGGTACTTAAAAGTCCACTCATTCTTCCTAGGTTACAGAAGGAGACCCAGGGGAGAGTCAGGGGTTTAACAAGTAGATATTGACTTAACACAGACAATGAAGTCAGCAATATTCCTTACAAGACTTACTTATTAGTTGCATAAACCTTATTATCTTTCAACCGAATGGCTTTATATCTAATTTACTATTTGATAAAGGGAAAGCCTGAAAACCAGTAGTTACTCAGTATGCTGCTTATGATACCCTACTTTCATTTATACTATAGCTTATCACTCAAGTTTGTCATTTGTCATAGACAAAAAAGGAAAGATAAAGTTCTTGTTTCAGCTTTGCTGTATTTCAAGAAGAAAGCAGATGATGGCAAATTCTTCATTATTGAGTTGATTGAGAAAAAGGGCAATTAGGCAACACATGATGGACAGAGGGGAGCCTTACAGAAACAAGATGAATTAATGTGATGTCATCCTGGTTATGGAATTGAGAATTTTGGGTGTAAAAGAGAAGAACTTCTTCCATGGAGAGACACTTTGTTTTCTGACATGGCAATCTTTGTTCTGAAAGACCAGTCAGTTCAGGATCTGTATGCTTCCTTTTGAGCACAGAACAAATTCCACACTCAAGCTTGAAACCCCAACCCCCCCCCAGAGTGCAGCCTCTGGGACACTTGCCTACAGGGAGGAATAACTAGGGTGGTTCTGGCTCAGCTGAGCTACCAGAGTGCCATCCTGTGATATCAGAGAGCTGATGCCAAGTGGGGAAGTGGGTTGGGCTTCTTTCTTCCAGTGCTGCATGCATGCAGCACATAATTTTGGAGCTCTTAGGCAGCTAATTGCTGATGTTTTTTAACTGGCAATATTAATGCAGAGTGTAGGTCAGGGAACACACTGTACCTTAGTCTGCTAGTTCTCCTTCCCCTGCCTGAGGCTCCTCTCTGAAGAGATCAGGTCTCCTCATGCCCAGAATCTTACTCAGTTGGGGCACCCAGACAAGTGCACATGCGTCACTGCGTACCCCGGAGTCACTTTTCCTGCTGACTGCCACCAACACCTCTGCACCTCCCCACCTTAGAGAGAATTAGCAGCAGTAAAGGAGTGCTCATATCCTGCCATTTTGCTGCAAGACTTGGCATTTTGGCTTAAAACAGCTCCCACCAAGGCTGCTATGTTTTATGTGTAAACAGGTGCATTTTCCAGTGGGAGCAGCAAACTCAATCAGAAGGGAGGAGAAGAGAGTTGGATATTTTTTATTTCTTGCATTGCCATGACAGGATTCCTCAGAAATAATTTTGGGGATTAAACTTCCTGGAAAAGGAGTGTCTCTTAATATATATGTGTGGATGGTATGAGAAGGCACTTACGTGTCTTCAGTTCTTCCATTATTTGTGTTTCGAATTACTGGCTTTATAATCTTATTATCTGTGGGTCCTGTGTTATTTTATTTCCTTATGAAAAAAGAACATAAAGAGAAAGGTGCTAATATCTCATGACCTAATTTAGCTGGAGCCATGCTCTTCTTTAGCATCACAATGGCTACATCAGTGGAGAATTCCCAGGCCTAGTGATTTGTCACTCCTATATTTAGATTCCCAGTCATACTTATGTATATTGCACAAAACCAGTCCCACATCAGCTTTCACAGCAGTCTGGGTGGAATTGCTCTCTATTCTGCTCAAGCCTTTTATCCTTGAAGGTAGAAAAAAGACAAGAGAACCCTGAAACTTATTATTTTTATTTGTTGTTGATTCACCTTTCTGATAGGTTGTGCACACTATCACCTTCTCTCTCTTCCAAAATGAAAACTGGCTGGCCACTGACATTCCTGATCAGGTTTAGGAGTCAGCTAGGTGCCAAGTTTCACTCTTCTTGGTATTATGCAACACTCCTACAGAGCCCTCAAGCAGAACATTAGAAGCCTACACAACCTTAAGCTGAAAACTAGAGGTGTTTGTACAATGAGGCAGCAATTTTGAAGATTATGCCCTTGAACGTCAGTGCTTCTTTGTGGATGGGTCAGAAAGTTTTCATGTCCTTTTTCCCAGTACTGCAAGCCAGCTGGATGCAAGCCAAATCCTTTCTAGAAGCTGTGCATCGTAGTATTAGCCTGGGCCAAAAATTCCTCTCTAGTGACAAGGCATCTAACTCAGGCTCAGTGCCACGTTGTTGCAACTGGACTTAAACGTGTCTGTTTTCATGGAACACGCACAGAGCAGAAGCAAGAAGGTGGTGCCTGCCCTGACTGCCTGTATCTTCACTTTCTTCTGAGGGTTCTGGTCTGCACTGACTTTGCTTGTGCTTCCTGACTGGTACAGAACTACTTTCAAACAACTGGACTGAAGAATTCTGGCAGTAGGATTGTCCTTTCTGATAATTATATGAAAAGAACAGTCCTGTCTTGTTTTTTCTCTATTGATAACTCAGACCCCAGAGTATGTAGAAATATAAGAGGTTTAGAGGATCTGAAGATACAGGTTGCATTGATTTGTTCCCAAGCTATCACAACTTATGTCCTTCTCAAAATTCCATCAATACTCCATCCAAAGAAGAAATCATAATGATTTTTTCCTCTGCCACAGCTGTGCTTTTAGTATGTTGATGGAAAATGTTTTGGAATTTTGACTTACATTCTAGTTTGAAATAGATACATCAGTTTATACCAGGCAGTGATTCGACTGGAAAACTCCTTACCACACCCAAGAGAAATGAAATGAGTAATTACAAATATCCTCTTTAATCATGGAAAAAAGCCTGTTATCCAAATTTATGCAGACTCCCTTAAAGACATGACCAGGTTCTCCTTTCATCATCAGATTTGCTTTGTGTCTCTCAGTTAGCTTCCTTTAAGTTGCACCACTGGTTTCTGCTAGAGTTACGGAGAGATCTTGCTCCTGGGCATCTGAGGAAATCCCACCCTCTTCCTCATTTTTTGTGTCTTTTATTATTTCTTGTATGAACTGGTATCATAAATATTTATATGGAAATGGCTAATAGGAAAATTGTATGGTTTCTAAGTTCAATGAGCCATTAAATAGATTCTAATAATCTCAATAAAAGTTTGGAATATTTAATAAAGAGAATCAGACATATACGTTGCTTGATTGTTACCAGACCCTTAGTAAATATTGTCAATGGCTCATATACTCTGGGTTTCTCAACACCCTCAAAGAAGAGCCTCTGGGGATGGGGGAGGGAATCAACCAAATAACGTGTAAACAAAGTGCTGTTCAAGAAAATATAGCTGGATTTTTTGAAAAAAAATTTTACTGTATGCTTTTTTATTACTACTGTGGAAAGTTTAGAGGTTTTCCAGTAAGCGATTAGACAACTAATCACACTTTGCATTTATAATAATTTACACCTGTATTGCATGTAACATCATGGGTTGCAGTGGCCTTTACTAGAGCTGACACTCTCACAAATTGGAAATTTGAGATGAACACAGTCACCTTCTCCAAGACAAAGGCTCCTCATATCTCAGAGACTGGGGAAGATGATAGTTTAATGAAATTACATCAGGGCACAAAGCCAAGTGGGAAACTTGGGTTAGCAGCATCTCCCTCTAGAACCCTTCTCTTCCTTGGCTATGTAGTGAATTTAGGAATTGCTTAATTAGGTAGTTGAAAGTTAGGTAAAGTTAGGGTCCTAATGCACATTGCACATCTCCTCTTTGCTCTATCCAACTAAGAAGAATTAAATATTTATCAGGACAGGTGAAGACACTCAAAAGCCTGATATGTATTTCTACAAAAATTTCCTTGAATAAATGCGAAAATCTTCCCTACCTTGGTGGGTGATATATGGGCCAAACCCACTAAAACATTTTTGTAATGAACAGTCTGCTTATGTCATAGAATCATAGAATGGTTTGGATTGGAAAGGACCTTAAAGATCATCCCATTCCAACTCCCCTGCTAGGGGCAGGGATACCTTTCACTAGGCCAGGTTGCTCAAAGGCTCATCCAACATGGCCTTGAACATTTCCTGGGATGCAGTATCCACAGCTTCTCTGGACAGCCTGTTCCAATACCTCGCCACCCTCACAGGAAGGAATTTCTTCTTTATATCTAATCTAAATCTTCCTCTATCAGTGTGAAGCCTTTCCTCCTTCTCTTACCATTACATATTGTCTCCAGTTCTCTTGCATCCCCCTATAAGGTACTGGAAGGCCACAATGGGGATTCCCTGTAGCCTTCTCTCCTCCAGGCAGAACAACCCCAGCTCTCCCAAACTCTTTAGGAGAGGTGTTCCAGAGCTCTGATCACCTGTGTGGCCTCTTCTGGATTCACTCCAACTGCTCCATGTTCTTCTTATGCTGGAGGCCACAGAGGTGGCCAGAGTACTGCAGATGGGGTCTCACAAGTGCAAAGCAGGGGGGGGAAAACACCTCCCTCAAGCTGCTGAGCAAACTTCTTTTGATGAAACCCAGGATATGAGCCCAATGTCCTTGTTGGATGTTGATCTTGTGACCTCTGAAAGGTGGCAGCAAAATGCCTCATTTATAGAGACTCCCAGCTATAGAGACCCCCATGCTTGTTTTATGTTCTCCAGAGGTGCCTTTCTGCAAGGCAGGACCATGTCTGTCCTTCACTGTAGCCATTTATGATATTTGATGAGATAGATCAGAGCTTCAGGTGGTACAGCTGCAGGAAGCAATAAACTGGTTCAACATTCTCTTACCTCGTATTAACTAGATAAGAGGCACTCATGTGAGCTGTACTGTACACCTTTTAAATTTGCAGTGGAGGAAGTGTGAGAATGGGGAAAGGAGAGATTCTTGATCTGCCCTACACCTTCCTTGCTCTTATCTCCTTGTGTAAATGATAGATGAAGTTACTATGCCTGTAATCCCTGCTGAGTGAACAGAAAAAAGAACGAACAGTGTTTCCAAAACATTTGCAGCTAGATTGCATAATCCTTCTGCAGAGATCCATAGGCTCCACCTGGCCAAGTGTTTGTGCAGCTGTAGCTCTTCTTGAAGCTCTGGCCATGCCCACCATGGATTTTCTCTGACTTAGCAGGTGACACCTGCCATTAAGCACCATTGCTCCTATGTTTGACTTACTTATGGATGAGTTTACTTAAGGATGTACACACCATGTGCAGGGTGGGACAATTATCCCTCTGAAGACATTAATTTTTTGGGTTTGTTCATCATGGGAACGTTAAATGGCTGATGAGCTAGGTCTCCTATCCCTCAGACCACTATTTGTTTAATTGTCTCTTGGTATTTTCTATATCTGATGAATCTGTCCTCTGTCCATTTAAAATTAATATTACATTAGCTATTCAGGGTGGGAACTAATTCTTGGTTGTGACTTACACAGCTTAAGAGGACTCTGGGGCACAAAACCTGTAGATGTTTCTTTGATAATAACCAAGCTTGCATTTCATGGCATGTATCCTGGTTTCAGCTGGGATAGAGTTAATTTTATTCTTAGTGGCTGGTATGGTTTGGGTCCTCTATGAGAATAAAGTTGATAATACGCTGATGTTTTGGTGGTTGCTAAGCAGTGCTTACTCTGAGCCAAGGACTTCTCAGTGTCTTGTGCTCTGCCAGTGAAGGAGAGGCACCAGAAGCCAGGAGGAAACATGGCCAGCAGAGGTGACCTGAAATGGCCAAAGGGATATTCCACACCGTAGAATGTCATGCTTCATGTATGAAATGGGGGGAATTTGTCAGGAGGGGTTGATTGCTGCTTGGGGTTGGGCTGAACATCAGTCAGTGGGTAAAGAGCAATTATATTGTGCATCACTTGCCTTTCTTGGATTTTATTCTTCTCCCTTTTTGCTTTTATTTACAATTACTATTATTATTATTATCATCATCATCATCATGATTTTCATTATTATTGTTACTGACAACTTTATTTTACCTATTAAACTGTTTTTATTTCAACACGTGGATTTTACCTCTTTCAGATTCTCCTCCCTGTGTCAGTGGGGCTGGGAGGAAGGGGTTGGAGTAAGTGTGTGGCTGTGTGTTACTTAGTTGCTGGCTGGGGTTAGAGCCCAACAACATGTATACACATCTATAACTGGGTATCTCTTGCATATTTTGGAAGCATAAAAATGTCCATTAAGTTAAATGATGGACACCCAAGTCTGTTGATCAGGTTCAAATGGGTAAAAAAAGTTGAACGTATTCACAGTGATTTAACTCCAGTGGCATTAATGAAAGTGCACTGATGGAGAGAACAACCAGAATTAGACTATGTAGTATGATGCATTGCCCTTTCAGACAGCTTTACAAACGGTGAGCCCTACATCTGCCCAGAGTTTATGTTACATTTAGGCTCTCGTCAAGGAATCCAATCTGTGTGGGAAGTCTTTCATGGGTGCACAGAATTCCATTAATGACAACAAGGGCCCATCCAGGCAGCAGGACACAGGTGTCTAGGTGAAGGGTGGTGGCACATTTATTTATTATTTTATTTATTTATTAATAAAATGCCATCATTAATCACAAAAATGTTTTAGTTCCAGGTTGAAAGAAAGTGGCTTTCACACATTCTTGTGTAGCACTTCAAGACAGCTCTGAGTGGCTTATCAAGCCGATGACACAAAGATAGTGGAGTCTCAGATGGAAATTATGTGCCTGGAGTTTTGCCAGAGCTACTGAATCACATGCTTGGTTCTTTCTAAAAGCAGTTGGGATCTCTGGAACCTTGTACTGTTGAAGCTGTACTGGCCACTAGCATGGTGCTCACTTTTCACAGCCAACTATGAAATAAGTGGAAGGTTCCTTTTATCTGGCCTTCTTTATCACTCGTGTCTGGAAATTCAAGTGAGGCAGAGGTAGTCCTTCTATTCCTCCATCACATGTAAACAGGTACTCTGTGACACAGGGCACCTGTGGCTGTACTTTCTAATTTCTTTCAGGTAAGAAATCTCTGCTTTTGAGAGCCCAATCAAAAAGAAAAAAAAAACCCTTATTGACAGCACATTCCTATGTGCTAAGAAACTGATAGGCAGAGGAGGTGGAAACTGTCCTTGTACCCTCCTTTAATCAGTTGGTGGTGGAGATTCTTCCCCATCATAGAAACAAGTGGAAAAATATAGCAGAAAGAGGAACATACTTTCTGTGCTGAGTTGCAAGTGTGGCTCAGGTATTTCTTGCTTGCAAAGTGCAGTGACTGCTTGCTTCCAGTGCAGTGGCAGCTCAGTGAAACTGGGCTATTGTAGCAAGTCTGATTATTTGCAGCCTGTGTATGCCCTTGTGTGCCTCTGTAGCCCTCCAAGGGGCTGCCAAGGAATTTTCTTTGCAACACCCCTTGTTCTCCACTCTAACAATAACCTCCCTGCGTAGCTTTGGCTGGCACATCGCTTGTGACTGTTAGGCAGGGCACTGCTTGAAATTAGATACAACAGGCCACTTTCACAGTGAATGCTGAGACTGCAATTACAAAATCAAGCCTACAAAACCACAGCTGCAGCATGGCTATAATGGTTTCTCAGAGGTGTTCTTGCAGCAGAGTGTGGCTGGGTGCGATGACTGATGTGTGGGGTAGGTAAACTCATACCTCTAGCTCTTCATGTGTGGTCTCAGGCTGTGATCAGGCATGTTATTCCAGATAGAATTGAGCCAGGGTAAGAGGTTATCATCCCTGTGTACTTGTCATGAGTCTCCTTACTACTCTGGTACTCTCATCCCTACACCTCCTGAAATAACTTCCTATGTGGTCCTTCCTACCCTAAGCTTCCCTCCTCACCAAATGGGGAGGGAATTTAAACTTAATAATGTAAGGAACATTTATTTATTTATCTATTGATTGAATCCCTTGGTTTTCTGAATGGTGTGTTTTTGGAAGGGGCACTCTAAGGTTGGTCTATACCAGTGGGTTGGTGAAAACAATTACACCAGTTTACCCTCCCCAAGTGGAGACAGACCCACTTTTACCATTAACATGGCCAGACACTCCTGCTGTTTCTCTTGTGCTAAGCTCAGGTGCTGGTCATATACATACATGAACCTTTTGCTAATTGAATGAACTGACTCAGCTCTCCAGAAGGGTAAGTTGAACACTAGAAATGGTGAAGGGAAGGACTGGACTCTGCAGCTGGAGCACCAACAAAAGAGTAAAACCATTTGCTGACAGCACATGCCTACAGATGTGAGCAGATGAGACAACCTTGGGAACAGGAGGAAGCAACTCTGGTACTCTGGAACTCAGGTTCCACTGCTAGATCTGAAGGCGTGGCAACTTCAGGATATGGGAAGAGACTGATGATAAGTTGATGACCTCCCTACTAAGACTTCTGGATGCCCAGCAGCTTATTAAAGTGTTCAGTGAGGTGTAGAGGTCACTAAAAGAAGCCCTTTGAGAAACTAGTCAGGAGTTTGCAGCTTCTCCAGGCTGCAGCTGGAAATACAATCTCCATTTGGATCCATGGGAAGTTGTTTGGTTAAAGCTCTTGAGCATGTTTCATTGGAGGGGCACCTCAACAGTGCTGCTTTCTTTGAAGTCCGATGGGATTCTGCTGGGATGAGGACATCCATCTGCTGCTGGGTCTTGCCTGGCTCCTCTCCCCATGCCAGGTGAGAATGGCTTGGCAGAGAGCTGATCCAGAGAATTGCAAATATGAACTGTCCTGCAAGTGATGATGAGCATGAAAGGGAGGAATAGTAACCATGGGATTTAATTACAATATTTGAATTTGTTTGCTTACCTATGCCCTGTATCTTCAGACTCCCCACTCTCTTAGAGAAGAGTGGGGAGTTGTCTGTGACCTGTGCAACACACCTCGCAGGGCAGATGTGTATCTGTGTGCCAGTGAGTGGCAGATAAATATCTTTGCTCTTCTAGCTCAAGTGTAGGTAAATGAGAGGACTAAGCTCTGATTTTCCTCAGTTTTCAACTCAGGCATGTCTTTGTAACCCAGCATGCTCCTATTTATACAGAGAAATGCCAGCTCAGCAGTGATGAGCAGTATGATTTCCCACTCTCCCTAGTGCTTAAGCTGGGACATTTTGTTACAAGTGATTAGGCCATTAACTCACCAGCTCCAAACAGGACTAAGAAGGAATTAAATGCTGTGGGAAAGATGTGTTCAGTGGCGTTTTAACTTGCTCTGTTCCTCAGGGCAAGATCCATAAACTTCTTGGATGTAGCCAGAGACCTGTTCAAATAAACCCTGACCTTGGGCACTTCATTGGTGAATGCATTGTGCAATTTCACCCACCCGTTCCATCAGACTCTTCAGACATCTCCTGGTGTAGTCTCACCCTTCATAGGAGCTGAGAACTACAGTAGCTATAAAACTTGAGGAGTAATGAAGCTCATCCCTAATTGAAATGAACACCTCAGATTATATGTTGGAGCTTCCTGTTTTATTAGAGGCTATTCCCTCCCCCTGTGTTGTCATTTAAGAGGTTACACCATGGATTTGCAACTTCCCCAAATAATGAAGTCTTTCTGGTGGAAAGACCTGGGCTGGAGGAGTGAGAAGCCTGAGAAACTCGACATCCCAAATACCCCATCTCCCACACAGCCAGGGTGTGTGCAAGCCTGGAGGATTTCTGCAGAGGGAGGTGGTGATAAGGCAGTCCTGTTTCACAGCCCAGCTGGTGTGAAGCTGTGAGATTCCTTCAGCAGAGAGTTTCACTGATCCTTGCCTGAGATCACTGCCCATGAGCCAGCCCAGTGGGGAACATGCCTGGCCCTTCCAACCCTGCAGGACAAACTGCCAGTGCAGCTGTGACCTCAAACCCATCAGTCCAGAGAAGGATGTGGCTCGAGCTCACGGCTCAGCTCTGTTTCTACCATGCTCTTTGGGGAGAGGAGGGCAACACTGCAGTCCCCATCCAAAATTTTCTATTTCTTCCATTGTACAGCTTTTCACATCCTTGAAGACAGCTGATGAGCCAGATTCCCTACAAAGGTCCAGACACCTTTCTCTCAGCTGCTCTGGTCTCCCTCACCCTCTGCCCTTGTGTGTGGGGGGGCTCTGTGGGCAACCTGTGCACCTCACCTGTGACAGACACCCCCAAGAACATGGGGACAGGATAATAAAACTGTGGAATCATCAAGGCTGGAAAAGATCTCCAAGGTCATTGAGTCCAACTGCTAACCTAGCACTGCCAAGGAAAGTCAGCTCCCTATCTCTGTCAGCTGCATGTTGCCCTTTCAGGATTTATTTTGCACCTCTTTTGTAATTAAAATGTGTTAGAAAGGATGTGCAGGCTCCTTGCTTTTTGCAGAAGGACTTGGCTTTTATCCATGTGTTCATGCTGTGGGCTGTGTGAAGGAAAGCAGAGTGGAGTCTGCTGTGATCTCATGCTTGGCTTTCACCAGTTTCTCTTTAGAGACACACAAAATGTTGGCTAGCATGGGCTTTACAAAATCTTGAAGATCTGCAAAATATTCTATAGAACAGGGAGTGTGGAGAGGTGATGCAGTAGTTCTCAGCTTCTCATCTGAATTTTGTAGCTGAATGTAATTTTTGGGTTTAGATTCAGTGTGTCCACCTGGGAAGTGGGTCCAGGAATGCTAAGGTGGGTTCTTTCAGCTCAGCTTGCTCCCACTTCCACAGCTTATCTTGTAGGAGATGTGGGGAGAGACCTTCATCAAGCAACAGGCCAGACTGTTCCTGTCTCTGCAGGTTAATGTGCTCACAGACTCACTGCAGCAGAGGTGGGAAGGTGACCTACACCAGGGTTGGTCATCAGCTGGCAACAGGCCTCTGCAAAGGGAATGGCTCTGCACAGCACATCATTTTGCTGTTTCTTTGCAGTGACTTGGGCTTGGCTGGTGTGATGCTTACAAATTAATTTAAGTCTCTGTCTTAGAAACACCAGGGAAGCATTAGATAATGAAGTCTTCCTGCCTCCTGTGGGTGGGTGGAAAAGAACCTTGTGTTTCCTCACACTGCGATCAGTGCCATTCAGAGAGTTTTAATGAGTTACACAGAAAGAGTTAGGAGCAAAATAAGGAAAAAAAAAACAACAAAAAACAACAAACCTCACCCTTCTGTGAAAGCAGAGTCACAACAACCCCCTGAATCCACATAGTCAGGACTGGGAAAGAAAATGGCCTCACCCATAATTTATGGCTCACTATACAGCCATGGAAGCTTTGCCACTTGCAAATATGACCCTTAGTGGGTTATTAAGCCGAGTCTCAAGAGGCTCACGTTAACACATTCATCCTGTTAATTAATTAGCTGAAATATACATGCCTTCCTCTGATGCTAGCTTGCAAAGGGTAACATGAATTTTGATTATACTTAATCCCATATGAAATACAACAGACGCTCACACTATGTAAACACTGACGGGCAACTTAGAAACCTCTGTGATCCAACAGGATCTGATCACAAGTGCTGGTGTCTGGCAATCTGAAAAAATATTTCAACACAGAACTGCCATGGTATTAAAAATAAAGTGGAGCTTGTTTCATCATAGGCTTGTTTTTGGCAGCAATGGAAGCAATTGTAGTACTAATGCCAGTCAGGCAGTCATGTTACAGAGGCATTATCAATACACTTTTCAAACTTTCTTTGTGGAAGAGATATAAATTTATTTGCATCCAGAAGCCTGCCATCTACAAAGCTGCTATAAAGCCTTGGCAGTGAATAGCTGACTTCGAATGTCCTGCTACACACCTTTCCCAAACATTTGATATGCAGCAGGTGAATGTGAAAGGCTTATCAGTCCAACCCAGTGTTATTTCCTGTCATAACTTTGCACAACAAAGGAAGTTTCTGTCCTTGCTGAGCTTTGGTGTTGCGATATGTACTGAGGTTCCTTCCCAGAAACCACTTTAATCTTGGGAAGCTGAAATCACAGAGAAAGGGACAGGGATATTACTTCTGCAAACTGCAATTTTATCAGCACCCAGTATCAAAGTGTGCAGGTGCAACATGGGAAGCAGCATGAGGATGGAGGGATGCTTGCCCAGACTTCTGCTTCAGGAGAATACAAAGACAACCTGGACCATGTTTCTAGTGTCATATTTTAGTTTCCCAGTGCTATAAAACAGGAAACAAAAAGAAACCCTGTGACTTATATTTAAACCACTTTGGTTAGAACTTCTTTTAGGGAGAGATCTTCTGAGGAAGATGAAGGGATGATGCATTGACCACTATGCCACCAGAATAATTTTCTGCCTTAGGAAACTGCTGTGACTTCATAGTTCAGGTGGATAGGTTCTACAGTGCCCTGTGTATTTGGCATAGGCATAGCAGGGAGAAAAATTCACCCATTTGAAGAGGACTTGAGATCTGCTGCTTTTGTGTGAATGGCCAATGCAGAAAGAGAGTTGGACTTTCTATGGTTTCATGACAATAGAAATGCACTTGCTGATGTTGTCAGCCCCCAGATCTGTCCTTGGAATGATGCTAGGGTGGTCCAGCCCCATCTGATGGGGGAGAACACTCTGTTGTTCCTTATCCTCACCTGTAACCAGAGGCTGGGAAGAGGTAAAGAGATCCTGACCCCATCTCAAGTAGATAAGAGGCATAAAGCGGCAGTCTGAGCCACTACAGCAAGGACTAAACAAAGCACATTTGGCCTTTTCTGTTCCTTGTCCTGCCCTGAGGTGCTGAGGGGGCTGAGGTCCCTGTCCTGCCTTGTGCCCATGCAGCATCCTCTGTCATAGTGCAGAGCAGCTGGGCGATCACAGCCTCCACAGGCCTATTATGGTGTACATGTGACTTCAGCTGTGCTGGAGGAAAAGAGATGTGAAAAGAAGTGATTCTGAAGATCATAGAAGCATAGAATAATAGAATATCCTGAATTTGAAGGGAACCATAAAGATAATTGAGTCCAGCTTCTGGCACTGCTCAACACAGCCCCAGAGCTACACTATGCACCTGAGTGTGTTGTCCAGTGCTTTTCCCAATGTCCAACCTAAACTTCCCCTGAAACATCTTCATGCTGTTCCCTGGGATCCTGTCACTGGTCACCACAGAGAAGAGACCAGTGTCTGCCCCTCCCCTTTTCCCCATGAGGAAGCTGTAGACAGCTGAGATCTTCCCTTAGGCTTCCTTTCTCCAGGCTGCTGATGCCTTACGTGTGAAGTGCAACTCAAAATAAACCCACTCAGCATCCACAAGCATAAATGTAAATGTAACTACATTTTTTTTTTTTTTGAACATCAAGGACTTGGGCTGAGTCACTTTTTCTGGATATTAGGCAAAATGTGGTAAAATTTGACTGAGGGAGGAGTCTGTAAGAAATGATGTCTGTATGTGTGCACATATAAACCCATATGTGTACACACGTCTGTCTTTGAGATGCAGTGCCTTATGCAAGTGTAGGAAGAGGTGTCTTCTGCAAGGGGTTTTTCTCTTTCAAATGAAGTCAATGAGAGTGTGTGCTAAATGGAGGTCTGTCTGCATACACAAATTGTTACAATTTAACTAAATAGGTTTCAAAATTAATTTAGTTTAGTCAGTACAACCCCTTTAGTAGCTAACATTGATTCAGCTTAATTGAGTTTGTTCCCAAATTAAGCTAAATCAGCATAAAGAACTCATCAACCAATTTAAGCATTAAAGGCTTGCAGTTCCTGCATTTAAACCAGGCCTGGGGGAGGTGGGGATATCCAGATATCCCCAGTGTCCCCATGTCCTCTGATGGTGAAGTGACCAGGGAGTGCTGCTCCATGTAGTTGGTGGAGGTGACTTGGGGACAGCCACCTTGGGGAAGACGACATCAGGATCTTGACTTGGTCTTAATGTGTGACTTTGTGATATCATTAGGGGTCAGTGTCACTTGGGAGTTTCTTTCATGGCAGTTATGTGTCAAGTGAACAACAAAAGGTTTTTTTGCAAGACATTGGTAAAGGATTTCAGCCAGAGAAATATAGTCATAACTTAAAGTACCCCAAATCCATTTTTGAGGAGAAAGTAGCACAAATTCTCTTGTTTTTCTTTTGACCTGGAAAATAAAATTCTTAAAATCATGGGCTGACAATATCTCCTTTATATTCAAGGAAACATAAAATATTGCTCAAGAAAAAAAAAAAAGTAAAGTGCAGACAGAGCTGGCTTTTCACTGTATTATTTCCTCCAGAAGTTTTTCTTGGATATTGCAATAGTATATATTAATAATGGGACAATATTTCTTTATAGGGTGTATAATTCAATGAAACATATTAATGAGACAGTCACTTTAAAACAAACATATTCTTCACATCCAATGTCAGAAAAGAAAATGTTTTGTTTTGTGGATGAATCTAATATGTGTTAGCCAGAAGCTGACTGTTAACTAGGGTAACATAAAAGCTACTGCAAATGGTACTGGAAAGCCAAGGGAATAAAACCTCCTCCTCTCGTATTCCCTGAGAAATGTTGGTTCATTGTGTTGGCTTTAAGGCAGAGTACTACAATTCAGCCCATAGGGTAAATGTATGTGTCTGTTATAGGTCATTTGGCTTCATATGAGTGTTCCCACTTCCATCCCTTTTTTTTTTTTTTTTTAAGTAAAGTAGGATTTCTGTCTGACAGGTCAGACTGGAAGTGAAAGAAGAGATCAGCAAAGGGGGACTGAGCTCTGTTTTTACACCAAAGGCTGTGTGGGCTTTTATAGCAGGAAAGTCTTTAAGACTTTGAGGACTTCAAGAGATCATGAAGGCAGGACAGCAGCAGAACTGCCTCTTCAAGGGCCCCTAAATGGTTTCACGTCAGGCACGTGTTGTGGACAACAGAAGGTCCTTGTTTAGTAATGAAGAAAAAGCCAGCAGTTTTCCTTCTCCACAGCCAGATTTTTAAGCCATAATTGGATCTTGTAACACTGCCAAGGTAAAGGCAGAGGGCCATGACAGGGAAGCCTGACACTGCAAGTGAACTGAAACTAAATATAGTTCTCATGCAGTTTAAAAAAACACACATCAAAGCCCAGAGAACCCAGCCCCATCTGAGACTCTTGCAATGGAACAAAATGAGAAAACGACGATGATAACATATGTATTTTACTGTGGAGCTACGGCAGGCAAATGAAATAATCTGAGAGTGGCTTTGGCTGGTTGTGATTAAAGATCATTATGCACCAAGCAATCCAAGACAGAATCCAAAACCTGGCTGCTGAGAATGCTCCTGAGCAGAGGGAGCTGGGAGAGCCCTGTGCAGGCAGGGGGACAGTGGGGGCTGGGCATGGCCATGCTTGTGAGAAGCTGGCATAGGTGTCTCTGCTGGCAGACCAACATGGTTTGGGGCTGCACAGGGAGATCCTATCAGTGTCCCTGTGGTAGCAGAGCTGTTTTATGCAGGCTGTTTCAATTGCTGGGCACCTTCAAGGCTCCTTTCCAAATGACAGTCCTGTCTGCTGCCATGTCTCCTTGAGGGTGGCACTGCCAGCCTGTCCTGCCTGGTTCCAGTCAGGACAGGGTCAGTTTTTGCAGTAGCCAGGGAACCTGGATTATTCTGTACCACATCATATAATTTTCCAGGAATGGAGGAATGGGTCCCTTTGTGTTTGGGGTACCCTGGCAAGTGAGTGTTGTTGGGGGTGACAAACCATGAGTAAAAAATTCATTTCTTGTACACAACAGTATTGTTGATCTTTATTTTCTTATGCCATTGCTGTTTCCAGTAAATCATTCTTGTCTCAACCCATGACCTTATCTTTTGGGCCTTCAAATCTCCTCTCAAGCCTGCCACATGAGAGGGGGAGTGAGTAAGAGGTGCATAGTTTGGAGTGGTTTCAGTGGGAACACTCAGCTGGAGAATACCATTCCAAAATTCCTAGATGGTATGGCTCTTGCTGCACTCTGAGTGGTTTGTCTGGATATCTGCTAAATCATCCCAAAGTACCAAATGTCTGTAGCAAACTCAAACTTTGTGTGCAAAGGGCAGTGCTGTGAATATGGACTTGGCTATCTTGGTTATCACCTGCTAGTGATCTATAAGCCTAGTTAAAGGATACTGATGAGAAGAAAATGGAAACAATAGTCTCAGAGAGCTTTAATTTTTCCTGAGGTTAAAGGGTTGGACTAGTCAACTTGCAGATATTTATTCTAGCCCTGCACACTGAAAAGTTTGGATGGCAATCTTTGGATGACCCTCGAAGGCCAGGTGTATTCAGAATTTGGAATTTGGTTGGCACCATTACTCAGACCAGAAGTCATCTGTCACTTGTGAGTCTGGACTGAGGCTCAGATAACCCTTCCTCTCACCCAGAAGATATGTGTTCCTCAGTTTAGTAAGGACCACAAAAGTGGAAACAAAATAAAAATTGAAATGAACATCCGAGATATTTTCCAGCGTGGGAAAGCAAAACCATTAGAAGTGGGAAGCTTTCAGAGTGTTTTGCATTCAAATAGCACCTTTTATCCTAAGAGATCAAGTACTTCACACCAGTCAGCACCCCACTCAATGCAGCTATTTCTGGGGTGGAGCACAGGAGAGGAAGATCAAATATGTCTAAAGACACAGGGCCAAAAATGCTCACAGGAAAAAGGGAGCATCTCTAAAAGCAGTGGCATCTAAAAAACCTGTAGAAGGTTACAGACGGTGCAGATCACCTTAATCTATTGAAGTGAAGAATAGAATTGATTTAAATCCAGTGGGAACTGCTGTAGATATTTTCCTTGCCAGGAAGGCTTCCAAATCCTCTTCCAAGAGATGCAGGAGATTTATACTGCACGTGAAAGGTCTGTCTGGCCAGAAGGAATTGCATGCTTGACTTCTGAAAAGAAGCACTAAGGAAATAGTTTTCATGAAGAAAGCATCTGTTAGCTTTCATTCTTCCCTTTCATGGGAAAAAATGTGTTATGATAAAATGAGGGTTTCCTCATATGGTCAATGAAGAGTTGCAGCCCTTTATCTTGCTCCTTCTCCCTAATATAAAGGGGATTTCACAGTCATGTTGGTGTTAACCCAGGAGAAACCTGTATGTGGGGCTCCATCCAAGAAATTATGTAGTCTCTTTGTTTACCTGTTGCACAATTTCTAGCTTTTCAGCAACTTACATACCAAAACTGATGGTGCTTTTTTTTGTTTGTTTTGTTTTGTTTTGTTTTGTTTTGTTTTGTTTTGTTTGTTTGTTTGTTTGACTATGTATTTTCCATTTATACCCACATGCAACTTTTTGGAGAGCAAGCCCTTCCTACACTCTTTCAGGAGCTGGACTCAATGATCTTTGTGGATCCCTTCCAATGCAGGATATTCTGTGATTCTATGTCTTACCAAATTTTTTTTTACATAACTTAATCTATAAAACTTTATCCATTTAATTACTAAAAGAAAACAATCAAAGAAATATAATATATTGTATAACCTGGAGGCAGAACTACAGCCTTAATGGCAGTCTTGCAGGGCACAGCACTGGAGCTGAGGAATGGTATGGAAGATTTGTCCAGGAGGAACAAGGGAGGAACTGAGCACCAAGCCCCGGTGTTTGGGAAAGGATAGGAGAGAGATCAGTTGAACATTTCTGGTAAAGGAAGAAAACCAGGGACAATTATCAGGGAGTTTTATTACTCATCAACTCATTGGGACAGGAAATGGCTATTTTTATTTCCTAAGCAACAGGAAGAGACATCAGTAGGACAATTCTTTCAGTAGTAAGATGTGATAATTGCTTTGCTACATCCATCAAGAGCAACACAGCTAGATATAGATGAGCTGTTATGTTCCTGGATGTGGTGCAGATGATGCTGTTTCAGAAAGTGGGAGGGAATGGGCAAGGGAGCAACTACCTTAAACCTGTTTTTGACTAGCAGAGAAGAACAGCCTGACCATCTAAAGATTGGGTGGTAATTTGGATGGAAGCAAGCATGAAGTGATAAAGTTCATTATTCCAAGGGAAAAAGCTAGACCAGCTGAATATGGATAATGACTCCAAAAAAAGTAGACTTCAGCAGACTTGGGGAACTGGTAAGTAAGGTCTCTGAGGAAAATAAACTCAGGGATAAAGGAATGCAGGAAAGCTGGCAGTTACTAAGCCTATTTTAAAGGCAAATTCCTCTGATGCAGAAGGCATTAGAAACAGAGTAAGAGACCTGTATAATTGCTTCTGGAGCTCCTCAAAGTCCTGAAAATGCAAAAGACAAATGGAGAATGCAGAGACCCCAAGCAGGTTTTCCACTGGATTACTTTCCCTACCATAAGGTGAAGCTAAAATGGGAACAGTCCAGAGACTGACTTTGAAGAGCCCTGGCTGAGTATGCAGCAGAGGGGGCTGCCATGGGGTGTTGTGTGTTTATGGGAGTGCACTGTGTGAGTGGTGGCTTGCTGATCTCCTGCATGAGTGTAGCACAGGGCCAGAGGAGGCATGAACAACCTGAGGGTGAAGCATCCAGAGACCACAGTGAGAACCTTGTGTGATTGGCAGAGCACTGCAGTTTTGGGCTGTCTTGTACAATAATGAACTTTGCTTTCCCTTTTGTCCTTTGTGTCCCAGCTTTTGCCCTTCAAGTAAGTGGCCAATGTACTTAAAAGAGGGTCTCAAAGTGAATTTGAAATAGGAAGATGATTTCCCATGTCTGCTGCTGTTACAAGCCAGGTCAGTAGAAGAGACTGATTTGCAGACTCTATCTAATAGAAATCTCAGCATTTTGGAGGAGCATCTGACTGTAAAGTTCTGCACATTGGGACAATGCAAAGGCATTTATCCCTGCAACCTATCCCTGCAGTGACACAGAAATCACAGTAGTTCTGCAGCTGCCTGTACCCAGAAAGAACCACAGCATCGCTGCTGGTGTGGGAGGAAGGTCACTGAAGATTTTCCATGGGATAAGCCCATATGTCTGTTCAAACACTGGGCATGGCCCACATAGGGTGAGGAGTTGAGGCTGTATCTGGTAGGCAGAAAAGTGGGTTTTCCTGATGAAAGTTGCTGCAGCATAGGACACTGATGTGCTGTGCTCAGTGACCAGGCTCTGTGAATTGGCTGTGAGACGTCATGGGATCAATGGGAAGCAGAAGTTTTTCCAGGGGTGGATGAGGGACCCTGTCTGCCATTTGAGGTAGGGGCTCAGAGCAGTTGTACCTGCTGTCCCTTCTTTGTTTGAACAAGGCAGATTTCTATACCCCTCTCCTCCACTTCCCCAGGAATGAAGAAATAGAGGCACCCCATGAGTCCAGGAAAAGGCAGTCTCTTTGCTCTGCCACAGCAGCGTGGTGAAAGATGCCACCATGGCACCCTCACTCACAGGGCACTGTGAGGGTGCATTTGTGCCTTAGTTAAAGCCATTATTAGTTCTGTTATGCCTGAAGCTGTCCTCAAACTGGAGGGTGATCACAGCTCTGTAAGGTTCCGTTGGAACTCTCCTAGTGGGAGTGGTGATCCACCAACCTTCACATATGTGGAGTTATCCTGCACTGAGCCCCCCTTGTGGGGATAGAGATCTGGTAGCGCTTCTGGTGCTTCACTAATGGAGAAGATATTGCAGGGATTGAAGGAGCTCAAACTTGCCCTTTTACTACTATCAGACTTGTGTTTAAGGCTGGTTTACATCCCAGGATGCACTGCTTAATTGCTAATGAATTTGCCTGATGGAACAGGAATGGGGAAGGGAAGACAAGCACAGCTGTGTGAATGTACATGGGGAGTCAGGAATGTCATAGAAGGTTCCAAAATAAAAAGGAGTTGAAGGGAAGGGTGAGTAAGAAAGGCCAAATCAATGCTGGCTGTTGGAAGGAGATGAAGTGGGTGCCACTGACAGCTGGGGCAAGCCCCATGTCTTGGGTATACAGCCAGCCAGGCTATCTTTCCACATGTTAAATCCCAGTGTCTGGCAGAGCAGAATCCTTTTCTCAAGCCTAAAAAATTTGTTGACATGTCATTATGTCTTTCTGAATAAAGATTTTACACCAGAAAATTTACTGGAATATACCATAGAGGCATAAGGATATTAATTCTATTAGTATGATTTTCCTTCTAGATATCTTAAGGATGAGTAGAATTGCCTTAATTTCTGATGCTTTCCCAGTTGCATATGACATTAGGCCATTGAATAAACAAATGTTAAAGGATAATGATCTGTTTATTCATTACTTGCATCCCTTGATTTGTGACTGATTTCTGTCTAGCCTTCAGGAGAGGTCTCTATTGATTAGGGGGTATATGCTCTGCCAGCTTTAAGGAGAGCAGGTCTAAGTATTCTTTTAAATTGAGTCTAATATGCTTGGCTTCAAGGTGTTAAAGATACAATGTTAGGAACAAGTTTTCTGTACACCAACACAGAATTATTTTCCTCTCAATGTTCGTTTCTTGACAAACAAGCTAAGGTCTTAAGAGTGCATAGTGGACATGATCTTTGGAAACTTTAAATGACTATGGCCGGACATTGTAGGAATAGTCATTTTCTAAATATATGACCTGCTGAGAATCAAATTTCCAGCAGTAGATATAGATGTGAAAGACCTGAAAGTAAATGCAGAAGACCCTGACTTCAACAGGCAAAATACCCCTGGCAGAAAATCCCTCTAAGCCAGTAAAATTTCACCCTGGTGAGTAGGAACAGAAGTGTGTCAGAAATTCCTCTGGGCCATCTACTGGCCTGGCTTTCCCTGGGACACAGGTGAAGGCACCAAGCAGAGGTGCAAGAGCAGCCCCACACCCCAGCAGGGGCTGAGAGTTCAGGAGGGCAGGGGGCATCTCCAGCAGCAAGGGGCAGAACCACGGCCACCCACACCACCTTAGGCAAGACTTATTGGTCCATATTTATTAATAAGCAGGTAATAAGGTTGAACAAAATCGCTTTCAAACCACTTCGAAATCTGCTAAAATTCCTGGGAATTTTCAGGACAGAAGCTCTGCCAAACTTTGCAGCACTTGTAGTTTTACTACAAAATGCTTAGTTTGGCTTGATTGCAGAAAATCTGATTATTTTTCTTTTTAAAACAAAAATAAAAATAATTTAAAATATTTTTTAAAAAATTAAAATAATTTTGTATTTTTATTTGATAAAACAGAACTCCAAATCCATTAGTGTGTGCTGCTATTTTCTCTGTTTAGTGGTATGCTTGATGCACCCCATTTGCTTTCACTCGATCAGCTAGTATTAAAGGCAATAGAATTCAAGTGCACAAAGACTTTTGTTATTGAATTTCAATTGAAATCTTTAAGGCAGACATAATAAGAACTTGTCAGTGTGTGTTAAACAGTTTTGCTTGTCATGGTTTCAAATGGAATAAAGGACTGATGCAGATCCTTCAAGCTGACAAGGCTTGTGACTTCCACATCAAGAAAAGACAAGGATTTTTGCAGTGTTTTGATGAAAGCAAAGTTTCTCCTTGAGCCAAGTGTCATCTTAACAGAGGAACCTGAAGGATGGTGATGGCAGCATGTTGGCAGTGAATACACAGATGAAGCATTTGCTAGAAGCAAAAAAAATAGGAAATGATAATTTCTTCATGCCTTGAATAATGAATGCTTGAAGCTTTAAATGGTGTGTATTTTCCTTGTGTTTTGAGGGTTGGGATCAGGGAATACCCACTTGTCCTCTCTTTGGGTGAAGAAAAGGACTGTAACTCAAGACCCTGTCTTTGAGTACCTATAACACAGGTTACAAGATTAATGCATAAGTATGAAAGAGTCCTAGTGTTAAAAGCAGCAAAGGGTCATATACATTTTGCTACATTGTACTCTGTGCTTTGCATAGCTGGTGGTATAAAAAATCATTATGAGATGTAGGACTTCTTAGCAGTTCCGAGAGCATCTCCAAGAATTTTGCCCAACTCAGAGTCAGAGCAGAGTCTTTTAGACTAAAAATAAAATGACACCTGGAGTCATCAAGTTCAAACTTCTGCAAATGGGGAGAATGTTGGGTTGTGTTTAATTCAAAAGCCAGAGCTATTCAAGTTCAAAACAGTTTTGAGCTCTATGATAAACTACAAACACTGAATAGAAGAGACCAAATTCTGAAGTTAGCTCCTTCATTGTATTTTTCTGAATCTTTGCAAGCTTCTGAATAAACAAAGAATGTGTTACTACTTTGTGCTAGTCTTGGGCTGTTCAGATTTCTGAGGAATGCTTCATTCCATAGGTGGATGTTGTAGTGAAAAGGAAAACACTACATGTAGACTACAAAGAGTGAAGACAAATGAGGTGCTTCACACTTTGAAAAGTGTCATTAAGAGTACTTAAACTAAGCAACAAAATGCTGCACTTTTATCCTGGCTGTTTAATATGTCCCAGAATGTTTAGGGTAGATTTGACTCCCAAAATGATACCAGCAGAAGGACACATTGTATAGGACACAAACAGAGAAAAATAAAGCAACCCTTAAGGCTCTTTACAATGCTGGAAGACCCTGAATGCTCCAAGTCTATGCCAATACTAGTGAAGATCCACTTATACAGAAGTTTCAGGAGAGCCAACCATTAGCCAAGGGATCCTCTATCTGCCTCAGGTGGTTTGGTGCTGTGGTGGCTCAGCAAATACTGGGACAATGCAACTTTGGTCCTCACAATAACCTACATTTCTCTGTTCCCTGGCTTTCCTCTCACTGAGTTGTCTCTGCACCCTGCCAGTAAGGATGCCAAGTACTGTGAGAGAGAAGAGGGGAAGGACAGGCATCTCCTTCCTAGAGAGCTTTGGCAGTGACGTGCTGGCACTTGATCAGCAAATGCATTCAAGGCTCCTGCTACTGTGCTGGTCAGCTATTACAAAAAGACAATTTCCTGCCAGACAAGAGAGTTTTGCTGAATTTAGGCATCTTAGCCTGTTATGCAACAGCCCCAACTAAATTACTATAATCTTGATAATGTAATAGCCACTTGGCATTCTAAGCCAGTGGTTCAGCACTTACTAAGTAACACAACTAAGCAAACCAGACCTCTCTTCTTTATGTGATAATTTGTCATTTAACCTCCGGCTGGCTTTTCAGAGCTCTTCAAGGTCATGCTTTGTTCACACCCCTGAGACTCCCCTTTACTATGAAGCATTTGGTGGTGGAAAAACATTTCCCATGTTACAATAATGCTGCTCATCTTAAGGTATAACATAGTTCTTTGTTTTCCTCTTATTAGTCTGCCAGTTCTAGACTGTAGATTCTCTGGAGCAGGAACCATTCTTTTATAAAAGTTCTGACTTTCAAAATTGGACTGCACTGTTATAAAGACCTGGTCTGAAAGCCAGAATGGCATCAGCCATCTAGATACAGCAATATTCAAAATTAATATTAATTTTTTTAAAGTGAATGTATGTTCTAGACTTCTACTAGGAATGATGTGGCTGTTTGGCCACAACTGTACATAGCTGCAGTCTTCTAAGATATATATCAATAACTTTCTCCCTTTCCACTTGCATTTCTTCACCTGAAATTTACATTTATTCTAGCCTTTATTCTGAGTTTGGTAAAATATCTGAGCCTGAAACTGTCTAATCTAGCTAACGAGACTAGAGTTAAGCACCTCTGACACCAGGAAAAAAGAGATGAACATCCAGTGGTGGACACACAACCTTTCAACTGGTTTTCCCCAAGTTACTGGACCTTATATTTGAGTGATCTCCACAGACAAAACAACAAAGATCATATTTAGAATTTGTTTTACTTTATATTGTTCTCTGATAATCAGATAAGTAAAGACATATCACTTAACTTTACCCTTCTCAGCAAAGGGAAATTCTGCTTATCTGTGGGGAATGTGAGTTGGGAGCAACCCTGTTGAAGTTTATGGAGTTCCACCAATATTAAAATTCTGTTACTGAAGGGAAAACTAGAACCAGAGATTGGAGAGTTTCACTCACAATAACTAAAGCTTTGTCTAGACTGGGGATTTGCCCTGATTACTGCCACTGGCTACCAGCCACTGGTGTTTCTGCACCACTGTGATTCCTTGCATTGGCAGGTCATGGTGCCAATGGTGGTGGTAGTTTTGTCCATTTCGGCATGGATAACATTCTCTGCTGGATGTGTTGGCTTTCTCCATTTACACCATATGAGATCTGTTAGTGTTTAGTTGACTGTGACTGGAACCTGGCAAGTATATAGAGCCCATGGATACAGAGGCAGAAAAAATGTTAAATTCCCTCAAACTTTTCCAGAAATTCTCAAAGCCTTTCTAAATTAGCTTTGCTGACACTTATGTGTCAGATAGAGAACTCATGAAAGTGTTACTGGGGACAGAAAGTGAATATTAACATAAAGGTTAGTTCTGTTATTTGAGAGTGCTGTAGAAGAAGAAATTTAGAAATGCCAAGTTTATCAGCCCATCTAGCCCCTATCCCAATAATATATTAAGTCATCTTGCTGTATAGTTTGCATTGCTTTGTCTAGTCTAGTTCTCAGTGACTCAACTCATGGAGTCTGCACTGCTTCTCCAGGGAGAGAATTTTCCACAATTGGAACTGTTACGATATTTTCCTGATATCTAGCCGCCCATTTCATTTCATCCCATTATTCTTAGCCTCCTCTCTCCTCTCAAGCACACCCAAACAATCCTTTTTTTTTTTTTTTTTTGGTGTTTATACCTTTTGAAGTCTCATAGACATTTCTTTTCCTCTTAACTGTTCCACATCTATATATTCTCATTTAGAATATTGGTGCTTTACAATGAAATATTCTGGACTGCATAAAGAAGGAGCACGTCATGTATAAAACAAGCAGGATCACTTTTCTTCTCCACTTGGCACTGGTAGAAGTCTCAGCTGGCAGAGTGAATTCAGTTTTGGACACTGCTCTTTAAGAAAAGACAGTAACAAGTTGAAGAAACCTCAAAGGACATTAACAAAAATTAGAAAAGATTTAAAAATCAGACTTATGAGAAGCAGCTGAGACAGGCATGTTCGTTCTACAAAGACTAAGGAAAGGCAAAATAGCTGTCTACAAATACATGGAATGATGTGATAAAGGGAACAGGGGCCAGTTATTCTCATTAGCCTGAGAGAAAAGAAGCACAGAAACTGATCTAAGCTGCAGAAAGGAAAATTCCAGCTACATATGTGAGAGATGTGTTTCAGCTACTCAAACAATTAGGCAATGGAACAAGCTGCTGTGAAAGGTTACAGAGTTAAAATGGCTAGAGAGATTCCAGGCTAGACTTAACTGCTGGGACTAATGAAAAAAACTTCCACCCTGATTTTGGAAAGTTAACCAGGTAGGCTGCTGATGGCACTCACAAGTGAATAGGATTCCATACTAGGAATACCATGTGCTCTAATACTAGGCCCCTAAAGGGACAGATAAGTCAGCTGAAAAACTGTCCATCTTCCCAGTTTTCTGTCTTACTACAAAGTAGAGAAAGGAAGAGAAATTGGACTGTGTGGAGACATTGAAAAGACATGGACTTGGAGGTTATGACTAACCTGGGTGTAAACAGGTGCTTCATGCACGGACATGTGGCAACTTCATTTCAAAGGCAGAGTGACTGAATGGGCACCATGTGTCAGCTGAGTGAACAAGCCCAGCTGAGTGGTGCAGGAAGAGTCCAGGACATGGGCAGATCAAGTGTGGGTATGAATTTTTACAGGTCAGCTTATCCCACTGGACTAGCCTGTCACTGATGAGGAGCTGGATCCAGATGTCTGAATTCTCAGGCCAGCACTTTGACCACGAGCCCATTCTGCTCTTTGTAGCACTGCTTTCTCACCATCTCCGTATGAACTGAGCACCATCTGATCCTGCCTAGCTCATGCATCTTGAATTCCTTCAAACTTGTGAGGAATTTTCTAAACATTGAAAAAAAACCAAATCAAACCAAACCAAACCAAACCACCAACAAAAGGAGACAGTAATGAAGACTAAATCTATTTCTTGTCCTGATGTTCTCCACCAGGTAAGATACACCAACTAGGAGCTGGCATGGCTGTGGGCTGTATATAAAAAAATCAACATCTCATGAAATGGCAGCTGATGATTGGCAACACAAAACCCCAAAACCTTAACCTGCTATTTTAATCAGTCTTTGCTACAAGTCTGCTCCCCTGGAGATGTACCACTACCATAGGCCTTCTGCCAGATGAGCAGTGCTAATGTTTGCAGTGGGGAACATGTAAGGATCTTTGCTCGCTGTTGTAGACTGATTCTTGCAATTGATGACTGTGGTTTTTATCCTCAGAAGTCTGTGGGGCTCAGTCCTCCTTGAAGTCAGAGCAGTATTTTTACACTGCTTGTGGTGTGTTTAACATATTATGGGGCGTTACTTTCTGGCATTGAGTTTTGAACTTTAAACAGCATTGAATAATTCCCCAGGATCACATTACTCTGATTTGGCTGGACATTCTACCAAGTCAGGATAATGCATAAAATAAAGATGCTTCTAGCACTGAAATCAGAAAAGTGTAAGCTGGGTGGTATCCAGCCACAATGTTCTGTATGAATTATTGTCACTTGTCAGCTGGTATGTCTTATTCTTATGAGCTACCACAGTGGAATTACAATTCTTCCCTCCCATTAGTCATCACCACTACACAAATTTTATTTGGAGGAAAAAGGTCATGGCAAACAGTCATATCTGTCCTGTAGCTCAGGAGATAAAAAACCAAAAGTACCCGGGCAATTCCCTGGCATAAATTAAGAGACTGAGAACGTAGCTCTACTTTTTACCTGTCTGCCTGTGGGCAAAAATATCTGTTTGAGTGGGATCTGAAGCCCCTTCTCATGGCTGATGAGAAGCAGTAGCTTCCAGCACTTCTTGGCACTGTGCCACCCAGGAGTGGAAGGGGAATTCCTAAGCAGGCATTCCAGGGAGCTTTTCTCAGACACTTTGGGCTGTTGGAATGGGTTTTGCAATCTGTGTTTTCATCTTTCTTGAGATTTTCCACTTAACAAACTAGGAACTGTTGTCCTGGGTATATCCTATTAGTGGGAAATGGAAAGGAGAAAACTTGTGAAAGGGGTGGTGGGAAAGCTGCTAAACCTGAGTTGGGCTCCCACTTCTATTTTTTTGTTTCTCAGTCTTTTAAAGTGACTGCAATCCCAGTAGGAAGCTGTCTTGGCAGGAAGGTAGGACTGAGGTACCAACAGTAGCAGTTTCTTGTGATTTATTTTTCTTTAAGCACCATGTATATGTCAGACAGCCTTACCTGGGAGCAGCCAGCACATTCCCAAAGAGTGACTCCTCCCCCAAAAGCATCCAGTGTGGGGTACTTCTCTTGGCTGCCTTGCTTTGAAAATCTGTAATTGTCATAGTGGTTGTTTTTAGGTTTAAGCATTGAATTTGGGTGACTTCAAATATCACCAGGGTCTTGTAGCCTGCTGCAATAAAGAAGGGGACTGATGAGTGCTGTGAGTCCTTGGGGCTTGGGGCAGCTGTGGAGAGACAGGACAAGGCATGATAGGACTGAACTTCCCAACGTGTTGCTGAGCAACCTCTGCTTTTCCTGAGGTACAGAACCATCTCTGTCTGGGTTTCTGTAAAACTGGGGTCCAGATCTGAAGCTGGTCCCAAGTCAATCCACAGGAAGTCTTGTAGAGTGTCTCACATGCAACACTGACCTGTGCTACCCTGTGGTACCATGCTGAGAAATTTTTGTTTCTGCTCTTGGCTGGCCCCTGTAGTTTAGGAAAAAACCTTGGGGAATTAACTCAAATATATCTAGATGTTTGTGTTCTCCTTCCTGACTTTCTCTACAGAAGAGCACAAGATGGTCCATAGCCTCTTCTTTCCCCATTGCAGACCAGTCCCCAGAAGAATGTATCACTGCCAGTGTTTCCCACTGATATCTATGGGGTTTGAATTAAATCACAAATAATGGTGTAATTTGGTCTTTAACAAAACCACTTTCAATGGTTTATAGTGGATTATGGATGGCAGAGTTCAGCCCTTGGACTCTATGTCTCCTTCAGATGAAAAATTTCTAGATACACAATGCCTTCATATGGGAAACTGAAGCAGTGCACTGGAGCTATGGCCACTCAAGGAACAGAGATCAGAGCAAATGAAATTGTCTCTTCCAGTACTTCACTGGAAAAGAATTTCTAGGCAAGTTGCCTAGCAGGCACACTGCACTATATTCTTAGAAAGCAATAGATCTATTTAGGACTGCTGTATCTCTTTGGAATTTACTGTATGAAAAAAACCCTTTGGCAGGAACTGATCTTTAGTGCTGACTGAGATTTGCAGCTTCTGACTGACAGACTAATCCAAGCATTTTATTAGAGACTGCTTCCCAGTAAGTCCTGTTTGCATTGCATCTGAATTCAGGAGGATCATGTCAGAATGAGAAATGAAGCAGATTTCTTGTTGAATTTTTATCTTCATTCACAGGTGTGTACACACACACAGACATACACACATATACACTGGGGTGCATGCGCATGTATTTTTATGTTGTATACAACAAATATATTCCAGCTTGCTCCTAATCCCTTCCTAGTGATAATGTAGATAAACTGACTGGTGACTTTTAATTATTTAAAAGTGCAGAAATGCTTTTTTTTTTTTTTTTTTTTTTTTTTTGTGTATAGGTGGCACAGTCTCCATTATAAGCATCTATTCTTGCCCCAGTCTTTCTGTAAAGCTTGTGAAGTTCAGTGAGTCACCTCACAGAGCTGCTCCAGCTTTGCATATTCTTTGAATCCACAGCTCCAAGAGCAGGCTATTGAGGCAGTGCATTGTGTTCAGCTTCAATCCAGCCTGGATGCAGAATTGCAATCCAGGCCACCCTGTGGGTGCAGTATGAGGGGAAACCTCATGTCGGTGAGGAGCAAGACAGGTTTGCAACCTTTCTGTGTGATTCCTAAGTGGGGAATACATTCTGTACAGATTTCCTGGCACCAGAGCACAGTGTAGTCTCCTGAAAATCTTCTGCAATTCTGCAGCTCTTGCTGGAGTGAGACAATTTAGTCCCCTCTTTGTGGGACTGTCATTTACAGGCAAGTTTGACCTTAGACTGAAACTGAGCTCTAGCAATATATATTCAAGGATGAAATGGACCATTAGGAATAACTTACTGCACAGAGGTGGATAACAATCATTCAAATTAAGGCACAATTTCCAGTCTTGGTCGAAGTCTCAAAGGTAAGAAGATACTGGCCTCCACATGGAAAGTTCTCAGAAATCCTTGGGGATCTCAGCTGTGTCAACTCCCTGAGAATAAGAAGTCACATGGTAAATAGTTATCTGCAAGAAGAAAAGTGGCAGATGGCACAGCAGATCTGCATAGGCTCCTCAGCCCTGGAAGCCCTTTGGAGTGACAGAGCTCTCACTCACAACGTGCTTGTAGAGCCTGCAGCACTGCAAAGCCTGTACCTTTTCATGACCTTTATATGCTGCACGAAAGACAGGCTAACCAGCACAGAGGGAAAAAGAAAAATCACAAATGGAAATAATTTTCTGAAATTTAGTTTATCTGTAGTCTGGCAAAAAAAAATTGCTTTAATTCCAGACTTGTAAAATATACAAACCTTCCTGTCCTGTTGCTAAATGAGAGAGTATGAACAATAAATGTCCCACAGTGTCAAACCATGCAGTAGCTTAAAAGAAAAGTGAGAATCATCCAAATGTCTGGCTCTGTAACACTTGCCACTGTAGTTCGGAAATGTAATGGAATTATTGTCTATGAAAAACATACATATGTCTTTCCCCTTCAAATATACCCACAATGTATGCTTTTGAACTTGTGTAGGAGTATTGTCAAACTTGTGATGATGTTGTGATGCAAGCTTTAATTGTGAGATACAATTCATTATTAAGACTTTAAATACTTTTCTATGCTGATGTTTTAACCAATGAAAAGTATTGTCTTCCCTTTAATAAATGCATTTTAGAAGCACTTTTGTTTAAATTTTAATTACAAAGGGAGATATTGTTCCTGTCTGCTGAAAGGCATTTCACTGTTTTTTTTTCCTTTTAATTTTGAAACATAATTCTACAGATACACCTTCCCAGCAGAATAGCTTGTCATTTACATGTGCAAATCCCAGCTTTAGCTGCAGCAAGAAGAAACAAGTGAAAAAGCTGTAAATGGATCTCATATATCATGTAATTTTTGGTGAGCAGTATTTAAGTGTATCAAGTTTGCTCTGATCTTTTAACTATGCTGACACCAGCATTTCAGCTAATACACCCGTGAATCCAGAAGGAATACAAATGTGAATATGAAGAGTTCAGATTTTATATGAGATTCTGGAGTAGGGCATCAGGGCCAAAGACATTTCTGTATGAGCTAGTTACAGACAGAATGAAAGAGGTGTTCACACATTGGGTTAGTCTGAGAATGGAGCTGAGCCACTTGTGTCATAAATGTGAAGTGGAGAAGGAATACAAATTTTTTGTGCCTCTTGTAATGGAGAGATGGGTTACTCTGCACTTCCCTTTCCCTGGACAGGATGTTCTGGAAGCTCAGTTCTTCTAGGGAATGGGACCCAAAAAAGAGGGGTTTTTGCCCAGATCTGTTTCTTAACACTGGCTACGCCTGGACCTTACGTATGAAAACAGAGCTGAGCCATTTTCTCAAGGGAAATTAAGGAAGTTGAGGACTCATTGTGGCTGACTTCAGTGTCTTTTTTTTTCTCTCTGGAATAAATGTAATCCCAAGATTTCTCTGCCTGAGCACCTCTTCAGCCAGAATGCTTCTAAGGGTCAATTTCCATCCATGTGATTGTAAAAGGCAACTGCTTTCCAGATCCTCTGCAAATTATGGTCTGGGATAATGTTATTTGAAGTACATTTTTTAGCAGTTTGATGACAGGATTTAGAAAACTTGTCAGGTGGCCTTTCTTCTGATGGAGTAACTCAGCAGTGGGCAACTCTATCACCAAGATACTGAATGTCTCCCAAGGTCTCATTTTGGAAATCAGATTTTAGTGCTGATCATCAGTGGCACCATTTGGTCTGGGATTTGAGCTGCTTGGGAAGAAGGAAGTCTTGAAGGAACTGCAGAACTGCAGTTCTTGGCTGGAGATCCTCTTCCTTCTGCTTTTTGATAGGCTTGTGAACATGTATTTTCTCAGCAGCTTCTCTTCCTGAGTGAATACTTCATTTCAGTGCTGATGTAGCACAGCTTCAGATCTGGTCAAAGATGGAAGCCCAGCTGTGGTGAGATAAAGACCTGGGATGCTTGTTTAAATGCATGACCTCTCAAGGACATCAGCAGGGTTATGGCAGCAGCAAATTGCCAGGACACCAAGGTTTACTTGTCCCTTCATATTAAGGCTACTTCATCTCTCATCTCATTGCCTTCATTTACTCATACATAAACTAAATTCAGCAAGAAGACATTGTGTTCCTTCCCAGAGTGATTTGAGGCTGATTTAGGGGTGTTTATACAGGTATTTGCAAATGTAGATAGCCTATGGTGTAGGTTACTACAGGCTTAGGGGGATGGTGGAGTTAATGAGATTTCTATTCAGGAGACTGTACCTTTTGAACCACCAAGAGGTGTGCTCCAGGACTCAGTGTAATGAGAAGTGAATCCTACATGGCGTTGAACACCTCCTGTGAGATGCTGAGAGCTCTCAGTGCCTGATGGAAGATTGTCACAGGAACCTTGCTTTATAATCATAAATTTGAAATTTGAAATGTAGTCTCATGGAGGATCTGTGTGGAGGATAACAAAGACAAAGAAACCTTTCTGGTGCTTAAAAGCTCATGAGAGAGAGAACAAAAATTCACTCTTCATTTGCTGAACCTTGAGAAAAAAAAAGGAGGTGGAGGGGACAGATGAAATATGTTTTATCTATTTTACCTACTTTGGCAATTAAGATTGCAATCTAGATGATTACCAGAGCTTGTAATGAGATTATACCCTCCATTAAAAAGAATGCTCCAGAGCTGCAGTGAAGAACGCCTCAGATCTGTTTAGTATGCTATCTGTCTTAGCAGAAAGCAGCAAAATGCATTAAACACACTGGGAAACAACCTTGTAGACATACACTCCCAGTCTAATTTTCAATAGAGTGAGCTGGCATTGGATTTGTAGTTCTCTTCTCATCAGTACTTGTAAGCAGATCCATTTAGAAAATAGTTTTCATAATTCTCAATTGTTCCATGAATCACATTTGGAAATAACCCCTCATCCCATTTTTTTCTGAAGATCAGAACTTTCGTGAAAATATGCAGACTGGTATTTCATCCTGAAGAAACCCAAAAAACATTGTTAGGAAAAAATATTTTACTTTCTGTTGATGTATTGGTTTTACTGGTCTCAGCTTGTAGAATCGTAGTAACTATCCTGTTCCTGCAGTGTATGGAGAGACTGAAAATCAAGTGTAAAAATAGCCGGTATATATTGAGCGTTGATGGTTTATAAATGATACTGAAATGCTGCTGGAAGGCAAAGTTGTTACTGTAACTGCTCCTTTCCCTGGGTATCCATCAGTAGCATTTTAGTAAAAAGTAAACAGCGATAGCACAGTGAATTGTACATACAAATCACCTCGGAGTAGAAGTGGAATGAAATGTCTTTTCTGCCTTTATGGTATAGATAGAGCCCTGTCATCCCTTTCAAATCCAGGGACAATCACAGGGAATGGAGTTCCTCATATAGGTGCTTCTTTCTCCTGCTTTTCCCAATCCTGCCAGGCTTTACACTCCTGCAGGTGCTGTTACATTTCTAGGAAGTACAGGTCATGAAAGACAGTGACATTTCCCTGGTCATACTGTGCAATTTATGCACTATTAGGACTAGCACCAGATCTTTCTTTGAGCAGCAAAAACCAGGAAAGACTGATTTTTTTCAGCACTTAGGCCACCTGAAAGTAGTTTCTGGAAAGGAGTCCTGTAGACATTTTAAGAAATTATTGCCCTCCCTACAACATCTGCCCCTTTTATGTGTGTCATTGACCCCATGACAGCAAGAGGAGCCTGCATGCTCTTGCTGCTCTGGCTTTCAGTCTCTTGCTGAAGCTTAGCACATTAAAAACTGGGTTTGTATTAATCAATGTGAATTTTTCTCCTCAAAAGAGGATATTTCCTTCCCATGATGTTTTGATTTTCCTCATTAAATGGCCCGGTCTTTGTCTTACTGAGACAGATGAAATAAAATGATGTGAGGAATAATTTTATTCATTAGATATTCCTTAATCTTGATAGAATTTTGAGGTTTTTCAAGATTTTTCCAAGGTTTTGGTACCTGAAATAAGTGGGCCAAATATATATGCTCTGCTCTAAATGCTACAAAGAGCAGGGAGTTGAACTTGATGATCTTTATGGATCCCTTCCAACCAGAGATACTCTGTGATTCTGTGACTGTCTGACATCTTGTGACTGGTTATTAGCTGAACCTCATGCATAAAACTATTGTAGTGTCAGAGGAATGGAAAGTGGAAGAGTAAGGGAAAATCCAGGAAACTACAGGCCATTAAAGCAAGCATCCACACTAGGTAAGATGATAGAAATCACAGTAAAGTGTAACATTAGCAGGCATGTGGGTAAATATGATATATTGAAGAAGAGTCCCTGTGGCATTTATAGAGTTGTGCATCATAAATCTATCCTTTGAAGGAGTCAATAACCACATAGGCAAGGGAGATCCAGGCAATACTTGGGTTTCTAGAAGGCCCTTGACAAGGTTTCTCATCAAAGACTTTTAAAGAAACTGAGCTACAAGAGGATAAAAGGAAAGGTTCTTGCGTAGATGAAAGAGCAGTTAAAAGGCACAAGAAAAAAGGGGAAGATTAAGCTGTCACTTTTGTCAATGGTGGAAAACCCCACTGGTGTCCCATAGACATTCTGTCAGCATGCACAGTTCAGTATCTTCATAGCTGGTTTAGGAAAGGATGTAAATAGTAAGATGACAGAGTTTGCTCATGATACTAAACTATTTAAAGTTGTAAAATTGAAAATCCTTATGAAGAATTTAGGAAAACTCCCATGATACTGAACAAGAAAGAACAAATACAAAGTAACACATATGGAGAAAAACTTATGAAGAACAAGCTGTGGAGTAGATATTGCTCATCAGAAATGAAATCTTGGGATTATAATCAAGAATTTGGGATAAAACAAACTCCATGAACTCCATGAAAAAATCAACTCAATGTTGACTAGAAACCAAAGATGTATACTATAAGTATTTAGGAGGGGAATAGAGAATAAAACATTCTGTGTGGTGTAGGCAGTTTCATGAGGACAATCACTAGAAGCATAGACTAGAATGGAAAAATATGCAGAGACTGGATAATGTGGGTAATCAAAACTATGAATTGGCTTCTGTTTTAGCAGCACCTAATGGTAGAAGAGGTTGTGGGAGCCAAATGTTTACATAGGCTTAAAAATCATTAGCTACATTTATGAAAGAAAGATGCATGGAGGGTTATTACATGCAAAGATATTTCCATTGCTGAGTAAGTTCATGAACCACAGGCAGGCAGAGACTAAGGTGCATAGAACAAAATGTAATTTACATTCTTGCTGGGTTCTTACATCTTTCACCTGGGCATCCGACCATGCTTGCAAGAACAATATTGGATTAGATGGACCTTTCGTCTGACTTTACAAGAACACTCCTACTGACTTGATGCCTCCAGATGTGAAACTTCGATGGAGTTTAAGCCGGTTTTGGTTTGTTGCCTTAGGTCACTGACGGATCAGGAGCAAAGCTGGGTGTGGAACATTAAAAATCCTTTCTTCATGTCTAAGCCTTGTAATTATTTCATTTTTTAATTATATTGCAAATCCAGGTTTGTAATCAGCCCTGGAGAGAAGCCAGAGTACATACTTTAGTTATGTCTAGTGACAATTTTAAGAAAAAATATTTTTAAAAAACATTTCATTTGAAATAAAATAATAAAGACAAAATTTGAAATGTGTCTGACCCGCAATTTTCATGGAATCTGAGACTCTCTTCATATTACAATCCTAGGAACTCACAGTTTAGGACAGTTAGTGGTCATCTACTCTCCCATTCCTCCACTCTGAAGTCAGTGATTTAGTAGTATACTTTCTGTAGAAAAGAGGCACAGGTACAAAATGACTGTGACTAGGTTATACAGAGATCCCATAGGAAAGAAATAATGACAGAAGGTCCTCTGGAGTAATGCTGTGGTCCTGGATCAGCTCTCTTCCATCTTATAACTCTTCACTCTCTCGGGAGAGTGTGAAGCTTTCAGTGTCTGCTCCACCTCTGCTGTTCTGGGCCTGAGACCCAGCAGCACAGAGCCTCAAATGCCTCAGCTTTGGTGTCTTTTCTTCCCTTCTGTGGAAGCACCATGGAAGCATGCCCATTGTCCTCTGAGTGCTCTGGGCCTGGTGCAGGGAGAACAGTCAGGGAAGCAGTGCAATGGAGCAAGGCTGAAGCAAGACTTGCAGTATTGTGCTACTGCAGTGGCCTGAGAATGTTGTCCTGACTGGGATACATTCCCTGAGGATCAGTCTCAGTCCTCTGAAGCAGTCTTAAGTGGGGAGTACAACTGGGGCTCAAAGTCACCTTGGTCTCAGCCCCTGAGCTGCAGGTCCTGAACTCTGGCTGTCAGAGAACTTCCCCTGGGGAAGGCTTTTCTTCCTGCCACTGATTTTAGTGAGATCTGGTTCAGGTCCTCATGTGATCTCTTTTACACTGTATTGATTGTTGCCTCACCACAGCAAGTGATTAAAAGGCAAGGGATAGTGCAGAAGCCATTAACTGCCCCAAGCAAAAGTAATTTTTCTCTGCTTTCTTTTTGCAGTAATTGTGAATTTCTTGCTAAACCTGGGAATAAATCGGTCTAGATCAATTCTGTCTCACTGTCATCTGTGACAATATGCTTCTTTTAGGTTATTCTCATCAGCTTAGGGGATATTGTTTATTGGAGATTTTTAATAGAGAAAGAATAAATGAATGTACATGTTATGGGTGAAATCCATTAAACACATATGAATCCATAAAGTCTTTTGTGGGGAGACAGAAGTCTGCAGTTCTGTAAGAGGTATTCCTCTACTCCATTAGTATTTGCTCTCTAAAAATAAATGCAAAAAGATTTATTCATCACTTGTCCACTTTTGGTTTTGTGACTTTGCCATTATGTTAGTTTTGGTTTTAATTCTGCCTACATTGTTGTGGTCTGTGGTTTGATATCTGGTTGTTCAACTACTGAACTATTCTGCAGGCTGGATTTGAGTTACTTCTGTGTTATAAATTTTTTAAAAAGGGGAGAATTAAATCATGGAAGTTTGTTTTCAGTTTATTTCTGTTCAAGAGGGTTCATCTACAGGGCTTTATAGTATGCTACTGTTTAGTTTTATATTGGTGGGATTAATCCTGTTAATCATTGCCCAGACTTCTTTTTTGAAGTAAAACGTTTATTATACTGCTTTTAAAGTTGTTATCAAATTACAGATTGAAATTCCCAATTTCAGGTACAAAGGTAACTAGAACTTGTTATGAGAGTTTTAAGAAAGTTATTAAATAAATATTTACCCTGGGCATGGTTGTAGTGTACAGAGATTGAGTGGATTCTCACCACCCTCGTAGCATCCAGATTCCCAGGTAAATCTCCTTAAGATGCCTCTGGAGTTAAAAGAACCACCTCCAGAGAACAATTCAAAGTTCTGGATTTAGATTTTTGCTCTGCATTGGCTTCTGAGGAACCTTTCCTTTCTGCCCAATAAAATGGGAAACTGGAAAAGGCTTTCCCCCACTGAGAGGTGATGGAATTTTTTTAAACCATGAAGTCAGTTTCTGGGAGGGGGAACACATGCTCACCTGTGTGGTGGAATACCCAGCTCTGAGGAAGGATGCCCTTGAGCAAGGAAGGGAGCCACACACACCTCAGTGGCTGTGGGGCTGCACCTTGCACTTCTGCCTTTTTTAATGAAAAAAGGAACAGTGCTTGTGCATGACATCTAACAATGGTACAGGGCACAGAATAATCTTGCAGCATTTCATTTTCATCCTGATGCCTCACAAATAGAGGCTGGCCTACAGCTTGGAGCAGAGGTTACTATATAATCCCAGATTAATTCTGTGCTGTTTTTTCTCATTTGAATGCTCTTACTTATGAAAGAATATGTTCTGGTTTTGCATTTTCTTTCATATCTGAGGAACAGGGTTATCTACCCATATTCATAGGCCAAAAGTATATGAAGTAGAAGGCCATAGCTCATTTTAGGGCTGCAGCAGATATTGGACCACCTTTCTGAGCTGTTCTAGCATAAATGTAGCCCTGGTAAGAGGTTGGAATTCTTTGTCTACTTTTTGCAGACTATTCATTACTTTGTACTTTTCTCGTGTTCTCCTCTGATTTACCCTCCTAAAGATAAGCAATCCCTGTCTTTATCAAATCTGTATTTTGATATCCTCCTTTGATCCCTACAATTTCAGAGTTCTCTTTTGAAGTGCTGCAACAAATGCTGCATACCCTGTTCCAGGAATGGCTAAGCAATTGGTTTATTATGCATTGTGTGTCTTCCAGTATTCTTTATGCTATTCCACAAGCTTGCAATGTGCAGTCAATGTTTCTTTTAATCCTTTTATTTTCTTTCCTGTAGCTGCATATTGAGCTGAAGTCTTCTTTAGGCTGTCTTCAAAGAAAGGGATCTTTATTTCATTGAAACAAACAATTTTGAAACCTTTGAGGTGGATGACTATTCAATATTTTTTTAAGCAATGTGTCTTATTTGGTGTGTAGGTCCATTGCTCCCTAGCACTGATGTTGTTCCTGGTGTTTAAATGATAAAGTGATGGGAACTTCCAGGAGAGGAAGATGATGACAGTTCTGCCCAAAGGATAAGAGATACTGTAGGGACTCTGTTTTCCCAGAGAGTAAAACTGACTTATTTTATTGACACAAGATGATGGCTACACAAACATGCATTTTGGGCTGAGTTCTTTTTGCTGCAGCTTCCCTGAAAAATTACTGTGTGCCAGCTGTCAGTCAGTGTTGGTGTCAAAAATTTCTCATTTCATCAGTGAAACATGGTATGTTGCTGGGCTACTGATTTGAAACATGGGGAACCATTTGTATTTCAAATAATGCAATGATATAGTAGGTACTGAGAGAAATATGAGTTGAATGTGAGTTGAATTGCTGAGAGCATCTGAAAAATGGAAATAATTTATAGTTAAGATTTAAATGTCACCAGAAAAGTTCAGATTTTGACCTGTCTTGAAGTGTCCTGCCTTAAACTGTCTCTGAATATCAAGGAGCTGATAGGAAGAATAAATTTGTTTAAAATAAAAGAACACATATTTGAAAGAGTCACAAAGAAAGGTGTGACTTTTGCTGGCTAAAAACCTACTCAGCATGCAAAGTGTGAAATATTCTAATGATCAAAGACACCTTTCTTATTGCAATAGAAATGATGGTTGCAGTTATGATGAGCCAAGTGTCTGAGAAAAGCCTTTAAGTGGAAGTGCTGTCCTTACACCAACTGATATATTTGTGAAATCAAATCTCATACAAACTTCCAGGTATGCAAATTCATTGTTAGGTCTCTTGTATTGAGTAGGTGGTATTCCAATATTATTCTTTTTAATTTCAGCCCACACTAAGTATCAGCTCCAAGAAACATAAAAGGAGTGTTTGTGTCCCAGACCATCTGTGCTGCATTTTGATTCCCCATTTTAACTCTCCATAATCTTTGCTAAAGATTAAAAGCAAATATATATCTCGGAATACATCTTGGAGCAGCTAAAATGACAGTAACTTTCAAGAACAACTAAGCCAGGATTACTGTGCACATTTTTGTTGAGATACTATTTTGCCCACCCCTCCCCCCCTCCCCCCACTTTCTAAATGAGATAAATAGCCCCAACTATTGCAGGTCATTTATAATCTTACAGTGTTATTATAACATAAGAATTAGAGGAATTAGAAGATCTTTTCTGAATCTTTCAACTTAACCATTCATAAAAATGGTTTATTTCCAAGGATTTTACATACACTGTTTGCATACTGCTGCCATATCCAGTCTTTGAGAACTGATCTGATGTTTAAAAACCTCAGCCCAACTTTCTTAATCCCAAGCTGGGAGTCAATTTGTACTAGCAAGATAATAAAAAACATCTGTCCCTTGCACAGCCTTGCACAGCCAGCTAGCACCACCGAACATGAGGCTGAAGTAAAAGTAATTTGTCATTAAATTTTTGGGTTAGACGAAATATCAAAAGCTAGCTTCCAGAAAATCTGACACTAACATAGCCTTTTCCATGGATTCTGGTTCATTGGAGAGTTGCTGCTTAACTTGCATTACTGCCAGAAGACTGCATCCAAATCCATGCGAATGGGGGAAGGGGGTGATTATTGAAGGGCTACTTGTGTTTCCTTGAATCCCGTAGGTAAAGGAGGCAAATTAAACTCCTGGGTGCCCAAGATGCCCCATGAGGGAGATTTCTTCTTGTTCATCTGCCCATGCTGCTGTTCCAGTCTCACTGCTCACACACAGGATCTGATATTGCCATGTGGGGTTTGAGTACATCTCAGAGAAAACAGTGTCCCCCTTTCCCTTTCAGTGCTGTGAAGTGGCAACTGCAAACAGAGATTACTTGTCCTCCTAAGTGATCCTGAAGGGCCTGATTCAATGAAGAGAAAAAGCTTGTCATCTCAGTAGGTCTGAATCTTTCCCTAATTTTTGGCCTCGATGCTTTTATCTCTCAGCAATTGCTCGACTTGCTTCCTCATTCCTTTCTCCCTAAGGCTCAATGAGGCACAAAGAGAGGAAGTGCAGGGAGCCGACGCTGCACTTGAAGTGAATTACATCTCTTTAATTTTGTTCTGCTATGTACAATTTGATCTTTCTGATCAGTGATATATCCCGAGGGACTTACAGCACTGTGCTCCACGACTGACGATGGAAGAGGTTGTGGGCTTTGGGAGCCGTGGTGTACAGCACTGTCAAGGTTCCTCTGCTGCTGTGCTTACAAAGAAAGCAGATGAAGACATCTGCCTTGACTGCCTGAAGAGAAAAATGGTCATATTCATGGGTGTTGAGATTATTCCAACTGGTTGAATTTGCAGCCAGCACAAAATGACATTATAATTTTAATTTTATTTTTGCCTTTAGTTTGACATTTACTATGAGCAAAAATACGCTGGCTGTGTTTAATCATTCCAATTTAAGGAATGACTTTGGGGAAACCACATCTAAGAATCATTCACAAGATACAGAATAGGACAGAGCTAAATGCTGTTTATCTGCTGTGTGAGAAAAATCTAATTAAACTGTTTGCTCAATTGAAGTAAACAAATGCCTCCATAAAAATGTCTTCTGTCGATATTCTGTAGTGCTTATCAAATCTTTCTTACCAGACTTGTTTGGGATCCAAAGGAGCTTCCCCATGTTAGGTTATGAACTGTTGTTTTCTGATCCAGGGGTCAGGTCTTAGTCTAAGAAGGAGACTGGCTCTGCTGCTCGCTTGGCTGTTGCCTTGCTGTAGACTGGGAATGATGATTTTACCTTGTTGCATTTATCCCTTTGCCTATCTTGTGCATTCAGACAGACTCCTCATCAGGGCGAGGACTCGTTTCCTGTCACAGTGCCTGGCAAACTGATTGATGTTGGGCATCTCAGGCTTTCCAGCCAGACAAAATCCTGCATGATGCTGACATAATTTTGACCCTGAGAGAGGCAGAGCATTTCAGATGAGAGCTTAAGAGAAAACTGCTATCACAGAAAAAATCATGAGGAGTAAAATGCCTGCAGACAGATGCTCAGGAGCACAGGGTCAGGACCAGGAATGGTGTGGCTGATGGGGGAATGCAGCTGCTCCCCACTCTGTGACATGGACCTTGCAGGTACCAGCCAGCATGGCTGGGTCTGAGGAAGGATAGGTTAATGCTCCCCTGGGGCTTTTTCCTGGCTGATGTTTCCACTGGATACACCAGCCATTATTACATTTTTAAGGAGGCAAAATTGGTTATTACAGATTTGTGGGAAAGGGTTGCAATGGACAAATTGAAGCAAAGCCCTGCAGTCATTGGGTGGATTTTATCCTGTACATGATGCTGGTCTTCAGTGCCCATGCAAGCAAAGCTGGCTAAGCAGCTGTCTTCTGACATGTGATTTGGAGAGTAAAGGGCTTGGAGAAATCTGAATATTATGTGCATAATCACTCTGGCTGTACATCACCAAAAATAACATTTAAATGTGTCATAGAGTTGATTTAGTGCACAATGGGACTCTTTACTGTTGCTTCACACAGCTAAAAAGCAGCCTAGGATTAAAGTGTGAGCAATTGCTAATAACCAAATGATCCAGCCAACAAGCAATATAATCCAGCTCCATGTGGTGAGCTCTCCAGAGAGTGGACTTAGACCTAATGGAGAAGACTTGTTGCTTGTTGCCTCTTCTAGAGCTGCTGAGATTAAGAAACCCTTCAAACAGGAAAGATAAAAGTAAAGAGGACATTTTTAACTGTACAAGGTGACAATGTTAATTTGTCTCGGGATTTTTAACAAATTTTTGAAGCATCCAATGCCGATTAGAATTATAGAATCACAGAATAATAGAATGTTAAGGTTTAGAAGGAACATTAAAGATAATTTAGTTCCAACTCCTCCTGTCATGGTCAGGGAGACCCCCTACTAGATGAGTTTGCTCAGGGCCTTATCCAAGCTGACCCTGAACATTTCCTGGGTTGGGGCATTCACAGTCTCCCTGGGCAACCTGTTCCCGTGTCTCACCACCCTCACAGTAAAGAACATAACCCTAATATTCAGCCTACATTTCCCCACTTTCAGTTTGTACCCATTACTCCTTGTCCCATTATTGCAATTCCTGATGAAGAGCTCTTCTCCAGCTTCCCTCCAGGTCCCCTTCAGATACTGAAGGCTGCTATGAGGTCTCCACATAACCTTCTCTTCCCCAGATCGATCAGCCTCAACTTTCTCAGCCTGGCTTTGAAGAAGAGGTGCTCCAGTCCTCGTCAACTTTGTGGAGTCCTCTGGACTTGGTCCAACAGTTCCATCTCCTTATGTTTGGGGACACCAAGATGATGTCTCATGAGAGCAGATTAGAGAGGGAGAATCACCTCTCTCAGCTTGCTGCCCACAGTTTTGCTGCAGCCCAGGATTTGTTCAGCTCTTAGGGCTATGAACGTTCAGTGCCGGTTCAGGGTGAGTTTTTCATCACCCATCACCCCTAAGTCTTTCTTCACAGGGTTTCCCTCAGTCACTTCTCTGCACAACTTGTAGGTGTGCCTGGGACTGCCACGACTGAGGTGTAGGACCTTTGTTCTGTTGGACTTCATGAGGTTTGCACTTGCTCATCCCTCAAGTCTGCCAAGGTCTCTCTGGATGGACCTTGGATGGCATTCCTTCCCTCCAGCACGTTGACTGTCCCACACAGCTTGGTGCCATCAATGAACCTGCTGAGGCTGAACTCAATTCCACTGTCCATGTTGCTGGCAAAAATTTTGTATTTTTATTTGTCCAGTCATTGGGCACTTCACCTGACTGCCAGGATTTTTCAGCTGGCAACTTCATCTGTCATCTCCCTCAGGACTCTCAATCAGGTCCCATGGACTTGTGCAGAGATCCAGATTCCTGCATCTTAAACCTGATCCTCTCCTGCAGTGGGCTTAGGGTCTTCATTCTCCCAGTCTATGCATTTGCCTTTCCCATGGCTATGGCATTTGAAGACTGAGGCACAGGAGTCACTGAGAATCTCAGCCTTTTCTTTGTCCAGCATAGCCAGGTCTCCCATTTCCACCTGGGGAAGACCCACATTATCTCTAGGTTTCCTGTTGTTTGCAAAACATGGAGGCTTCTATGGAGGCCAAACGCAGTTCTAACTGGGCCTTGGTTTCCCTGACCTTATCTCTAACTTCTTGTACAATTTCCCTGTATTCCTCCCATGTCACCTGTCATCTTTTCTGCCTTGTGAAAGCTTATTTTTTTTTTGGTCTGAAATTGTTCAGAAGCTCCTTATCCATTTTGCCAGATATCTTCCTTGTTGGGATGTATCATGCCTGAGATAGGAGGAGGTGATCCTTGAATATCAGCCAGCATTCTTGGGCCTGTGCCCTCCAAAGGTCTATCCTATGGGGCTCAACTGAGTATGTCCATGTAGAGGCCAAAGTCTGCTCTCCTGAGGTCCAGGGCAATGATCTCACTGCTTATTCACTGTCCTGAGGACTCAAACTCCACCATCTCGTGGTCACTGCAGCCAAAGCTGCCTTGGAGCACCACATTCCCCATCAGCTGCTCCTTGTTGGTGAGCAGAAGGTCCAGCATGGCACTGTCCCTTGTTGGCTCCTCAATCACTTGTGTAAGGAAGTTGTCATTGACACATTCAAGGAACCTTGGAGATTGCTCATGTCCTGAGATGTTGTCCCTCCAACAGCTATCCCCATGGTTGAAATCCCCAATGAGGACCAGGGTTTGCAGGTGTGAGGCTGCTCCCAGCTGCCTATAGAGGATTTCATCCACATCCTCCTGATGGGGTAGCTTGTAGCAGACCCCCACTATGACATCTCATGTACTTATCCTCCCTTTAACTTGACCCACAAGCTCTTGGTTGGCTTTTTGTCCTTCCCCAGGAAGAGTTCCATACTCTCTGGCTGGTCATTGATGTAGAGGGCTATATCCTCTCTTCATATCCCTACCTGTCTTTCCTAAAACTTTTTTGTTGCAGTGTTACAGTCACTGGAGCCATGCCACCTTGTCTCAATGATCCCTGTGATATCATATCCACCCAGGCATGTGCAAATCCCTAGTTCCTCTTGTTTGTTCCCCATACTATGTGTGTTTCTGTACAGGCATGTGAGCTGGGCCCCAGATAAAGCCAGCGTGTTGGCTGAAGAATCTGGAATGCCTTTGCACTGTTCCGGGCATCCATTACAGGTGTTGGCATCTCACTGGCAGGACTGAGGTGGATAGGTGCCCCTTTCCCTTGACAAATTTACTTTAAATTTAGATTTTAGATTGTTTTCACAAGGAGCAGGGGCCACAAGATGGATAACGTGTGGCAAAACATGCGTTTTCTTTTGTTTGCCACTTCCTCACCATCCACTAGTCTCTGCAGTTCCACTCCTGAACATGAAAACAAGCAGAGTATGGGAGGCACTGGGATCTTTATGGTCCCATAGCTTGCTATCTGTACAGGCCCTTCCTTATCTCTTGCAGTTGGTCTAGTGAAAGATACTGCCTCAGCTTACAGCCCAAGTGTTTACCTGACCTTTGTCACTGGCACCCAGTCACCAAACCACCAGAACGTTATTTTTTATAATACCTAAGTGAGATAGGAAAAGGTGTTTTGTCTGTGTTGAAGGAAAGAAGGTGTCACACTGTCATGCTACACCTCAGCTACTGCCTAGAGTTGCCAGGAGAAATCAGAGTGCCCAAGGTGGGTGCCCAGCCCCTTTGCTCCCCATTGTGGCTCCAGCTGCCTAACCCAGGTGATGTGGCTGCTTCTTCCCTTCCTTGGTACACAACAGGTGGCTGGAACTGCTTGGATGTCATAGGTTCATGATGCTTAATTTTAGGCCCTTCTGGTGCATGGCCTGAACATGGCCCTAAACAATTTGCCAAGGTCACACAGGAAGTAAGCCTTGTTTTCCAGCTTCCTGGACAGATTTCCTAAAAATTGCATAATTTCTATTTTTCATGGCTATTGAAATAATAGTTATGGGATGTCAGAAAGGAAGAGTTGTGATTACTGCTTCTTTTTCCCTTTCCACCTTGTTTTTTGTCTTTTCTCTTTCAGTGCTCAGTTAACTATTTAACCAAACTGTAAACAAGAGAAAAGCCAGGTCTGAGATTCAAGTGTGGAGAGGATTATTTTCTTAAGGTTGCAGATCATCAAAGACAAATAATGAAAAAGCAGAACAATCTATGCTCATCTCTAAATGTATTCTATCAAAAAAGATGTTTACTTGGCATTTTGATCTAAAAGCCAAAAATATTGAAAGGCAACAATCAAATAGGAGTACTCAGACAGTCTCAAGACACCCAAACTCTGCCTCATCATTGCATACATCTTGTTTATGCAGCTCCCCACAGAGGAAATCATTGGCTTGGCACTTAGTGGTCTAAAAATCCTTTTTTATCAAGATGAGGTTTGCTGTAGGAAGAACACAAAGCATGAAGCCTTAATGACTTTAAATCTGATCTAAATGGCAAAAACCCTTTTACTGTGTGCTTGAGTAGCCCTGCTTACATCTGGAAAAATATAGACTATTATCTTGTCATTTTTAATTTCAACCTACAAGTCATAAACCAGCAAGGCTCCTGTGTCAGTCCCAAAGGTCCAGCTCCAAGCAGAGGACCTGGATATTGAATTGCTTGATACTACACTTGTTGAAATACAAATTCAGTATTCACAGAAGCAATATTTATTATGAGTCTTTTTCTAGAAAGCTTACACATGGATAGACCAAGAATTGTCATTTCTGTAGGCAAATTTTGGGAAGAGAGGAACATTTTCAATGTCATTTTGGGTTAACAGCCTCTTGAATTCTTTAAATAGTTTGAGTTCAGTCACTTCAGATGGGTAAAAACCTCCAGCTATTTCTTTCCTGGGACCTACCTTGCTGAGTGTCCAAGGTAATCAAGGTAATGGCCAACTACTCAGCACTTTGCACTGTCCTCCTTGGATTCTTTTTATCCCACTATTGAATGAAGTCTTCAGGGCTCTTTACTGCATTGAGGGGGCATACTGACTTACTTCTTTTCCCTCTGAAGGCAATTCTTACCCTACCAGAGCCCCTGAGCTGCCTGTTCTCTCTATTGTACCAATGAAGCTGCAGAAAGGACACCCATGTTGTACTTCCCAGAATAGCAGCTGGTTTACAGAATCCCAGTATCACAGAATTGATAAGATTGGAAAGGACCACTGGTGGGATCATCTGGCCAAACCTCTCTGCTCAGGCAGGGTCTTCCTAGAGCATATGGCACAGGATTGTGTCCAGGTTGTCCTTGCATATCTTCAGTGAGGAAGACCCCACAATGACTTCTCTGATCTGTTTCTCCTCTAGGAATGAAGCTTGGTCTCTCATTTCTACAGTTGGTTCTGAGGAAAAACAGGGTGCAGGAAGCAGGTGTGAAGAGATCAAGCATAGGAGAGCTGAAGTTGGCATGAGCTGATTCCTCACATTTCTCAGCTCACATGGATGTAGCACAGAACATGCTGTGAGGAGAAGGGAATATCTTGTTTCAGTCTTACTTGCAAGGCTTCCTCAGTGGCCTCTAAGGGTTGACATGATGAAGTTCCAATGTAGTGGTTGGAGGGTCCAAATACTGCCAAAGCCTTAATGTCAGGGTTTTGTGACAGTATGTTGAAAAGGGTTATGAATTCAACTGATACCTAAAGACTGGACATTACAGCCCAACAGCTGTAGTTGAGCTCAGGTAAGGAAGAAACTTTAATTCATTTGTATGAAGCTTTGGGGATGTTTTGTAATAATCTGGATACAAATTGCTCCTAAGCTGCATAGACACCTCTGTACAAATGCAAGCTTCAAAATATGTGTCTGGGTTGTAGCTGGAGGGCTGGCTGGGGCTCAGCAGAGACAGGTTCAATGTCCAGACCTGCTGAGGAAACACTTTGGGGTAGTGGTGCAAGCCCAGATTCTCATAAAGATTAAGATTTTTTGATGCTCATTGTACTAATACTCAGGAGCCCAGAATTTAAGAGACTTTGAGTTCTTGGGCCTCATTTTGGTCTGCCTGAGCATGCCAGAAGCTGTATTTTGAGGGAGGAATATTTGTATTTTGCTTCCACACTGGGGAGGAGTGAGGGAAGTGAGGACTACAGTTGACCAATGTGAAGTACTGTTATGGTGTTGCAGCAGTTCTGGTGTCCATGCCACATATGAGACTGATGGAATTCTGTGTGATGGGAGGCACCAGCCAGTGGGCTGAAATGAATGCTGTTGGCATGATACACTGAAGGAGAATAGTGTTGATTTCTGCCCTGCTCTTCTTTTTCCATATCAACATTATTGTCTAAATGGACTTGATGGTAATGCTCTCACACAGACAAGGCTCCACGTCAGCAGGTGTTTTGCATGCATAAAGGTGCTCCTGTCACCAGCCTAAAGACAGATTCTGACAGCCAAAAGTAACCCTTAAGTGTGAAAGAGTGTGGGTTTTTTCAATACAGTTGAAATCCCTTCTTGAGATTTGCCAGGCTGGGACAGGGATTATTTCCTGTTTCTGTACAGTTTTGAGCACAGAGGTGCTTAGGATGGAGATTCTCAGCTATCCTGGGCTATAAAGAATAGCCAGGTGAGGATGACAAAGCAGGTTAATGAGCTGGGTTTTAAGTCTATGTCAGGCCTTTTCAATGCTTTCTCTCCTTAACTATCACAGCCTATGAAGTTTGAATAGAATTCATTCTGCTTGCTCAACAAAGCAAAATTAGCATGAAATTATCCCTGAAACCAAACAAAAGAGATGATAGTTCATCTAGCATGGATTTATTGCCAAGTTTAATTTGGTCCACACCCCTGATCAAAACTGATTCCATAAAGAAAAAATGACAGGTCATTTTCATAGGAGACTCCCTTCTGAAGGGAACAGAATGCCCAAAATGCAAACTGGATCCACTTCTAAGGGAAATCTCCTGCCTCTCTGGAAGATGGGTTAAAGATATGAAGAGATAGTCCTGCCCTGGTACAGCCCACAAATTATTGACCATTACTGTTCTTTTTAAATTGTCAACGAAGTAGCAACAAGAAGTCCAAGGTCAGTCAAGAGAGACTTCATTGCCTTGGGATGACTGGATTAAGGATCAGAAGTACAAGTAGTGCTCTTTATCCTTCCAGTTTCAGGAAATTATGAGGGAGGGAAGACCCTGCAGATCAATATTTGGCTGCAAGCCTGGTTTCACTGGCAAAATTTGCAGTTTTTTGATTGTGAGTTGGTTTAGACAACACCAGGCCTGCTGGGAACAGGTGGGGCACACCTGCCTTAAGGATTTTTGCACAGGAGATAGCAGGACTGGTCAAAAGTGCATTAAACTAGATTTTAAGGGGAGAAGGGAAAAAAACAGGTTTACTAGAGATAAACATGGGGGCTCTATGCCAATATTTGAGGAACAGTGTGCAACAGTGTGCGAGCAAGCTCCTTCAGCCTGCTGTATCAGTGGTGGTAAGGGATGAAAACCATGCAGCAGCAAAGATAAAAGGTTTATCGGTATATTAAAAACTGCAGAAGCACCTGAGAACAGCCAGGTAGGAATTAGGGCTTCTCCAATCCAAAAAGTGGTGGGATCAACAGCCCAAGTGGAGTGTATCCATACCAATGCACACAGCAGGGGCAACAGACAGGAGGAGCTGGAAGCCATTGTATAGCTGGAAAATTGACATAGCTGTCATCAGGCAACCGGAATTTTAGAACCACAGCATATCCTGACTAGGAAGGGGCCCAAAAGGATCATCAAGTCCAACACCAGTGCCTGCACAGGACATCCCAAGAATCACACCATCTGCCTAAGATCATCATCCAAACCCTTATCTGGTAGGCTTAGTGCTGTGACCACATCCCTGGGGTTCCATAACCAACCTAAACCTCCCCTGACACAGTTTCAGGCCATTCCCTTGGGTCCCATCACAGGTCTCCAGAGAGAAGAGATCAGGTAGGGAAGCTGCAGACCCCAATGAGGTTTCCTCTGTCTCCCCTTCTTTTGACTGAACAAACCAAGTGACCTCAGCATGCTGGGATGACTCACACAGTTGGAATACTGCAGTGGATGGTATAAACTCTTCAGAAGGGACAAGCAAGAAAAGAGATGCAGTGGGATGGCCCTATTTGTTTTGACTGTCTGAGCTTAACAATTATGATGAAAAGATGGAGTGTTTATGAATAAAAAAAACAGAGAAACAGGCAGATATCATGATAGCAGTCTGTTATACATCACCCAACCAGGATGAAGAGGTAGACAAGATATTCTTTAAGCAGCTGGGAGAAGCCTCACAATTGCTGGCTCTTGCTCTTGTGGTGGCCTTCAATTTAATAGTTATCTTCTGGAAATACAGCACAGTGTAGAGGAAACAGTTCAGGAGGTTGCTGGAAGAGCTCACAAAGCTGCTCTCCATTTACCAGCAGTCCTGGTTAAGCAGAAGGCTGTAGTTTGCCAAAGTGGCATCCATTTACAAGAAGGGCAGAAAGAAAGATCTGGAAAACTATAGGCCTGTCAGCCTGGCCTTGGTGCCAGCAAAGGTTGTGGAAGCTTGGGTGCCATCACACAGCACATGCAGGACAAGCAGGGGATTAGCCCTGCCAGTATTGGTTCTTGAAGGCAGGTCCTGCTTGATCAACATGTTCTCCTTCTATGACAAGGTAACCTCCTTATTGGGTGAGGAAAAGGATGTTGCCTGCCTGGACTTTAGTAAAGCCTTTGACTATTTCCCATGGCATTGTCCTGGAGACCTTGGCTGCTCAAGGCTTGGACAGGTGCACTGTTCACTAGCTGGCTGCTCGGGTGGTGAATGGTCCAGCTGATGGCCAGCCATGCGTATTTTTTGCCCAGCAAAAAAGAACCTGTGAGTGCAACAACCAGCTGAACATGAGCCAGAGTGTTCCCGGGTGGCCACAAAGGCCTGGCTTGTATCAGAAATAGTGTAGCCAGCAGGACAAGGGCAGTGGCTGTCCCCCTGTACTCAACACTGGTGAGGCCGCACCTTGAGTGCTGTGTCAGTTTTGCGTCCCTCACTACAAGAAATATTGTGAAGTGCTGGAGTATGTCCAGAGAAGAGCAACAGAGCTGGTGAAGGCTCAGAGACATAAACCTTATGAGGAGTGGCTGTTGTTTAGCCTGGAGAAAAGAAGGCTCAGGAGGGCCCTTATAGCTCTTTACAACTCCCTGAAAGGAGGCATAGCCACAAGGGGGTCGGTCTCTTCTCACAAGTAATAAAGTGACAGGAGAAGAACAAATGTCTCAAGTTGCACCAGGGAAGGTTTTGATTGGACATTAGGAAAAATTTCTCCACCAAAAGCATTATCAAGCATTGGAACAGGCTGCCCAGGGAAGTGGCTGAGTCACTACCCCTGGAGGGATCTAAAAAATGTGTAGATGTTTCACTTGGGGACATGGTTTAGTGATTATTTGGGAATGCTGGGTTAAAGGTTGGATTTGCTGATCTTAAAAGACACATAGATTCTACGATTCTGTGGTTTTTAGACAAAGTTAACTGCAGTAACACTGAAAGTTACTTAAATACCCTAAGAAAAATGTCCATTTTATGTTAGAGCATGTTTGTTCCAAATGATGCATTAATCCTCAAAGTACCATTTCTGAAGACACAAAACTGGGTACAAAAAAATTTGCAGATATTGGAGCATTGTGTGAGGTAATAATTAAAGGAAAAGCATTTTCAGATTAAGGAAAAGCACTGCTGAAGGAGCAGATTTTTTTGGCAGGCTGTCAGGGATCATTCAGAATATTTTTTGTGTATTTATTATCCCCTTACACACATGGTTGAACTTATGCAGCACAGAAGGTCTTGCTGAAGATCACTGAATGCTACTGTAAAGGAGAAGGAGTGGAGATCAGTGTCTGTGTGCCACTTCATATCTCTGAGGGGAGGCAGCTGGCCTGGGTGGAAGATTTTTATACATTTTTTGACCCACAGTCTACTTTCTTTGGTACATATAAATATGGCTATATATCAAACTGTGTCAAAACAATTTCCTTTTTTTTTTTTTTTTTTTTTTTTTTTTTTTTTTTTTTTTTTTTTTCCAGACTTTCCCTTTTTAGACAATGAATTAATTTATGTTACTTCTGAGTGTCCTGAACTAGGGGGAACAAGTAAGGAGGCAGAGATTTTTTTTGTAGTCATGTGGTACTTTCAGCTTGTGGTTAAACATAGATGGTACAAGCAAAGCTTGTTAACAATAAAGATATTAAGTAGGTACCAATGGACTGGGTTGATTGCTAAGAACAGATCTTGCAGTCATAAAACAGTTTAAAGCCTGAAGCACTTGTGCCAGAGCACTAATTATTACACATTTTAGGCCTATTGTCTTGGCTCTAGGAAATGTATTATTTTTAGTGATTTTCATTACTTGTTGGATTTAAAAATAGACTGAGTTACAGCCAGTCGTTGTTCTGCTGGGATGAATTATAGTTTGTTGAGGCAACTGCTTATTTTGTCTTGTCCCATGGCATTATGTGAAGCCAGACAATAAAGAAAGGAAATATGAGTGGCATTAACCTTTTGAAGTAGAAGGGAAAAGAAGCCTTAATGAAATAGAGCAATCAGGCAATTATATTGCAGCTCTTAGTTATCATATAAAAAAGGAAAGTGTGTCCTATATCATTTAACCCTTTACCTCCTGCTGTGGAGGTTAGGGAGATGCAGTAGGCACACAGACAGTTTTTCTGCAAGTAACTGATTAGGAGGTGCTAATTAAAAAGGCTAGAAAGAGATATCTTATTTAGGGATACACAAAGGAGCAGAGTCAAGATAATGCTGAGGGTCTTAATTTTTTGTAGTTATTTCTGTCTCGTAATGCAGCCCTGAGTTATAAAACCTGACTCTTCCCAAATTTCTCTCCCCTTGCCCTATTCTTTCTTTCTTTTCCTAAAGGAAGGTAAGAGACTTTTATTGGGGACAATACTGCTCTCTGTCCATAATTATTTGATTTTGACTTTTTCATTCTGTCCGGGCGGTATTTTAAAGGCTCGAGTGTTTTTCAAGTATGTTAAGAATACAAGCTCAGAAATAGGTCCCACAGGCATTAAAAAAAAAAATCCTCCCACTTCTTTTGCTGAGGGCATGATCAGACGAATTGCTCTGAAAATTGCTGAGCCAAATGAAGTGATCTCCCTGTTGGGCCTTCCCACCCTGCTCTTTGTGAAAGCTGTCTCCAATTTGGTTTTGCAAGTTTAACCATTTGTTTGATTACTTCTCACCCAATTCAGTAAGGAACCTGAGTTAAAAAGCAAACCCACCTCACTTTGACTTACTTGTTTTTTTAAATTAGGGTTTGTTTTTTTTTTTTTAAGAGCATTTTTCTTAATTGAGAAAGTCTTACAAATCTCTGTTACTGAGTGAAGCTTGCAGTGTCCCAGGAATTACTTCTTGCTATGGCAAAAGACCATCCTGTTGAATAGGGACACATATATAAACTAGGTTACCTTTTTTTTTTTTTTTTTTGTTAAAACACCACCCCTACCTTAAACTGTTTTGCAGTGTGAGAATCGGGAAGCTGTAAGTCAGAGTTTCTTACATGTTTATGACTTAGTAAAGCATCCCTTTGTGTTTGACAGCAATTAAATTGATAGCCACTAAGGAAACTGCAAGTCTACAGTGTTTCACTGAGGCAAAAATCATTATCTTCCCTGGGTCTCAATCCTCCCATACTCAGACTAGATGTAATTTCTATTGAGCAGAGTGGATCCAGCTTGACTTACTGCCACTGTGGTCTGGCTTGTGAAGCAAAACTAATCTCCAGGATACTGCTCCCTATAGTAAGTGTCACAGCTGTGGACTGAACACTGCCACCAGGCTGCATGTGCTAAAGCACTCCCTTTTGCAAAATCTTCTCTTAATCATAGTAGTTTGTGTCTTTGGTGCCCTTCCTGTGGGGAGAATGGCCCTTGGTAGAGAGGCAAGGGAACCAGCTCTCTAGGAGGAAGCTGAGAGAAAAGAGACAGGGTTTTCACTTCCAGCCTCAACTCGGATAACTTGCCTGCATAAACTGCATTGAAAGCAGCTTTTTTGGATGAGGAATGGAAATTGAGCATGAATTTGAGGTGATAATCAGTGAGTTCATGTTCAGTGAAGGAGAGTGCCTTGCTTTAAGTTGTTGACCTGGCATTTCTTTTTAATAAGCAATCTTGTTTCAATTGTCAGCTCTTCTGTTTGGCCTTGGGCCTCAGTTTCATGCCAGAAAAACAAGATGGTGATTATTTCCTTTCTCTGTCTTGTCAACAATTTGAGGGAAGACTCTCCTGTTAACACAGTACTTGGCAGGAGAGGTTGCTGATCTACACTGCAGCCTTTCGGCATTCCTATGGTTCAACTGGAAATATGTAATTACATACTTCTAAGGGTGAATACCAGAATAAGACCCCCTAAATCACTGTTTAGATAGCTTTGATAGATATGAGTTGTTTGGTTTCCTGAGCAGACAAGTGCTTGTCTGCAGTTCCAACCACAAGGCTTCTCTTGACTCACCTGAGGTGAATGGAGAAATGGCTTAATTTTTGAGACTTTGCCTACAGCAAGCTCTTCCCATTGGAGAAGATTAGGCATCTATCCAAGACCTGTATCTTCTGTGGATGCATGTTTCATGTGTGCTCCTTCTGGATTTGTTCCAGTGCAAAGGTTTTCACAGAACAATTAAAATGCAAATGTAGATGCAAATTGTGGCAGGCTAAAATGGCAGACTCACCTGCAGAATAATCATAATATATGTCATCTTTGGCATTTCTCTTCCTCTGTCCTCACTGTTTTTGTTTCAGCAGACTATAATTTCCCCATACAATGAGGTCCTCAAAACATTGTCAAAACACAAGTAGCAGTCTAGTTTCATAGTGTTGATTCCCCTCTCAGACAAACATTTCCTCTCTGGAGCACAATCCAGCAGGCAAGTGTTTAGCATCTACAGCCCACTGTGAGGATGGAGGAATTTCTTGGCAGCAGGCAGTAGTTCCTCTCATACCTGGCTCTCACCAGGGCATGGATCCTGTCTGGTACCAACCACTTCAATAGATGAGTGATAGTGTGTGGAGGATGACTTTGCCTGGTTTAAATCTGACAGTTTACTATGTAAATTCATATTTGTTACAAGATAAAATTATATAATTTTTGCAGTACTGAAAGAGTTGCTGTGTCAACTAGCATACACACATGTAAATGCCTGTCTGACTCAAGACAGTCTGAAGGACAGAAAGGGAAATCAGTGAACCTGTCTGATTCATTCACAAGTTGTTGAGATGAAGAGTTGAGATTTCAACCTGGGCTTTCCTTTAGCTCTTAATTCAAAAGCCCCACTCTTATTTTCTCCCTCCCTTCCCAGACTGTGTCACTGCAGCTTTTGGGACTGCTGTGAGCCTCAATAGTGTTTGCCATGATTCCTGATGAACTTGTCCATATCATAAGAGGGTATCTACACTCTGGGTTTGTGGTTCCAGCATGAAATTTCTTCCAAGCCTTCCTCCATCTTATCCTCCGCACTTCCTTTTCAATTATTTCTCTGGACATCCTTTAATCCCCAAAGAAAGGGATAAAAATTAAATAAGCTTGGGATCTGACTGTGGAACTAATAGCAGACATTTGCTGTTATTGTGTTATATGCTCTGCTTATATGTCTTATCCTTGCCCCTGCTTGTTTCAGGTTTCCCACTTCCCATGTTGTTTCCTTCACTTTAATTAGGAGGTCTTCTGCAATGAGGCCTGGATCTCTGCATAAATATTCTGGGCTCTTCAGTGACCCTGGAGACTGTAAGAGTACTGTGAAGCTCCTTGTACTTTGAGGACAGACCTCAGCAGATATGACTCAGCAGAGAAGCAAATTTGATCCTTTGTTCCCTGATAGAAATCATCAATATGTGACACAAAAGCCTAAAGGCTCCTTCACAGTAGGTAGATAGTCAAACTCCTTTGTGGTCTAGGAACACTAATACTATAATTGTCGATTTTCACAGTAATATGATATTCTGCCTGGATTTGCAGCACCAGGCAAGCAAAATGCCTGTGTTTAAAACATGGGTTTGTCTAAACTGCCTGTGTTTGAATGTTTTCAGAAGCTAAATATTATGGAACACCTTTCTTTCTTGTATATCCCCTTGGTAATAGTGCTAGTTTTACTAATTGGGAGGGATTTTTAAATTTGACCAGAGATATTCTCATGGGAGTTTGCATTACAGTATTGGAATGGGGAAACCAGAGATGAGATGACCAAGTATAAAAAGGATCTTTCTGCACCTTAGATATCTTTCAGGTGTCTGAAAAATAACACTTTAAAATGTCTTAGATGATTTCTTTTGTAGAACACTTTAGGAGTTTAAAAACCTGAACCTGTTTTTGCTACTGATTATTTGCTTGAGGATCTTACAGCATTTCCTTTGTCAAACCTTCCACCTGAGGCTTATAAAAGTGAATGTAATTGCTCATTCCTGATGCTACATCAGTCTCAAAGCTACCTCAGTATTTGGCAAAAGAACACTTGGATCTTCAGTTGTTAGAGCAGGATGAATCTAGATGAGACACTATTATCTTTAAAATCAAAAAGAGGCAGCCAACTCCCAGAGCCTCTGTGAGGATGGCAGCTTTCTGTCTGTTTTGTGAAAACAGGAAAGAATGAAACCTAACCTTTTATTAATAGTTTGGTTATACACAAAGGGACACAGACAAATGTTTCAGCATCTACTCTACACAAATACATGAAACACGCTGCACTAATTACACCAGTCAGACGCTGGTTGAAGGACAGTTAATTGGTTTACAGAATATCTCAATCAACACAGACAGCAAGACACACATCCAAGGATTTGAGAAGTCAGCAGTAATAGATGTCTGTGAATTCTCTGTTGCAAAGTAAACCTTTATTTTCACTACAGCGTGTTTTATAGTGCAATAAAAAAGAAGGAAGTCAATAGCTATATCTAATATAACTGTAGCTGAAAAGATACTTTACTGATTCAATATTGCTTGAAGGGCAGTGTAATATAGGTATTTGACCTTAACCAAGGGCTCACATGCAGGTGTTGGGTTCAGACTGAATTGTTGATGAAAGGATCTGAGCCCAGTTCAGACCAAGAACATGTTAAAATTAGTTAGTTTCATACTATTTTTTACAAAAACATAGAAGTTTTTTACTAACTTTTCTCTGCTTTTAATCCTGTTTATTCCCTTCTACTCCTAAATACCTATTACACATATATATTTTTTCTTGAACCAGGAATTATGTTGCTTTTTGTTGAAATTCAGCCTCAAGTGTACTTGGTCTTTCAGTTTTGTTCTTTACTTATTGTTTTAGTTAGGTTTTTTGCTAATGATAAAAATACTTTATCATCTTCTGGTGAAATTACTGAAGACTGGAAAAAAAAAGGAAAAATATGGCTACACATGGCTATGACAGACTCTTCTCTCCTCAGTTCTGAAGCAGGGATGTTCCACAAACACACTGAAATTGCTATTAGAATTGCTGGGAAGAGTTGTGGTGTATAAATGCATGCATTTTACAGGACTGATACCTGATTCATGAGCTCTTCTAGCATCACTTGTGAGTTCATCAGTGTCTTTACCATGACAAATCAGAATTATGTTTCTCCCACTACAGCTTTGTTTTTGGGAGAAAGAATAAAGTTTTACAGGTTTGCAGGTGCAACTACATAGGTTTTCAGGTATGACTGCATCCTCTCTTGGAGCAGTCTCTGTAGGATTTCCAGACAAGTGTAAGCTTGCTCTGACTGTACTGTTAGCAAAGTGGAAGCCCTGTAGGTCTCCTCATCATGTTTCTGAAACTGAGCTAAGTCGTCTGAGAGTCTGCACACACTGACTCTGCACTGAGTTATTTTGTCCAAGAGTCAGCTTGTACCTTGGCAGAGTAAGCTTATACCAGCCTGTAGAAGGTTGTCCAGCAATCCCTTGAATGATTTCCTGAGGTCTCCTAGAACTTTTTAAAGCTGTCCATGATGCTCACACTGATTTCAGAAACAATGCATTTAGGCCAGTGCAAAACCCCAAACTAAATGGTCTCTCCATGTTCAAGAGTGAAACAATTCCTGATCTGTGAATACAGTCTGGGATTTTGTGTTCCCAGTTTGAGCTCACCTTAAAGACAGCTGATGACTGGGTTTTACAAAGCTACTCCAAGGTCTTAGGGAATGCTTAAACTAATCATTTCATATAGTGTATAAAAGCTCAGGTAAAGAGAAGTTTTAGCCTGGATCTGACCTGTGGCTATTCCTTCCATTTGTTTTGATTCAGTCTTCAGATTAATATATATTGCCTTGATCCTGCTCAGCCAAGAACTTTCCCCATTCTCTTTGACTCAAAACTTGTTTTAGTATGTAGGAAAAGAAATCCTCTAAAATATGGGCAAATAATTTAAATTATTTAATCATTCTGAGGGCAAAGCATTGTTTTGGAGAGTCCAGCTGTTGCTACTGACTGCTAACAGCGACTATAAAGATTATACATGTGTTTCAGTGGCCTTATTGATTTTCTAATTCAAAGCTTCAGGTTAAGAGTCAGCAACAAACTTAGAAAAGCATCAGGAGGAGGTACCTGATGTTTCTGGCATGTCCCAGTATTCTTTTAGCTCTTCTATTCCCTTCCAGATTCTGCAGAAATGGTGATAAAGCAAGATGATTTTCCTGAGGAATTTTCTGCTACATGGAGAAATTTGCTTTTGGGAGAAACCAGCAGAAATGTCATATTTCCTCCAGAGAGTGATTATTTAGGAGTAAAATTAGGAAATAATTAGTCAAGGTACGAGTCTTTTGTAAAATGGTGTTAACTGGACTTCCAGAGGAGAGTCCAGGATTCAACATCTGAGATAAACTAAGGTATTTCACCTTTTTGGACAACTCTCTCAGGCTTTCTGCACATACATGTGGATGTTGCTGTATATCAGATCTGAGTTTGACTCTCAGTGTGGGCTCAATGTTAGAAAGTGATGTGGACCTTAATCTGGTGAAATGAAGGCTGAGAAGGTAAATGGCATCATGAACAAACAACTGCAGTAGTGCAAGTGTTGGGTTTTCAAACAGTGTGGATTAAAGGGTGGGCAATGAGCATGGAGTGTTGCCTTTTTCAAGTCTGTGATATGAGGGTGGATTGTGAGGCTTTTTTTTTAATTGAGGAGACACTCATCACCCCATTTAGAAAAGCAAAAGGTTCTTGGCCATGGACCAGCTTGAACCAAAGATCAAAGATCCTTCCTTGGCTCTGTTGTGCCTCTGTGTGTGTGACTGTGGTATTTTTGCTTCTTGATAGTGTCTCCTCAGGCTCTG